>JAFIDM010012231.1:153859017-153876053 GCA_023159025.1 Thereuonema tuberculata
ATTGTATTGATAAATAATCTTTTATGATAGTTTATTGTTTATTTTTATATATCATATATTATTATTCAATGTTTATTCAAATGAAAAGAGAGACAGGGAGAAAAAAACAAAGAAATAATGGTAATGAAACTTATTGTTTACCGAAGCGGATAACTGACGGACTGTTTGCTGCAACTGAGTGACTTGAGATTCTAAATTCTGAATGGAAGCCACGTGATCATTTACTCGTTGTCTTAAGAAGACCTATTATAAAAAATGAAATTGTACTTAATTAAATGAGTTATAAAGCAATTAAGAATTGAGTTAAAAAAAATCATATACATATTTGCATTTAATTCATTCTCATCGAGAGAATATCGAGATGAAAAAATGTTTGCTGGACATTTACTTAAGATTCCCCATATTTTCGTTAGAGAATGTAGGGGTTTCATCGTCAACATAGAAGAAGCATTTGAGACCTGTTTGATTAAGGAATAATGATAAATAATTTTAAAAGAAGGGAGAAGGAATATAAATCCTTAGTTAAGCTTTTTGAAATACAATGTTAAGTTGAAGAATAGCTATAAATAGAGAAAAAAATCACAACTGGACAGTAAATATGCCTTCGCACACTGAGCCAACATCAACGGGAATCCTGAACAGCTGTTTCATCCTTATTAGGAATCATCAGCAGAATTTACCTTTGATGTTAGGCTCAGTTTGCGCGAAAGCTAAGGTAAAAGCATTCTGGATCCCATGAATGGGCCGCCGAGATAAAAAAAACAATCAAATAATAAATGATCCTGGAAATCCACAGTATTAATCCCTTGTCCTTTCACTGAAAGAAACTAAGGAATTTAATTATAAATAAGAAACAGCATAAGTTCAATGAAAATTAAATTTAACGTCCATAACAATTCATAAATACAGAAAAAATCATAACTGGACAGTGAATATGATTTAAAGGAAATTGATTTTGATACCTAGACTGCTGCACTAAAGACGACCTCTAACGCTTCGAAACTCTAAGGAAATTGTGTTAATTTAGTCAATGGCTGTTTGCGTTCCTCTTTTGAGAAGCTCTTATTTGCAGTCATATATTTTCATAATGGACTTTATAATATTGATTAGAACGAGTTATGGCTTTTTTTTTTCTTTTGTAATAAGTGCTGTTGTTGTACAAATTTTTATTTTTACAATACAAAGCAGAGTTGCTCACAATTTAAAGGGCACTCGTCCCACCCCACCCCACCCCAACCTGGGAAGGTCGAGTAAGATGCTTCATTTCTAGAAAGATGAAATATTTTCAGAAAATTATAAACTTTTTGTTACGGAAAATATTTAACAAGAGATAGCTTCGTAATTTGGTAATTTCTTCAAGTCTGTCATTTCCATAACGGAACAATTTTAGAGTGCTTGAAAGAAACAATAGTAGCTCTACGAAAGATAACGAATTTTCAAAAAATATTATGCTATTCGTTTGTCTGTTTTCTAAGGATACGTTTAATAGTGACTGGATCGATGAAGAGTACATCGATAAACATGTTGCGACAAGGATAAGTCTTCATTTCTATGATTGTTTTATCATATCGTGAAGACTAGCCATGAACGTATCACTGATTGAAAGGGGATGATTATCACGACAAATATTTCACAGAAAAAGCAGAATTGTGTAAGTGCGGGTGATCTTTAGGAGATGACTATCGCAAACTATTCCGCTATGTGAAAACTTCCTTGTTTTTAGATTTCAGCGATTTTTTTCCTTACGTTTTATCACAATGGTACCCTTTCATTATCAAAACTCCCTTTATTCCTTAGATTTGTATGGTTACTCAGATCTACCCACAATAAACGTATCATAAAAGGTGAAAGTAACACCATAGTTGCTTTTTATGACTTTTATTTATTCTTTTTTTTTATCCTTAATTATCAGTCAAATCTAATTTACCACCAATCAACATTCGTCTGCTTGACTAAGATTACAGCTTCCTAGGACAAAATCTCGTTAATTGACGTGTATTTTGACATTGCTATTTTTTTTTTTTTTTTTGTCAAGCATAATAACTCAAAGTGCGCATCACCATTTGTGGGTTTTGCACGTCTTTTATGGAAAATAGACGAAACTCAAGTTTGGGACGTGCACATAGATCTGCTTTAGGAGGACAGATTTTGTATAAAGTGATCACAGCTACTCTAATTAAGGAGGACCGAATGCATCCCCTCTTCCTCCATCAAGTGTGACAAATGGCCTTGTGACGTGTAACAGCTTATTAAAAATAAAAAAAAAGCTTAATTAAAATTCAAATTGGGAATTGATTGGGAGTAGTTTTTTGTTAACCTGTTGAGACTTGGATTTCTTTTGTTTTATATTAATGAGGAAATCTAAACGACTGTACTTACTAGTTCACTATTTTTTATTTCTTCTATATCTTGCAAGGTCTGTTTTACCTAAAACAAAATAAGAGAGGAACAAGGATTTTTATGAATAATAATACATGACTTTTTTTTAGTAATACAGATCCTACTTAATCAAAGTTGTTAAAGCTAACATAAATAAAAGATAACAAATATAATAAAATAAAATAAAAATAAAAAAAAAATCTTACAAATATACATTTATTTATACCCCTATATAATATGTATATATATGTAAATACAGTATATATATCATATCTTAAATCATACGCCAGTCTTGGTGGTCGCCTGCTTCGACACAGACGAAACACTTCCGACTGTTCGAGCTGGATGGTGATGCCCGGGCATTGTGTTCGCTATGCTATAGAATGGGGCAGTGGCGTACCAAGGGGGGGGGGGCGGTCCGCCCCGGGCCCCCAAAGGCGTTGGTACGCCACTGGAATGGGGTGCCACTTATTCCACAATCATCCGCAGACTGTAGAACTTATTATTATTATTATTGTTCAATAACTTTCTTTAAAAAATACTTAGCTTCATTTCATTAAATTATAAGATACGTAGATAGGTAGGTATTTCTCATAAGAACCTCTGTTGGCTCATGAGACGCCGGAAGTAAAGGCTCCGATCATCGGTACCATTTGAGATTCGATGGTCAGGCGAATGCTCGCCCGCCTTTCCCCCCGTAAAGAAACCCGGTTCCTATCTTTCATAGAAGACCGAGTGAACCGTAGGACCCATCATAATGCATGGTTAATTATGATATGATAATTGATTAAAATTATAAAAAAAAATATTAATTTTTTAAAAAAAAAGTGGGTTTTAATTATTTAATTTCATTGTTTTCTTAATTTCACTATTAACCTTAAATATTTTTAAGAAATGAAAATAACATCTTAAAAAATCTTATTTACTCCTCTAGTAATGACTGTAAGATCTTCATTGTTAACTCGGATAGCTCCTGAACCACGTGATCTGAAAGTGATGTTGTGATTCTCAGCTGTTTGGAAGATCAGGTGGCCATCTTGAGTTATAATCCTCGGCCTAAAAATGTAAAGGAAAATATAATTACAAAAAATGAAAGAAATTGAAGTACTACTTGTATTTCTACAAGTAGAAACGTAAGTAATATAGCTTAATAAGATTTTGTTTTTCCTAATTAAGCCTATCAGTATGGTTTTTATAAAATTTATTTTTCGTACTTTCACCGAATTTGTAGTGAGTAATGTTACAGAGGAATTTACGCAATTTGATTTTCTTAAGATCTCTTTGAAAGGAATATCAAATGATAGCCTCCTTTTGAGGGAAATTAAGAAACAAGAAGAGATTTGAATTGCTATGCAAGATTTTATGAAGCAAACAACGTCGCAAGCCAAGGGAGAGGCCAGCATTTAAGGTTTAGTTATTTTGTTCTCATCTAAATGTTATTAGATATGTGCTGCTTAAAAAAAGCTATATTTCTAATCCATATCAGTAGCGATTACAAAACTTTATGTAGGAGAGAAGAGTCGAAAACAATCTCCAATATTAATATTATGTTAGTGAGTATTTGTTAGCACTATCAGTACGTCTAGGGACCATCTTGTATATTTCTGATATCTTGTAAATTTATTAAAGGTGTTAAAGTCAGCCTCCATCTATTTCTTCGTAAACAAAATTGTGTTTGTTGAAGTGCGTTCTCAGATACGGAGATAATCTCCCATGGAAGGATCCATGGAAATACTCTTGGGCAAATACTACGCAAGGGCCCTCAAGAACCAAGCATAGGGTTGGGAGTTTTCCTTTCTCATCTTGGAACAGATACTGAGAGGGGCTTCCCTTGCCTTCCTTAGAAAAAATTAAGGAATGGCTTTAAACCTGAAGAGAAAGTGAAGCAGACAAACACATGGAATGAAGTAAACATCCATACTGGTGCCAGGATTAGATTCAGTCGCGTCAGCCTATTGGCAGGCCATTGCCTTGACCCAAGACTGTTCCTAAACAGTGAACAAAATTATCCAACATCTAAAAAATATCATGCCTTGCTTTTTAAAGATTTTTAAGAGGATAAGTATTTGACATTTTTACACAATATCCATAGTTAAATGAAACATATTTCATTACTAAGAACAAAATCAGTTAGTTTTTAAAAAGGGTTTTAAAAGTTAAGAATTTTAGGTAAAAAACTGATTTTCGAAGTCAGAAGAAATAAAAAAAAATAATAAAATAAAAAGGAGGAGAGAGAGGATGAATATTTTCCAAATGCCTGGATAATCAATTTAATTTTCAAAATTAGGGTTCAAGCCTTTCTCTCCAGATTTCCAACCAAGTTTGCACAGTGTCTGTAAAAGAGAACGAGGAATATCTACTCCATAATCTTCCTTCTCTCATAACTTACCCGAGGACTATATCCAAGGATCATTTTGCTAACGATCCTAGTGGAAAGAAAATACCCGTACTGTTGTATATAAAATGACTCAAAACCAACTCATCTTCTTCTTTACATATCTATATTTCGTCCGGATTAGAGGACTTCTTCAGGATATTAAATAAAATCAAAATACAAGATAAAAAGAAAGAGAAATCCCTTCTCTTTCTAGTAACATAATCGAAAATAACAAAGTAAATCATAAACAAACGTATTGTATTACATTCAATAATTAATTTAAAAAAATAATTAATATAAAAAACCGAAAATAACAAAGTAAATCATAAACAAATGTATTTTTGTTTATTCTGTGCTGGGCTTAACAGACATTTTTCATCAAACATAACATTACTTTAACCAAACTCCTCTAATCCGGACGAAATATAGATATACATATCTATAGATGAAGAAGAAGATGAGTTAGTTTTGAGTCATTTTATATACAACATAAGAAGATATATGTAAGTTATTATGACCCGTACTGTTTTTTTTCTTTCTAAAAAATGGGAATGGAAGTTTCAGAACTTCCCTACTATTAGTAAAGTTATATTTATTTTGACGGATTTTTTGATACTAATTATTAAGGAAATCTTTCAGTGTTTTTAATATATTTGTTAAACCTATTGAAAGAGAAATCACTCACTTTTAAGACTTTATTGATACCAGGGAAACCATGGGGTTATCATGGATAAAGAAATTAACGGAAAATTGCCGTTCTTAGATATGTTGCTTGTAAATGATGCAACAAATTTAACTTTTGAACTTTATGAAGAAGAATTGAAAGCAAACATGTATTAAATTTTTATTCTGAACATAGTATCAATACGAAAAGAGCTATTATAAAGAATTATTTAAAGAGAACTATTGAAAACATGGAAGACAGACAAAAAATTTTGGAAGAATAAAATTAAGAATATGTTTCATGTATTTGAAATGAATGAATTTCCAAAGAAGTTTATTGATAAATTGATAAATGAATATTTTAAAGAAAAAAGACAAAAGAAAAAAGAAGTTAAAAATGAATATATTAATTCATCTTTAACGTGTGTTAAAAAAGCTTAAAATTAAAAAAAGAACACACAAACACCATACAAAAGCATAATTACAAGGCGTGGAGTCTTTCAAATCCCATGGGATTCATCTTCGGCACAATGATTTCTTAAAAGGTTCCACTTAAATACAAAAATTAACCAATGAAATAATTTAACATGAAAAAAGGCAATTGGTAGTATTTCAATCAATCCTGTCAGACTCAAGCCCACTATCGACAAAAGATGGAACTAAAAAATAAATAAAAAAATAAAAAAATATAAATAAAATAAAAATCAAACACAATCATGTAATAGTTAATTTAATAGTAAATTATTTCATTGGTTAATTTTTGTATTTAAGTGGAACCTTTTAAGAAATCATTGTGCCGAAGATGAATCCCATGGGATTTGAAAGACTCCACGCCTTGTAATTATGCTTTTGTATGGTGTTTGTGTGTTCTTTTTTTAATTTTTGACAAAAATGAATATAGTAAGGTGATAAGATTACCTTTACAGATCCATTTAAATAATTCAGTAAAGAAGTGTTTTGATAACAATATTAGAGTGGTATATTATCGAGGGAATAAATTACTAAAACAAAATAAGAAATTTATAAATAATATGAATGAAATGGAGGTTATATACAAATTGAAATGTAGTGATTGTGGACTAAATTATTTTGGAAGTACGGGTCCTAAAAGAAAGAGTCACGGAACATGTTCGAGCATTTAGAAGTAATTTTAAAGATAGAATTTCTATCTTTGCAGATCATTGCAAAAATTCACACCATAATCCTGACCCTATAGTAATGTATTATTTCAAGTAGAAGATGAAATAGAAAGATTAATGATGATCATCTATAGTTTCCTTGTATCAATAGAGATAAAGTCTTCAAAGTGAGTGATTTCTCTCATATCAAATATATTAAAAACACTGAAAGATTTCATTAATAATTAGTATCAAAAATCTGTATTGTAGTAAATTACTCTATAGTAGTAAATGTCATGCAATATTGAATTGTAGTAGATTACTGATAATTGCAGACAACATTTGTTATAACATGCTATGATGTATTGTAAGTTTTGTATTACAACGAATTCTTTTTACTTTTTTGAGGAAAAAGAAAGCTCTTCTTTTCCGTCTTCTATACTTATACGACCTGAATAAATTAGAGGAACGAAATATTGTAGTAATAAAAGAAGATATTTTGAAGAATAATATTTGGGATCGAAGGAAATTTCAGTTTGGTTGCCAGTTATCTTGAATGGAAGGAATACCTGAAAAAGATCGTTCTGTGGTAATAATATAACAAATAGAAATCCAAATGAAGACTGTAAAAAGGTAACTAGATAGAAATTTTTATCCTGCATAACGTTAACTAAATTTGGGTTTCTATCTTTCTAATGCAGACATTATTTTGCATTATGATTTTTACACAATGAAACTTTGTAAAATTAAAAATAATTTATTCATTTTAGTTGTAAAGAAGATTTATTCACTAAACCAGTCTCTTATTTATTTTGAAACCTTAGCTTTTAAACATTTTTTATATTTAAACACACTTAATAAAACATTACGTTGATGTTACAAAAGCTAAAATTTCGAATTCCGAAATGATTGGCCTCCGAGCGATTATGACTAGTCAGCTATCAATAATCTAATCTCGAGGCTATTGTATTTGAATCCTTTGACACCAAAAATGAACAAAATTTCAAATTTTTAGTAAAATTGATTCGGATGAATTAGGATGTTCTTTTGTTAGTCGTAATTTCACAATAATAAAAAGAAGAAGTTGTAAGTTTTCTGGAGGAGGTTGGGTAATCTAGTTGTTAGCTCGGTAATAGCGCGATCCCTAATAGGGTGTGGCTGTTTCTTTCACTCTTCAGTAGCTATATCCGAAGCTTTTATTTTTTTTATTTTTTTTTTGCTTTTTACTTAAGACACAAATAAAATCACATTACTATTCAAAATCTATCATACATGCTTGCATAGAGTTTAGTTTGAAAACCCGTGAGTGTATGTTTAAGATAAATAGATAGACAGGTGTGGCAAAGCTTTAAGATCTCTGCAGCTGAGAAGTTAACTAATCTGGATTCTAGGGTCCGTCACCTAATCTGACATCGATTTTTCTCCTCCTCAATTTACGCTTGTATGCCTAATTTAATGAATAATCTTCAAATTAGCATTAAACACTACAGTTAATTATTAATGCTATTTTTTTACGATTAATAAGAGATTAACAGCCACAAGTAAAAACATTGGCGTACCGAGGGAATTGGGGGTTGGTAAAGGCTGTACCCTCTCTTCCTCCTCCAATGCATCCGTAAATGGAAAAAAATCTAGGATTTTGGACATTTTTTTATTTTGGTCGGAAAGTTTATCGGTTTGTTTATACGATGTTTATGATCATCGTAACCTTTCATTACAAAATTCTGGATACGCCTATGTTTAAAGCTTGTCGCGAACAAAAACAAGAGATGCGAAATTAATAGCAAGTTTAAGTAGATTGCAGAAAAAAATTATTAGAATTTTCTAATGCGATCCATTTGTATTGCGATGTGATCCTTTGGACCCCAACATCGGGTTATAGCTGGTTGAACTGTAATTATTGACAAAACAAATTTCAAGCCTGTGGGTACATACGCAGTGAGGATACCTGAGCCGCAAAGGAGAATAAATTTTAACACTATCTAAATAAGCTAAGAAAAAAAAAAAAAATCTGTTGGTTGAGAGACCTTAATGTGTGTAAAAGGAGATTTTTATTGATTGTAAGAAATCAAACATATTCATTGTATTGCTAGTTTATTAGTTACACCTTTCATCTTCACTTAAATTATAGGGGGACCTAATGAGCTGGTAACTTAGTGCATAGAAAAATAAAACGAAATAAAATCACCATTCAATGTAATGCTTGCAATTCAACCAATGTCATTCTTACAGGAATAGGTAATAAATCTAACTTAACTGACAGAATAAATTTATTCATTAGAATCTAGAAATTGGTGATTCTGATTCCAAACAAGCCTTTTATTATTTCTGTACTTAATAATGCATGGTTATTTTTCATAGGGAGGGTCATTGATAATTACGTTGTAGTTATGTTCCTATAAAAAAGCACGATTTATAATGAAATGTCTTTTATCAGACATCGATTTCCCTTTGAACTAATGTAATAAGTGGGAGATACGTTTTAGACCAACTAAAATATTCAAGTTTAGATGGCTATTTTATTGTACACTAAACTGCAATACAGCATAATTTCTTGGAATTGCTTAATAGTAATCAGAAAATATAGTATGAATTTATTAATAAAACATACAAATAACTGTATACTATCCAAATAATGGCTACACAGTTTTGTAAAATTTATTTGATGCATTATATACTTACTGTTTTTACGTTTGATACATACTATATATTTCGTACACATTTTATAGACAGTATGTAATTATGAATTTCAACACAGAAGGAGAAAGAGGAGATTCCAGGGAAGTATTTATGTATGCTCCTGATCAAATGAGATAAGTAGAAATATATTTGATCTATATCGAGTTTGCAGTCCCTGATTAATCAACGATGCGAAAAGACGTATATCAGGATCCTCTGTATATGCAGAATATACTGATTTAAAGGAGGAACATAAATTGTGGTGATATTTTAAGGATGATAACCGAAGAATTTGTATTTTTTTAATTTATTATTATTATTTATTAATTTATTATTATTATTTCGTACGTTGGAAGGAAAATGTGCAATATATACCAAGAAAAATAAGATTTCTATTGTGAATATGAAAAAGTCTTACTGACTAGGGACTGAATAGGAAGGTATGTCTAAATATTCTTTAAAAAAAAGCTATTACTAAAAGATTAACTATTTCTAATTAATTTCAAATTCTTAATCTTTGCATTAATAATCTTTTTTTTTTGTAAGTTTCTGGAGCAGCGTACATGTAAATGATACAGATAGGAAATAATTATTTCATGAATTATGCCTTTTTTTTTTTTGTCCTAAACATTTATTTTTTTTTGCTATGATGCACCATTTGGGAGAAACATCCGATAAAGTACTTCGGTAGTTGAATGATGATTTGGCTTTTAATTTCTACATTTCTGATTAAGGATTAAAAA
The DNA here is from genome assembly GCA_023159025.1 of Thereuonema tuberculata. Lineage (NCBI taxonomy): Eukaryota > Metazoa > Arthropoda > Chilopoda > Scutigeromorpha > Scutigeridae > Thereuonema > Thereuonema tuberculata. The sequence goes on from JAFIDM010012231.1 coordinate 153,868,977, forward strand.
TATGATATATTTCTTTCTTTTCTTTTTTTTTTAATTTTAAATCTTCATCAATTTCAGAATCCTCTGAATAATCAAAAGAAACAGTTATATTAATATACTTACTGAACACCAAAAAAATCGTTGTCATTCTCTTGAGCCAAAGTACTGATGCACATTAATATCACGTGCAAAACAATCCATAGTCGAAGGGACTTGGTCTGCTCTACAGCGGAGAGAACCATTTCCTACGAAGACCACCACACAACTGATGAATACGTTGATTGCAAGTAGCCTTTCCGTACCACGTGAGAACTGGCACCGGAAGAAAGGAATCCATCATGAATCTACTGCCATCATATCGATTCAGGACAATAACACTTCGAAAAGATACTGAAAGGATGTCCTCTTACTTCTTGTGATGAACAGTAAAAGGCTTACGTCAAACTTTATTTATGCAAACAGTAACTTTAATCATTTTTCTTTTTTGTAATGAATATCAATATTTGTTTTCTTGGTTTATTTACTTATTTTTTCTAAAAAAACTTTTAATATTAATTTAAGAGATATAATTTTTATGAATGTGTAATTTAAAGTACTGAGTATGCGAAGTTTTAGTGTTCAATTTGAACATTTTTCTTTGTACTCTTATCTCATTGAAACGAATATACCGAATATACGGTAGATCTCTATTTTTAACACTGATGGGCTTCTTGAATTACGGAAAACGAGTCATCGTAAGGAAATTTCCCTTTTCTTATGATAGGATTCCATTATTCTGTATAATGGGTTATCTTATTTTTCAATGAGTTATCTGAATGTGATGAATTGTCACTTTATTATATCCGCTGCACAAAACTAAATTTCTCTCCACTTTTTTTTTTTAGAGTAAGATAATAAAAAGCACAAAAGCAATTAGGGATTCCATTATTATTAGTATCATTAGTAATTATATTATATAAAGGCAGAACACATTTGGTAAAGTTAAACATTGAATATTTACTGAATAATCGTTACACATTCAATGATGATCTGTTAATATCAGGTTTTCTTAGCTCGCCTGCAATGCATGGAACACTACATTGTAAAACGGAGTCAATATCTTTAAATCTAGATTTTATTTTTATAAACTACCGTTACAAATTTAATTTTATCTTAGTTAAACAAGATATAATTGGCGTGCGAACTTCAAATTCCTTCATGATAAGATCAAAAAAGGCAGTGGACAGTCTGAGCATATCAGTAAACTTTCAACTTTCCTAGATAATTAGTGTTTATTTATTGCTTTAAGGAGATTAGCGTATTAGTGGCTGTGGTCCTCAGCCCCTCAACTATAAGAAACCATTTGTACTGAAATCAATGGGAACTTATTTTCAGTAAAATTCACTTTAAATTCGGGTTATTATGGAGTTTTAGAGATATCATTATTATTCGAATTTATTAACAACATATTTAGAGATTTGTTTTGGTCTGGAACTCCTTAGGCACAGATCCCACAGTACCAAAATCAAAAGAAATCATCCTTTCACCTGTTTTCTAAAGTTTCAACTTCCTGAGATAAAAATAGTTTTGAATTATCTTGCTGACAGACCGACGGAAGACTGAGGATGGATATTTCAACTTAAAATTACATTCTAAAGCTTTTTGTAAGCTATTTTTCTCCAAGATGCAGAGTATATTATTATTAGTAGTACTATGAGTATTGTTGTTGACTTTTCACTTCAAGGGTATTACAAACGTAATCCATAATATATATTTTGGATTATACTTACCATACACATAAAAAAATAGCCAACAATTTGAATATTTTGAATGTGTGAGTTTGTAGGATAAATGTTAATTTTTAACTTTTTTAAGTAGCTATTTTCCATGGGTTTTATATTCTCGTTTGTTTGAATTTTTATCAACCAATGAATAGCAAACTACTTTTCCTTTGTTTTAATTCAATAATTTCATAATGAAATTTTAAATTTGCCTTTCACAATTACAGAACAGGAAATTTTATAACAGTTAAAAAGTTAGGAGAGGGACGTATATGTGAAGTTCTTTAATCTCGCAAAATGAAAGCGAAACGATGTATAGTAGCTTTTTTTTTTTCTTTTTAGGCTTCTGATTGAAGCCTTATAGTCCCGGTTTGTCTGTCTGTCTTTGAACAAGTATCCCACAATGCTTCGCAACGGATTCTGATGCGTGAATGAAGAAAATTATTCAAATGTTGTTTAATTCAGTCTATTAACAAGGTTTGAGCTAACTAAGAATGACGATTATTCCATATAAATAGTGATTTTTTTAAAATCATTATTAGGAATTCAGTATATTAACAAGGTTTGAGCTAACTAAGAATGACGATTATTCCATATAAATAGTGATTTTTTTAAAATCATTATTAGGAATTCAGTATATTAACAAGGTTTGAGTTAAGAATGACGATTATTCCATATAAATAGGGGTGGGTAAGATAGCATGAGATCGCCAACAGACTCGCGCGAGCATTTTCTAGACCACCCCGGCGCAGTCTATTCTAACATGAGATGATTCAATCTGTACTCTACTCATCCTTCTTTTTAAATCATTATTATGAATTCAGTGTATTAACAACTTTTGAATAATTTTTTTTCATTCACATATCAGAAGCCGTTGCGAAGCATTGTGATTGGTAATAATCACTATGGCTACCTTGTTTTGTTTTTTTCAGGTAACGTGTGAAAAGGTGATTACCAAAAAATGAAATATTTCATCTATTTTAGTTGAAATGATATTAATAATATTAAGGGCAGCTTTTGCCTCCATCTCCTCTCCTTTCTGGGATACTTAGGGATAGTTTGTCAACATCTCTGCTATTAACGCTTTAAATCTATTTAAAGTTTTGATTAACAAATGAAAAACTAAAGATTCACCAAATAACATAAAACAGTTATTTATAGAAGAAAGAATCTTCAACGAAATACTAATATTTTGAACTAATTATTCCATGTTTACAATAAAATTTGGGAAAACAATGTTATTAAGAATTTATACGAATATTATACGCCTCTACTAGAATTGTACATAACCTCTTTATTGCAGTTTATTAGCAACACTAATTTATAAATCAAACTTAGTGTAGTATTGGCCGCGCGGTTGGCGATGTCGCTAAGATACTGGCCTCTCACCTCTGAGTCCCGGGTTCGGTTCTCATGTGGATTTCGTTGAAGGTGGCGTTCCGCGCTGATCAGGTTTTCCCGGGGTTCTCCAGTTTCCTCTGCATTTCTCACACCATCCTTTCTCTCCGTCTGTCCTTCTTTCCGTGAGATAGTACAAAAGATCTTTCAGGTCGACATGCCCGGCAGTCATACCACCCACTTTCAATTATTCTAATCTAGTATAGTATTCAAAAAAGATCTTTTATTTTGGTTGGAAGGTCGAGCTCCTAACTTGTGCCCCTGCTTCGAAAAGAAAATCCTATGTATAATGTTCAAAACTGATTACAGTGCTGACTCTTTCAATTTGAAGAATCTTTTCAGAACTTTGATTGCCCAAATACTTTGATTCAACATTGCCTGTAAATATGTTTGCGCTTTTCGTCTTCCTCCTATTTAATTCGAATCAAATGCTGCATTATAAAAGTTTGCATTGCAAATTTAGAGAAGAATAATGCAAAGTTTTATTTTTCATTATGAAGACACAGTTAGAAACATCTGCTGTTTGTCCCAATGATAGTAATAATTCAGAAAAACGAATTTTCGCCTGAATAGTTCGATATTTTTATTTCAATTCAAGTTATCAATTGAAATAAAAATATTGAACTATTCAGGCGAAAATTCGTTGTTCTGAACTATTACTATCATTGTGACGGACAGTAGGATGCTTCTAAGTAATTTCGTAACTAAAGAAAACCAATGGAGATTAATTTTGATTTTCATAAAAGTAAGTTTTCACAATTCTGTTGATTACTCGGTGCAAAAATTATACTCGTGTGTATTTGTTTGAGGTTTTAATTACAGTGGCGCACCCTAGATTAAGTTTTAGGGGGACTAAGGATGATGTGTAAAGAGTTCATTCATATGTATATGATCTATTTAAAAATAAAATGTTTCAAAGATTACCTTCCAAAATGATAAGATACAGACACGTCAGTGCTTTAATAAAGATTTCCTCCTTCTTCTTTCTTTTTTATTTTTTTTTTTTTTGGGTGGGGGGGGGGGGGATTTCAGTTCCCTTAGCCCCCCCCCACACACACACACCCACACCCGTGGGTGCGCCACTACTGCAGTTACTGGTAAGATTCCAATTTTTTTAAAATTTCACTGTACAGCTAATAAAATTAAGCCACTGAACACTATAATAAGTAGCATAAAAAGACCGCATTTTTTACTTATTTGATAATGGAAATGAACTACCATCGCCGGCACATTTCATGATATTAGATATAATTATTTATTGATGCCTTGTCTGGTCTTGTCTTGAACATTTAAGGTTTAGACATGTTTGTCTGTTCCTAAACTCTGAAGATGATTTTGGTCTCTCCATCTTGTTCTTGGACGACCTCGGTCCTTTTTTCCTTTGGGTTTATATCTCAAAATTAAATTTGGAATCTTATCGTTGGACATTCTTTCTACATGGTTAAGCCAATTTTTTTGATAATTTTGAATTTCTTGAATTATATTTGGAGTTTTAAGTTGTACTCTCATTTATTGATGCATTATGATAAAATTGGTTACTCTTCTTATTTTTCTATCTTTAAAACTACTACAGTTACTTTCGTTTAAAAAAAAATTGTTTATGAAACAAAATATTCTTAGAATTAAGAAATCCGCATCCTTTTCAGGACTCGATTGCGCTCCACAATTAGAGAACCACTGACACATAATTAGATTGTGACAAGATGTGTTTTCTTGCTTGTGTTTGAACTAACAAGTAAGTCTTCTGTATTAAGATAGGGATCTAAATATTATGTTATTCCCTTATATTTTCGATTACAATTATCATATTAAATTTGATATTACTAAAAACTACTGTCTCAATTTTAACTTTTAATAGTTACAACTCTGATATTTATGATTCAGTCAAATCAAAAACTCAATTATAAATTCAATTCATTCTTTCGAAAATAACTCTATATCAAAACTACAGAAAATAGGTGTTTTGTTTTTGTTTTTTTTTGAGTGGGAAAGGGAATCGAGATGAAATAACTGTAATCATATTTTTCTAATTGCACCAAGTATTAAGAAAATCGATTAGGCGTTTTACAATGATGTGCGTTCAAACATTTTGATAAATACACACACACAAACTTGTCAGTTGAATAAGAAAACTTGCTCATTCAAGAAATTGTATAATTTTATTCATAAGGAATAAAACCTAAAAGATTATAAGAATGCAATATGCTTGCGTTGTTATGAGTTATTTTCTATCAAATTGAAAGGAATTAATGAAAAATTATTGGGATAAAGTAATATTCATAGGAGAGATTCGAGTGAATTTTTCAAAGTGTAAGACCAAAGAGTAAGGAATGGGAGGGGTTATAAAGGTCGTCGTAGTCATTCAACCGAAAAAATAAAACAAAAAACAAAACAAAACAAACGTTGTGTCCTTTCTCGGATGGAAGAGGGTTACAAACGTACCAATGAACTTTCTAACAAAAACGACAGGTCCAAAATCCTAGATTTCTTCCATTTTCGGATGCAATGAGGGGGTTTCTAACCCCTACCAATCCCTCCTCGGTACGCCAGTTTATTATTTGTAATAACAAACAAACAAAAAAATGTAATCAGTTAGTAGCCGCAGGAATTTTTCTTTAGCCAAGATGTATTATTTATCAGGAAGCCAATCAATTATTCAAATCATTGGTTTAAATTTGGAAAACTCTTCCATAAGACTAATGCCCAAGTGCATCAAACTTCAATTAACTTTGACGGCTGCATTGTGGACGTAACTAAAATTAGTTGGGGGGGGGGGGGTTTGCTGCAGAAAAATTTTAGACTTTGTTTTAAAATTGTGTGAAAGGAAACAAACATGTATAAAAAGAAATTTATCAAGTTTCTGAATAAATTTTCTTTTTATACATGTATGTTTTCTTTAACTCAATTTTAAAGCAAAGGCTAAAATTTTTCTGCAGCAGCACCCACCACTAATTTTAGCTACGTCCACAATGCAGCCATCAAAGTTAATTGAAGTTTGGTGCACTTGGGCATATGACTCCCAAATCAATAATAACATCCTCAATTACTAGAATACTTTAATATTTGATAAGGTTATTCTTGAAAGTTAAGGAAAGAATAATCCCACCCAAAACATTTCATGTAAAATAAGTTGCCAAGATTTACACGCTCATAATGCTTTCACTGGTAAAAAGATATGAGATCTCATGTAAAGCCAAGCCCCTAACTCTACAAGGCCTAACTCTACAAGCCATAACTCTAAAAACCCTATATCTTGGTCAAAAAGTATGGCTTGGCCGTTTCGTGGCTATCGCACAGACAATCCCATGGAGTTATGTAAAAGATATGGAGTATGCCAAGGCAAACTTTTTGACCAAGATATTAGGGTTTTTAGAGTTAGGCATGTAGAATGAGGGGCTTGGCTCTACATGAGATCTCATATCTTTTTACCAGTGAAAGCATTATGAGCGTGTAAGTCTTGGCAACTTATTTTACATGAAATGTTTTGGGTGGGATTTCATTTCTTTTTGTAGGATGAGATCTGATAACTTTTTAACAGTGAAAGCGTTATGAGCATGTGAGTCTTGGCAACTTATTTTACATGAAATGTTTTGGGTGGGATTATCTATTACAACTAAATTTAGTTTTAAGATTATTTAGAAAATGGATTTTTTTTTTCAATACCCTACTTTTCTGTTTTTCTATTGGTCAACTTGTACTTACAAGCTGTTTGCACTTTTCTAAGAAATCACATTATTACACAGTATTATTTAGGCCGAAGCATTGAGGGTACGACGTATTTCAGATCTTAATAAAATCCAAAGTATAAAAGCTAGATAAATAAACTTAGCGTATTTCATTAGTATGGTAACTGCATCTTATCCTGAAAATTTGAGCTCTCTAGTATTATCCAGGCCGAAGCTATGAGGGTTCGATAATACATAACCAGACCCCCCCCCCC
>JAFIDM010012231.1:153884752-153896039 GCA_023159025.1 Thereuonema tuberculata
GGCTGAAGTGTCCCACCCCGACCGACACCGGGACCTTATATTTAGGGTCCCTTCTCGTATGAATTTTTATTGATTTTGATTTGAATATTTTTTTTTCCATTTAATGTCAACCAAATCAGAATCACCGTTTGTTTTATGCTATAATAAATGGTCTATTAAAAGATTATGGCCTCATTTAACTTAATGAAAATTTTTATTTGCTTATATCCAATTTTTACAAAATGCATTTTATAATTCACTGAAATATATCTTAAAAATTACTAACAATAAAACAATAAAACAGTGTGAATTATTTAGAATAAGTTTTAATAAATATGTTTGAAAGAATTCCTTCACAATGAGCTTTGGCTCATTGCTATAGCTCCTGCTTTCATTGGCAAGCAGCAGTCCTGAATAGCAACAGGTATCTTGTATTAATCAGTAGGACAAAAATGAATTGAACACAAGATTTTTCATCAAAGTGTATATTTCTTTTAAAAAGTTGATCTTCCATTGTTATAGAAGGTTCTTAGTCTCTTGATATGTTGATTTTCATTAAATATTTCATTATTTCCTGAATTGGATTTGTTGTTTTTCTAGTCTCGTCATGACGGGAAAATTATGTGCCTTTAATGTCATCATCATTTTTCTTAATTTGGAAGAAAGGTTTATATCCAATGCCCAGGTCTTTGGCTAAACCATTTTGCCATTTTTCACCAACACATGCTAAAACTCTTTACTCATATTAACAGCTTAATCGGTGCAGTCTGATATCTTCAATTAAGTATTGTATGTTCTGTTTAGAAATTGCTTCTTTTTTTTGTAATTGTTCATTCTTAATTACTTTTTTTCAGTCGTCATGAATAATAACATTATTTTACTATCAAATTTTTGTTGCTTTATTTTTAGTTTACTTATTTTTTTAATCTTTTTTAATTAGTGTTTATTATTGCTCTTTTTTTTAAAAAAAAAAGAGCCCAGTAAATAATTATGTTGCATTTAGCATCATATTTGTTTTAGATATCTCCATAGCTCACAATGTGAAACTAAACAAAAATGAGGTTTCATTTACCCTAATGATAAGTTACTTTCTATCTGCTTGTATCTAAGTTAATGTTGTTGTATTTATATCAAGCTATTCTAGCAAGTTCATGCATTTTTTAGATTTGATCAGATTTTTAATCTTCTGTTTGGATTGTGTTTTTTTTTTTACTAGTTTTCTTCTATTTTCTTGCAATTATAATCCAGTCACAATTATTAAAACCCCATGCTGTTTTACTTTATTTTATTTTATTTTTTGAGTTTCACTTAAGGTTGTCCTTGGCCTTTGTTAATACACTGATTTCCATTAATTAAGGAAAAAAAACCACTATCAATATTAACAAGGAAAAAAAAAACAGATTAAAAAAAAATCATGATTATGCAATAAAATTAGTTGTAACTACATGAAACTTGGATATGAAAAATGTTAATTCACTAGAAAGCTAGTAATTATGTAGGGTAAACTAGAAATCTTCAGACTATTATTTGTTTCTATTTATATATTTCACTATCTTCTTTTTTACTCTCTTTCATTGTATAATACTTCAAGTTACACTTCGAACTACAGTTACCTGAATTTAATAGGGCACACTTACATATAAAGTAACCTGTGATTATAAAGTGTAACCTGCGCTTTACCCATTGCAACATCCATTTAACTTTAATGTTAAGTAAGATTTTGTTGTTGAATAAGAATTTGCATTATCTTTTCTACAGTTATTGTTTAGATAATTTACATTCTTCTCTATTCAGATGTGCCAATGAAACTCTAAATATTTATGATGGTGGAACATCGTTATCACCAGTCCTGAAGACTTATTGCCAAAATAGTGAAGGCATAATTTGGTCAACTGGCAGTACTGAAATTACCAAAATGATTTTAGTGAAGCTGCAGCTGATGGATTTCAAGTTACAGTTGCTTCAGGTGATCATGAATATTTAGAAAGACATTTTTTATTAGTATTCAGTTAAGTAATAACATAATAAAATTTTAATATTCAATAGTGCTAAAACAAACGAATACTTTCAGAATCATTTTACTTATTTCTCAACTCTGCAATTAAAATTCAAAAACCTCGTATAATTCTCTATTGTGGCTTTTAAATTTCATAATGTTTAAAATCCTTTGAAAGTAGCATCCTTAAGAATAGAAATAGAATCAAAAAGTTAAATTTTTAAGCGTTTAACTAGAAATATTCCCAACTATATAATATTTACCTTGAAATTTGGGTTTAGATTTGTTAATAAACTGTTTCTGTTGATACGTTTGATTTAAGAATATTGGCCTAATCTGAAAGAATTTAAGTGATTAAATTTTCCATCATTGAAGATTAATCCCTTTGTCATTCTGTAAGGGACAGTATCCCTTTCTTCAGAAAAGTGTCACTCTCATAGCCTTGGGTAAGTATTATATTTTGTGGGGAGAAGTATGCAAGGTCCTCACAACTATCAATCCAATAAAAAAAATAAAAAAAGAAAGAAACAGCGTCTATTCTATACATTTCAAGATTACAGGGGAAGCCAAGATACCTGTGAGGCCATGCAATAGAATCATCTGTTGAACTTTATAAACACGATCACTGTTCCCAAAAGTTATAACAGTCGTAAACGTGAGTTGGTAAATTATGACCATTTCGTGTTTGGAGGACGATTTATTGTTATTTTTTTTGTCTCTTTTAAATATACTTTTTTTTAAGCAGGACATCAATAACAATGCTATGTTTAGCATTATGCCAATATTCTATGTTTGGTTGCTTACAAAAGCTGAGTAGGAATAGTTGACAATAAAACGAAATCTTTAACCATGTTAACTTTCAACTGTGGGGTAAAAAAAATTAAATTAACAAAAGACAACAAAGCATTATTCTGCATCAAATGAAATATTTTCATCAATATTTCATTGTTGTTCCTTCCATTAGAATATGCATCACTTATGCAACAATAGAAGATTATTATTACTAAGTTATCTTGGCAGTAGTCATTCATTTTCAGTACTGGACTGTATTAAAATTTTTTCACTTACCTTTTTTTTTTGGGAAAGTAATACAAGAACATTAATTCTAATCAGTTAAATTTTAATCAGTTATCAATGATATCAGGGAGCAATGGCAGCAAATGTAAACAAATGATATTTTTTAAGAGTTTTTAATTATATTGTTGTTAAATTAGAAATGAATGCCAGGATCCATTGATCGCATGAAAAATATTAGGAACCTATCAGGATTGCAGAGTCAAAGATTTTTTTTTTTCAACTCTGATTCTAGAAATACAGTGAGTGTTATTCCAACTTCAACTTGGATAAAAAAAAACTATTGACTTCACTACCTTTCAATTTTATTTAGCGGATTTTTTTTTTTACTCCGAATTTAGAAAGTTTCATTCCAACTCAGTCAAAAACCATTGATTTTAACTCCACAGTCATGTAATCTATCACTAAAGCCTAAGATACTTCTGATATGATTATTTCTCTCTCTCTCTCTCTCTCTCTCTCAGGTAGTTTAACCAGACTCACCTAGCCTAAGAGTGCACATCAAACAGATGATGCAACAAAGTTTACTCCTGTTTTGATCAAACTGTGATGATTAATGGTCTACGTAGTCCCGACATTTCACCCACAATTGCGGTGGACATCATCTGAGGAATGAGGCAAGCAATTGCAAATCCTCTTCCTCCCAATTGCCAAGACTCAGATTGGCAGATGTAATTGTGACAAAGTCAAATTCTAAATATTATTGCCGCAGCTGACACAACATAGTTTGAAAGATAATACCGCAACATTGCTTGAAAGATCTTACTGGAAATGATGCTAAAATCATAGAAGAGGTATTTCAACCACTGCGAACCTTAGCAGTAAGGTACTTCAAAACAGGAATCCAAGCACTATTTAATTTTTGCTTTTCTTCTTTTCTATTAAAATTATCAGGATGTTTGTAGATTTCAATAGTTTCTCTTTGTAAACAAACATGAAAACTAGAATTTCTGGATAGCATCTGAATATCATCAAACTGAATAGCATGACCATATTCCGAAATTTTATGATCAGCAACTGCCAAAGTTGACAAAGTCTTTGTTTACAAAGTCGACAATATCTCTCATGTTCAGACACATGGGTGACAACATTTCTTCCTGTGCTTCCAATGTAGACAGCCCTGCCCGAACAAGAAATACGATAAACACCAGCCTGTGAAAGAGGGTTCCTTACATGGACCCTCAAGCTCAAGCATGGAACCTCAAGCCTTCAGAATCAAGCCTCAAGCATTCAGAAATTTTACTGAAAATCTTATAATATTATAATGTAGTAAAACTTTACCAATACGATCAGTAACATTGCAAAAGAAAAGCAGTAAAGGAAGGAGCTGTAACAGTCCTGACCTCAGGTGTTCTCCTGGAACGGAGAGCCTTATTGAAGTCCTTATCAGAATAGCCGTTAGCACGGAAAACAGAATGTAGATGATTAATCTCTTCATGTAGAAGAAAAGGCTCACATAATATTTTGCCCTTCCAATTGCTGTTTAAATAATACCTGATTTTTGGCAAGGATGATGATCAGAATCTCTGTATAAATAACGATCAGCGTGGATAGGTTTACGATGCACTTTATGATGAAGTTTATTGTCTTTTCTTCTCACAACCAAAACATCAAAAAACGGAAGCTTATTGTTTTCTTCTGATTCCATAGTGAACATAATGTTACGATGAAAACTATTAATATATTGTAAAAATATTTGAAGGCGTTCCTTGCCATGACTCCAAATCACTAAAGTATCATCCACTTACCGGAACCAACAAATGGGCTTACATGGAGAAGAATCCAATGTTGACATCTCAAACTTTTCCACTATAAAAATTGGCAGTAACAGGACTAAGCGGACTGCCCATGGCCACCCCATCAATCTGTTCGTAAAATTTTTTGTTGCATTGGAAATAAGTAGAAGTAAGACAATGCGAAAAAATACCTCTTCTGTGATTTACCATCATTTCCAGTGAGATCTTTCAAACAATGTTGAGGTATTATCTTTCAAACTATGTTGTGTCAGCTGCAGCAATAATGTTTAGTGTTTGGCATTGTCGCAATTACACCTGCCAATCTGAGTCTTGCTTTTTCAGATTTTAATTTCAACTGTAGATTGGGAGGAAGAGGATTTGCAGTTGGTTGCCTTATTCCCACAGTTGTGGGCGACACGTCAGGACTATGTAGACCTTTGAACCCGAAACTAAACATTTGTATGTATTTGGTCGTCAAAGCTTACATTCCTATTTAAATTGTGATGAATCTATATTTTCTGTCTTGTAGTTGTTCTGCAGTTAAAAAGGAAATATTTTAAGTCACTTCTTTGAGCATTATTGTAACATTGTGTGAAGATACTGCTGATGAGAAGGACAGGCAAATTGTGTAGGTTACATTATACTTCTATCAAATTCACTGACAGAGAGAGCATAAGAAATTCTTAATCCTGGTACAAAGTAAACTTAGCCATAGATTCAGCAAAAAGAATGAAAAAAATGTGTACCATTAAAGATCCAACAACATGCTCTAAAATTAACCCTGCATGAATGAATATGGATGATTCTGATAATGCAGTTTTTTAGCACCATCTGAACCATATGAAGAACCCTAGCAGGGAAATGGCAGAAAAGCAGGAAGCATTGTTGAGCAGATACCAGAACACACAAGCAATCTTGAGGATAACTTTACAGACAATAACTAGATACTGTGAGTGAGAATTTGATAGTAATTGCTGTTCAGCCAACACCTATACAAGTATTATAAATGAGAATTCTTTGCTACTTTGAAGTACTGGAGATCTAGCTCTCTTTGACACCATAAACCTTAATAAAGTAGATCATATGTAGAGTTCAACCACAATCTGAGGAGAAACCTCTTGCTCAATAAATATCAGCTTGCAAATCTAACCTGCAAGAGATTGTGTCATCATTTAGTATATGGCTTATATACTTTTGAAGTTAAAAATTTAATTATTAGAACAATAATGATTCCAGGTTACTGATCAACTCTTAAATTTGAGCATAGAAGTTCAGTGTTATCTCTACTTTACATTTGCATTGCTGTAATTAATAATAGGTCAGTTTCTTCGACAATCTATTGGAACTTCAACTCCATCGCCGAATTCGATTCCAAAACAATATTGTTTTGATCAGTTCTTTTTGTTTTTGTTTCAAGACCTGTTTCGTAGGATGCCAGACAGTTTTTTGTTACCTTTAAAATTTTTATATTTTGCTAAGTTTGTGTCAGTTTAATCCACAACAAAGGCATATTTTATTTTTGGTTCAATTGCAAGTTGAAGGGTTCTTGTCCCACCTTATCTCTCCCAATAAATTTTGAAAACAATGTTGTTGTTTTGTTTTGTTTTTTTTTTTTGTTGTTTTTTTTTGGGGGGGGGGTTGTTGCTGTTCAGTTTTGTATCTTCCTCCTGTCCTCAAAATAAAATCCTACATACACTCCAGATCCACAGTCTACAACAAAAAATTGTTAATATGTCGATATGTGTAGCAAATCTAAGAGAATTTCAGATGGAAATGTTAAAGCTAGAAAATAATGATTTGAAGTATTGCATACACTGTATTAGTTAAATGCTTTGTTTTGTTTTAATTTTGTTTGCTTCTTAAGTTACATCAGACTTTTGATAAAAAAAGAAATTTCTTTTAATAAATTGCTCCATTGTAATCTAACTTTTAAAAGTCATTTATTTGTCATTCTTTGTAATTAGCTGTTTGTGGAGGAACCGTGGTAGGACAGAATGGCCATATAATAAGTCCAGATTATCCAAATCCTTACCAAAACAATCAGCAGTGTGAATGGATCTTCAGAGGACCAGTTGTACATTATCTTACTTTATCTTTTTCTGATTTTAAATTGTCTTGGGTGAGTCAGTGCACAGACTCAGTAGACAATGTAGAAATTAGGGATTTCAATATGACAGATTGGTATATTGTTATGTTATTACATTATTTGTTGTTTAAAGTATTATTAGTATTGTACAAATGCAGTAGTTATTACAAAAATGATATAGTCTATACATAATTTTTTTCTTAAATACAGAATATTCTTCAATTAAGCAACCAAAAATAAGTAATTAAGGTTGCTGCAAAAAAAACAAAACTAAAAGAACAGTTTTATTTATTTATTTGAAGATTATTAGTTACTTTATTTCCGTAAGATAAAAATCATATCACAGAATACATGAGCCTTTACATTATTTTATATCTATAATTGAGAAGTGTGTGATGAGAATTTAAGGATGAATTTCATAATCTCAGTAAAACTTGATTTCATTTTCACTGAATAAAACAGTATTCCAGTGAGTGGAAATATTATCTTGAAAATCATAACAGAGAGGAAAGACCTAATACAACAAGATCACATGAAGGTACAGAACATATATTTGACAAAATTATAACTTCACAGAAAAATTTAATTAAACTTTACTTCACCAAAAAACATATTATTACAAAGGCAAATTTTCGAAGTCTTTGCGGCGACTTCTTTATCAAGCCAAAAATTCAAAATAAAAATGCCAAAAACAGAAAAGAAAACATATGAATACGAAACAAATAGGACATAGCATTAATGAGAATAAAAAACACAACAATTTTAAAGAAAAATAAAATAACGATTGAAAGTATTACAATAATATAACTGCTTACTAAAACTTTAATACAACATTGTGTAATATTTAAATGATGAATTGTGTTTCTTGCCAAAGATGTAAAAATATTATCAGTGGTAAGACCTTGATTTCTGTTGATGCAATCTCAATCCGAATACATAGAGCTTCTGTAATTTTCCTCTTTGTATCATCAGTTTCAAAATAAAGAATTTGAACTTCCTTTACAGGATTATCGCAAAATGATAAACAATATTCCATCAATTCAGATCTATCACAATCATTTCTTCTAAAATATCCTCTGTGTTCAGAAAGACATTCAGATATATATTGGGTTGTCTCCCCAGTTTTTATTTTCCCATGGAAAAAAAAATCTATTGAACAGAACCTCACACTTTCTATGAACTATTCGCAAATATTACAGAGCAACAAAGAATGAATGAATGGGCAACACCATAGCTTAAAAGAATGTAATAAGAAGCAGGATCGATCATTGAAAAAGCATTGCTTTAATCATGTAATTTACAAATGTAAGTGGGATTTTCCTAGACTTTGAAATGGCCAGGATCTGAAAAAAAGCTTGGCACCTCAGTCATTGAACAAGTGTTGATATGATGTTAGGTGTCTTGTTGACATGCATGGAACCAAACTTTCAGATGGACTGAGAAACATCCTAAATCAATTATTTGCAATTTAGAGTCAATATATCCATAAATGTAAAACTATCCATCACAAATTGTTGTAAAACTCAAAAATTTATATCTTAACAACCTGAAACTGAAATTCTAAATCACAGTTACTTTGTATAAGTTTCACATTATACAAAGTAAAAGTTTTACATTGATTATGACAGAATTTAGGCCTTACATGAGTATCTTAAAGGTCAAAACCACTATCCAGAGCAGCTAAAAGTGTACTGATAATTTTAGAATGTCAGGACAATTCAGCATCTGGACAACTATTTTTGGTTGTTTTCTTGTGGTTTGTGAAATTCTCCATATAGAATTTTCTTGGTTTTTTTTTTTGCAAAAATATTAAGTTACCAATACTTATTTCATGGAAGTGGAATATGAGATGGAAGTTGCATTCATGCTGCTTCAATTCAGGATTGAATTATTTAAAAGAAGCTAAAAATAAAGTTGGGAGTCAAATTAAAACTTAGATTACAGTGCTTTACAAATAATATTTGTTGAAAAAGTTTTGAAATATGATTATTTTTATCACTTATGATCCTTCATGGTTTGTCTACATATTCTTAGCTTCTCAAAGAAGTTAAGAATCAAAATATTGTTAATAAAGATGTTCTCAAAGAAAAAGTATGAAGATTAATTATCCGAATTATTAGAAGCTAATTCTCTAGCCAGAAGTAACTTTCTCTAATTCAGTTATGTACTTATCTGATAGATCATAAAAATTACAAGATTCATGATAGTTCACATTACTGGGAAGAACAGGATAGAACAAATGCATTAAATAGAATGGAATGAAGTTAGTTGCTTCATGTTCACTGTTATTATAAGAGTACATTACAAATTGCAGACATTCATTCACTCAGTAATCTTTATTTACACAGTGAGTCAACCCACATTTTTTAGATTTGTTATAACATTCAACTATCCTATTTGACATACTATGGTAAGAGGTATTAGGCAATTTCTTAATGTGAAGACATTTACTTGACTGTGCGAAAACTTCTGACGTAATGTTATTTCCATTATCAGTGATGATTCGGAGCTTTCATACTTCAAGAATATCTCAGAACTTAAGAACTTAAATGAAGTTTCAGCTCTCTGAGTGCAGAGGGCAATTGCCCAACCATACCTAGTTAAGTGATCAATTACAGAAAAGGTGAGAGTGTTCCCTCTTTGAGTTTTTTGTGAGAAGACCAATAATATCAATAGACAACCTCTCCCTACGACAGAGTACAGGAGGAAAATTCTCAATGTAATACTTTTTGGCTTCTCCCTTACTAATTTGACAAGACAGAAATCTCTCTCTATTGTCGTCTAAAAATAGAATCTACTAAATTATTATAGCATTTGGTCCAGCCAAACTGACCAGATAGTCTATCCCTGCGGTATTTTTGGAGAAATACATGTTAGAGTGCGCAATGGACTATAATTTTCCATCCGTTCTTACACTGAAATCTAAGTAACCTATCATTGTCTTATAATTGCACTCATTTAACCGAATTTGAGGGACCAAGCCCATTTCAGGTAAACGAAATTTCAGATAATCTGGAATGTATTATATTACTATGTATTATATTAAAGATGTACTGTACATTAAAAAATTACAGTGAACCTACAGTGGGCACTAAACCTGTTACCATCGTTACAGTAATGTTGTCAAGATACAACAATTTTTGAACCCTTTTCCATATCTTTATATATTATTTCTCAAAGATGCTTTTGTGTCGGTACACCATATCTCACTTAATACTTCACCAAAATCAATGATTGAGACATCATTTTGAAGATTACATTCCCCGCTAATGACGAAAAATAAACAAATTGTTCAAAATTAATGTTTTTGTTAAAAAACTTAATTTTAAAAACCTTTTTATAAAAATGTAGACACACTTTAACAAAAGCGAATTATCTTTCGAAAGCGAAACAAAATTTCAAATAATGCTGTAGCGTCGTAATTTCAAATATATCCTTTTTTGAATTAAAATGCCCTTTAAAAGAAAATCATCGTTTATTTAATAAGAAGAGATAAAAAAACAAACAAAGATTTATATTTTAATAAAAATAAATGGCTTATTACAATAAAAAACATAAAAATTTGTCATATATTATTTCTGAAAAGTATTTTTTTTTTATCTCACTTAATACAGCATCAAAATTAATGATTGAGATATTTTGAAGATTATGTTCACCGCTAATGACGAAAAATAAACAAATTGTTTAAATTAATGTTTTTGTTAAAAAAACTTTATTTTAAAAACCTTTTTATAACAATATAGAAGGCGCCATCTATTGACTATCCGTTAATTTATTTAATTCCACATTACCATTCGGTGACTGACCATGCGAATTATTTGCACCTGTCAACCTATTTATAAAAATAAAGAATGCGCCATTTATTGACAATGTGTTTAACTAACATAGATTGGACTGATAACAGCTGTTGGATTTGTTTATTATTTCTCAAAACTGTTTTTTTTTTTTGTTGCGAATTATTCGCATGGGTAAACTAGTTGATACATTATTATGAATAATTTTATTAATAGAGTTACAGTTACATTGTTACAGTTATACAATTGCTTGTGTATACTATTAAATATTGATTATAGCGACGGAAATATGCTTTTCTGTATTTTTAAAATATGCTAAAAATTGCTTAGGATAAACCGGATTTTCAGATAAACGAGTATTTATTGTATTACTACTTTTTTCTTCACTTCAATTTGCATCACAATTTTAGCTAATTCAGCATCATTTCTTTGTGCTGAAACCAATTCTAATAAATTTATATCAGTGTCTAAAGTTTTTGTTTACAGCAGCTATATGAGATAAGAAACCAGCCACAATATTTTTCTTTCCACCGATATGTTTGGGACAATGATAGATTCCTGTATTCTAAGCTCCACTTTAAAAAGCTCCTATTCTCATTTCCAAATGATAGCACAAATTGGA
>JAFIDM010012231.1:153911039-153958889 GCA_023159025.1 Thereuonema tuberculata
TTTTTTTTTTAATTATAGCTCAAGCGAAGTAAGTGCAATTTTAGTAGGCAAATTATATAACTTAATCAAGGATCTCTCGTATTCAGCCAATCTCAATACCTCCTCATTACTCATTCTTCTTGTCCAAGGAATTTTAAACATTCTTCTCAAAATCCACATCTCAAAACTCTCCAATTTTCTTTCTGTCTCTCTACTGAGAGTCCAGGTCTTAGATCCATAAAGGAGTGTTGTCCATATATAACATTTCATCATTTTTTTCCTTAAATTAATGGAGATATCTCTTGATGTCAGTGTAGCTCTCATATCCATAAAAGTCTTTCTAGATATTTCAATTCTCCTTTTAATTTCTCTAGTGCTGGTCCCATCCTCTGTGAAAAGCTGTCCTAAGTAAATGAAGGAGTCAACCTGTTCTAGTCTTTTATTGTTTATCCGTATGTCTATCCTTGTCATCTCATTTCCTCTTTTAATTACTATATATTTTGTCTTCTTATAATTAATCTGTAGACCAAGTTCTGCACTTCTTCTTTCTACCTCGTTCACCAACAGCTGTAAATTTTCCTCAGAATCTGCCAGAAGTACAGTATCGTCTGCGTATCTTAAGTTTTTAAGGTTCCTTCCTCCCATCTTGATTCCTCCAAATCGATTTAGGTCTCTAAAAATCTGTTCACTATATATATATTATACAGAAGTGGGGAGAGAACTCAATTTTGTCTTACTCCCTTTTTAATTTCAAAGGGATCTGTTTCTTCTTCACCGATTCTCACTGCTGCTAATTGGTTCCAGTATGAGTTAATAATGATTTTTAAGTCCTTTCCATCAATTCCTATACCCTGTAAGCATTGAATTAAACGGTTATGGTCAATTGACAAATGCTTTGGCATAATCAACAAAGCACAAGTAGATCTTCTTTCCCAAATCTAAGTTTCTCTCACAAACCATCCTTAGGTTGAAGATACTTTCTCGTGTGCCCTTATCTTTCTGAAATCCTGATTGAGTATCCTCTATTTCAGCTGTCAATTTTCCCCTTATTCTTTCTTGTATTATTTTCATTAGTATTTTTGTTAGGTGACTCATTAAGCTGATCAACCTATATTCAGAGCACTCTACGGTTTTTTGGTAAAGGTATGAAGATTGATGTTCTCCAATCATTTGGGAGATATCCTGTATCATATATGTTGTTAATGAGTGTTTTGATATATTTCATTGTATCTTCACTCAGATCTCTCAGAAGTTCTGTCTGTATTTGGTCTGGACCTGGTGATTTTCCATTCTTCATCATTCTGATTGCATGTATAATTTCTTCCATAGTGAACGGTTCTCCATTATCGTCTTCAGCATTGGGTCTGTATTCTCGGCTTGCATTGAATAAGTCTTGTGTATATTCCTTCCATCTCTCCTTTATGTCAGGGACTTCTAATAGTATCTTTCCCCCTGATCTCTAATGCAATTGTGGCTGTTTATTTTCTTTTTCCGTAGTGCGAAGTCTTTGACCTTCCTATGTAACTCTTTGGAATTATTTCTTTTCTCTAAATCCTCAATTTCTCTGCATTGTCCATTGAGCCTTTCTACATTCTCTTCTGATTTTATCGTCAATTTCTGTATATCCTGGATCCCTTTTTCCTTTCCCTTTTCTCTCCGACATTAGTGCTAAGATTTCGTCTGTCATCCACGGCATTTTCTTGGTGTGGGTTATTGTTGGGATGAGATCTTCCATTGTCTCACCCAGCGCTGACTTAACAATGTTCCAATTGTTTTCTATTGTTTTCTGATGGTCCTCTTGGTCATGTGTACTCTATTTTTCTGCAGTTTGTATTTTATTTTCCCCCTCCACTTTAAAGAGTCTTCTTAGATCATCATTTTTTAAGGCTGTCATGTCAGCCTTTTTCATATTTATTATTTTATTGATTTTCTTTAATCTTATTTTTGCCTTTATGACAACGGGATTATGATCGGAATTAATGTCTGCACCAGGATATATTTTTGCATTTTTAACACAGTTTTTATATCTTTCTCTTATCATTATGTAATCTATTTGATTTCTTGTAGAATTGTCTGGGTTTCTCCATGTGTATAATCTCCTCTTATGGTGTTCAAAGAACATATTCATGATGCTCAGTCTGTTTGAAATACAGAGTTCTATCAATCTTTCTCCTCGATCATTTCGTATTCCCAGTCCGTATTCACCGGTCGTAGATCCCTCTCTTCCCTTACCAACCTTCGCATTCATATCTCCCATTACCACAAGGATTTCATTCGGCTTACTTTGCTCAATTGCCGATTGTAGCTTTTGGTAATAATCCTCTAAGTCATCATCATTACATGATGAAGTAGGAGCATATGTTTCTATGATTGTTATATTTTCAGGTTGGGCTGCAATTTTAATAAGGAGATTTCTTTGATCAATTGGCCAGTATCCCTTTACACTTTTAAATATATCTTTCCGGATTAATATACCCACTCCGTGTTCGTGTTTAGCACCTCCAGAGTATATGAAAGTATAATCCTCTCTCTCTATCTTCCCCGCGTCAGGCCATCTAACTTCGCTGACCCCCAGGATGTCTATATTCATGTGCTTTGCTTCTTGGATGAGATTATCCAATTTCCCCAGTTGCCACAGTGTTCTTACATTCCAAGTCACGATTTTTAAGATCTTATTCCTTGTTTTCATACGAGCTCTATCTGTTATCAAGCTTCCGCTAGGATTTAATTTGATATCTTCATACACTGTTGCAACAGCAGCTGTATTACTCAGAGTTTCATAGTCTTCTTCCCTGTATGCAGGGGGCTCATATTCAGAAGTATAGCTTGATATTTTGTGATTTTGTTCCATGGTTTACTATAGGGAAGTTTCCGTGGCAAGGCCCCAATCTTTTCCACGTTTCCTAGGCTCGGTCTGCCAGCCATTGACCATTAATTGGTTCATCTGCCTGCCAGTTGTTCTGTGCTGCCGTTGACATATAAACTTTTCTTCCGCCATCACAGAGCTAGATGTGGTTGCATTCCCAACATCTTTTAAGAAGTCGCCGTTGATCAAAGATTGATTCTTCCGCCGGCCTCTTCACCAGTTCAAATTTAGCCGCTTACAGAGTTCCCGGGGATTCCCACAGGCTATCTCTTTCTCGCGTTGTCCATCCCCCACCACAGGAGGTAAAGAACTGGACTTTGGGGGATATCATAGAGCTAGGAAGACAAATTTTCTTTTCTATTTCTTTTTTTTTGTATGATGTTAATAAAAGGATTTCAATGGCATTTCCTAATTATCACATCCTTCAGATAACTTATTTTTGTCTGAATGCACTTCAATATACATAGATAAAATGCACAGACACTCCCTATTACAACATCTTTTCAGTAATGCTTTCAGTAGCACTGATGATGCAATAAAAAAAAATGAGTCAGTGGCCATGTTTTGTTTGAATATTTTTTTTCTTTTGAAATAGTCCCATGAAAGAAGTATTTTGGAGTTAATTCTGATGAACAAGCTTTCTAAAACTCATCTCTCAACCAAGAAATCATATGCTCTGAAGAAAGTTGCGAATGTCAGACATCTTACATAAACTGTGACTGTGCTCTGCTTTGTTGCAACCACAAATCTACATGTTTGGGATGCTCATTCATGTGAGAAGAAATGCTGAATCACATTTATGTAAGATATGGTATTAACTGTTTTCTCATAAAATATGAGCAATTATTCAAGAGGAAGATACAGTATACCAAACAGAGACCCTTTAGCAGTTTAAGAGCTGCTTTTGAAAGTCATAGGGACTTTTCACAGTAGTGGGTTTATTCACTTCATTCTGTAAGTAGAAGTAAGGTTCATCAGTCATGTTTATCATATCAGAATGCTCTTCTATCAAATTCAACAAATGGGCACATTTTTCTCTGTGGTAGTTGCTCAGCAATTGGGCACCATCCATTTTGCATCTGTGCGATGATTTCTGGTATAACTTTGGCTTAGAGGGTAAGATTTTTATTATATCTTGTATCTCAAATGGCCAATTTTGGTAAGTTGTAATAACTGAAAACATATCCATATTGTCAGTTTTTTTGGATAAATTGTTGTACTGCAGTGAAATGGTTCCAAACATATCAATAATTACATCAGGTAGAATCTACAGATACTTTGTTAAAATTAAACCAAATCATTTCCACCAAACAAAAAAAATCTTTATACACTCATGTTTTGGAAAAATGTAACACCATGAAGGATACATACAAATGAAGTGAAACTTATATGAAATGTAAAGAAGGTATGATATGCAAATGATTAAAATTCGTGAATGATTGTCATGCCTAGACTCAGCAGCACACTCTGAAATGTCATGTAAGAACATGTAAATAGATGACTGTTGTGGATCTAAAAAAAGTAGTTTTTCATCGTCAGAGTTGTACACATGCCTACTGGAGTTGGTATGCCTCGTCTACATCAAAGGATGTCTTATAAGCAAGCTACGGAGTTTGAATGTTGCTACAATGTTGGAACACTGCAACAGGTCTGATATTGTATGGTTCCACTGTTCGACGGCGTCTACAGTGCAGAGAACTGCATGCATGCATTCCTTTGCAGAGGATTCCCTTCTCCTTTACAGAGGATGCAGAACCATCAATGCCTTAGGCTACAATGGGCTCACAAACACACCCACTGGCACGCAGATTGGCAACATGTCATGTTTCAGACGAATCCTACTTTAACCTGGATTTCAATGGAGGCAGCATACTCATTAGACAATATCAAGGAGATCACCATCTTACAGACTGCATTGTCCAGTGTCATACTGCACAAACGATAGGCTTGATTGCTTGGGGAGCAATTGATTATCATAGGCGGTCTTCACTGCTACGAATTGTGGGCACTCTCAACAGCAACCACTACATCACATAACTTGTGGAGGCTGAAGTAGTAATCATCCTTCAGCACACTCCTGGAGCCATATTTCAACAAGACAATGCTTGATCATATCTTGCCAGAAATTTCCAGGCCGTCTTTGAAGCAAAGCAGATACTCCATCTTCCCTGGCCTGCATGTTCGCCTGATATATCACCTATTGAACATGTCTGGGATATGGTCACTCGGCAACTAGCCCGTCATTGTCATCCAGCAGCCAGTACCGATAAACTGTGGATTCGGATAGAAGCAGCCTAGCAGGCGATACCCCAGGAACACATCCAAGCTCTGTTTGATTCAATGCCACGATGTATAGCAGCTCTTATTGCAGCTAGTGGAGGCTTTACACCATACTGGCTTTTTGCAAGTGCTGTTGTTGTATTGCTCTGAAACTTTAATTGTTTGTTTGTATCACTATTAGTAATGCGTGTAATAAATTTCCTTCCACTCTGATGGTCCTTCATGGTGTTGCAATTTTAACAAACATAAGTGTAATTAGTTTAAAAACAATCAGATGTTATTACTGAACTCAGTATGAATCTCTGAAGAAATAGTAATGAGTGATGGACAGCTTGCAATGATGATTACATAGTATATTCAAACAGAGATCATCTGAAGAATGCAAGCTTTTAGAAGTAATATTTCTATTTTTGTTGATTTCAAATAATGAAAATAACTCCTGTTTTTGTGCATTTTTGTAACTCAAAGAAACTAAACAAATCCCATTATCTTGTTAGTATTTAATTTTTAAAAACAGACAAGTTTTCTGATAAAATATTTTAATCAATCTTTTATGAATTAAAATAACCAGAAAAAAAAAAGCTTTTAAATATAACATTCAACAATTATACTTACAGAAATGTGGGAATTGTAACACTCTTCATAAACTTTTTTTATCTCTAAAATATTAAATAATATCTTTACAAATTTAGATTGTGGAACAGTAATTCTCCAGGAATATGTACCACTATTGGGATATGCATGGGCATACAGAGGTGATGCCACTTGGCCTTCTGAGCCAAACAGTTCATTTCCGTGTACTACAGTTTCAAGAGAAAATAGAAGGAAAGAAATAATTAAATTCTATCAAGCATTTTCTTAAATAGTTAACTTTTTTATATATTTTAAAGTTTTAATTTACAGTAATTATTTTATTCTATCTATATTAAAATGGCTATTTTATGTATTCAATTAATGTTACGTAGATGCCAGCTTTTCCCATTTTAGAATTTAACATAAACTGTTAATGTTATTTTTCAAACCCTGCATTCTAATTTCTGCTGGTTTCCAATATTTCTTATGAGGGAAAAAAAGTTTTCAATATTTTTCTTTTTTGGACATTTTGTAAAATACATATTGCATTGGCTGCAAATTTAGGTTGGCCTGAATGTACAACAAATTAAGACATTCAGTGCACTCCTTTAAAAAAAAAAAAGAGCTAAAAAAACCTACAAGAACTTACTCAACTTACCCTTGCTGCATAATAACTAGCTTAACATTATATGGTTAAAAGAAATATCATTTTTAGTATAAAAAAAATACAATAAGCCAAAAAATTTATAAATAAAAACAATTTAATTATTAATGATACATTAAATAATTAGATGCAAACATATTTCAGTTTATCTTGCTTATGTATAGCAGAAAATATCAACAAAAAAATTAAAGTAATCTTTCCCATAACGAGAGTTTGAAGAATTATTTTCAAAGTCAGTGAAAATAACATTAGTAGATATAATGAGGTGTTTAAACATCAGATATTCATGCACACTGAGAACAGAAAATTTCAACACTCTAAAGCAGTGATCCCCAACCCCCGGTCCGTAGATCATTTGGTACCGGGCCGTCCAAGCTCAGGGTTCTCATTGATTTAGCGTTCTGGTGAGTTAAAATGTTAAATCACTTTATATTCATTTTTTGGTGTAACTGTATTTTATTTTGAAGGCATGTTTAAATATAATTAAATTATAATTATTAAATCAAAACAATCTAAAATATAAACAATCAACGTCTCCCCCCCCCCCGGGCCGCGGTAAAATTATCAAACGTTGACCGGTCCGCGGCGATAAAAAGGTTGGAGACCACTGCTCTAAAGCACTCATATTTATTTACTTAAAGCATACATACATCAATAAATAATTCAGCTTTGTTAAAAATTCCAAATTTAAATTAGTTAGATAAGTCTTGGCTCATTAATATTTCATTGACAACAGACAAACAGCCCAGTGGAAATGGGAACATATAGAGAAAATGAGTAGTATGTTCGCCTATTATTGTGATGCTTAAAAGTTTAGTTATAAAGAAAGTTGTGAGGGGATTGAATGATTTTCCACTCAACCATGATGGATTGTGTTCTGTTTTATTGTGTGATGAGATAGAATTTTTTTATCTTTTAGCCTATCTTTTAGCCTAACATCATGCTGATGTTATTTAATGCCAGTGCTAAAATTTTCCTCAATTCGTTTTGAGGCACACTGGATTTTAAAAATATCCAACACAATGAATCGCATTTGGCACCAAATCTTGGTAAAGCAGTGATTTCAACTCATTCCCACCATCAATCCACATGTCCTTTTATTTCAGCTTTCCCTTCCACAATATATTGCAACTTCACTGTTATTCACATTGGGCGTGTTGCTATTTTGATTCACAATTTGTACTGATTGGAGTGATCAGTTACACATGAGTTTTGATATTTATTCCATCGTATTTAAATTTATATTATTTAACTTCTTGTAAGTATTTTTATTTTTTGCAGGCTTTATTATTATTATTTTATGTATATGTTAATATCTGTGTATATGTATATATATTGTACAAACATATACAAACATGTACATAATTAAGTTAAAAAATATCTATTACATACTGATGTGGCCCTTCGAATAGTGAGAGGCAGCTCCTGCATTCGTGACCAATGGGACGAACATCAGGATCAGGGAGTTACCCAACACCTATCGACCTTTAACCTTCAGGAAAGAAACCCGGTTCCTATTTTATACAGAGTTGGGTGAGCCCTAGTACTTATCTGTAGGAGAAATAACTAAAGGAAACATCCTTGATCACTACAATGGCTAGGTGTCCCGTATTATACAGGATTTGCCATAGTCAAGATTTAAAAATCGTGTCGTGTAGTAATGTAGTAAGACATTAAAAATCCTGTATTTCATCATTCAATTAAAGGCTTTCAAATTTTAACGTCAGGCGCTTTACAAGCTCGCTTCATAACGTAAGTAGTAGGACCCCCACTCCATTTGCAGTTGCCATTCATTCATCACGTGCTTGCTGCTAATGCTGCTATAGGTTCTCACCCAGAGCGCATTGGACTAACACCTTGAATAGATAGGTGGCCGAACGACTGAAATACAATTTAGGTCTTTATACTTTGGTGAAACATGAGTAATTCTCCTCCATGGAAAAGGAAGAATTATTTTTAAAAATGGGAAGAATAGTTCACGTGGATTATAGCTGTTCGAAACAACAGTTTTAAAGAGCATCGCATATACTGCAAACGAGGGTTTTCTATCACTCACAGAGGCGAATCTGTGTTAAACAATATGCCTCTACAGTAGTTCACAAAAACTCAGTGCAGCAATAACAATCAAAAAATAAAATTACAAATATTCTGGTTAAAGAATGTAGTAGTGAACAAAATTCAGTGACTGTAAGTGAACTTGCATTATGTTATCACAATATGAAACATAATTTAAGCTGTAATAGCTTTGATTTCTCTGTGGAAGCTTATGAGACATATTTTTGGGGAGTCCATTACTACAAGCAAATTATCATGTGGTAAAACAAAAGCAGAGGCTTTAGTAATAAAAGTGTTAACTCCCAAGAATGTGGAAGATTTATCTAAACATATTGATAAAGTCCAGAAAATTCAAGCCAGTTTTTCACCTTGCCAGTGATGCTTCAAATAAGGGAAATAGAAAATTGTTCCCTGTGTGCTAAGATATTTTCTTTACAAGGATCAAAATATCTTAGCATACAGGAAACAATTTTCCAGTTTACTGGAAGGTATATAGGCTTGTTTCATCATCATCATCATCATCATCATTATTATTAAGAATAAATGGTACTTATACAGTATACATTATTATTGGTTGGCAGGTTTTGGATATTGTAGAAGAACATGATGAGTCAGCTTCAGGGATTTATGATATCCTTAAGCAAAGTATACACTAACATGAGCTTGCTTGGGAGAATGTTTTGTCTTATTCACAGGCAGGCATCAGTCGAAAGACTGGACTCACCTGATCATCGGATTCTGGGGGATCAGGGACACCAGGCAGAGAAGAATCGGAGCTCCTCAGGAACTCTTCGCACTCTCAAATCCAGACGTAAAAACTTTATTGGCACAATTAATGTGAACACCCTCACTAAAACAGGCAAATTAAAACAACTCACCAACACCCTGGAAAAATGTGACCTAAACATCACTGCACTCCAAGAGACACGATTCACGGACGAAGGACACTTTAACGCAGAGAATTTCAGAATTTACAAGGGCAAACCGGCCATAAAAGTTAGAGACAAACTACCACTCCTGGGAACAGGATTCGCCATACACAATTCCGTACTCCAGTCGGTCATCGACTTGACTTCTCCCAATGAAAGGGTCTCTCTGCTTTCAGTAAAATCAGCTAATAGAGCGTACACACTGATCAATTTCACGCCCCCACAAGTCACCATAACAAAACCGACCCTGAAACCGTGGACAATTTCTGGGAAACCCTAGAAGAAACAACCAACAAAATACCAAGGCACCATATGAACATCCTACTAGGCAATTTCAATGCACAGTGAGGTAGAGAAAGAAAATTCAGATACTACAGGCCCCCATACAAAACACAAACGTACCAACAAAAATGGTGAAAAATTAATTGGTTTTTGCAGAAACTTCGGACTTAAAATCATGAGTACCCAATTTCAAAAACCCACACACAAATTAACCACTTGGAGGTCACCCAATCTTAGACAGAGTGAATACCAAATTGACCATGTCGCAATTTCTAAAAAAAATATAAAAGAAATTCTAAACGTCAGTACGCGCAAAGGCGCCTTCGAATCAGACCATCATCTTCTCCAAATAAAGACAAAATTCCAACCTAACAGACGGCAAAAATACCCACCCAAAAATATCAAGCCAGATACCGAATACCTGAAAATTAACAAAGAAAAAAATCATCATGCTAATTAATCAGGAGAAATCAACAGACTGGAAGAAACTAACAGAGAAAATTCAGGGCGCCCTGAAACTAGGACAACCCCCTCACACTAGGAAACATCGCTGGTGGAACGCAATCTGTGATCAGGCAGTCGACAACCGAATAACTGCCTGGAAAACGTTTAACAGTCACAAAACTGTGGAAAACTGGGAGAACTTTCTTAAAACTCAAAAACAGGCATCAAAAATAATTAGAAAAGAGAAACGAGGATATGACAACAACAGACTCCACGAAATCCAGCAAGACTTCACTAAAAATAATACAAGAAATTTCTATAAGACTTTTAGAGAAAATCTACAGGGTTACCAAACACCCAGCCTGTGTTTCAAAAAACCCGATGGCTCGTTGGAAACTAACCCAAAAAATAACTGCAAAATTTTAGCCCAATATTTCAACTACCTTCTCAACTGCAAACCACCCCAAGACAAATTTGACTTCACCCCGCCAGTATTCACGCACCCGGACTCACAAGCCCCCGATCTCAAAGAAATTACGGAGATAATCATACAGCTCAAAAACAACAAAGCACCAGGAGAAGATGGGATTATCGCTGAATTCTGGAAACTGAATGACCATACATTAACGCAAAAAACTTTATCACATAATCTCAGACATATGGACGACGGAGCAAATACCAGATGACTGGAAATGCGCCCTGATTCAACCGTTACACAAAAAGGGTGATAAGACGGACATCAACAACTTCAGAGGAATCTCCTACTCCCAGTTGCTTACAAAATCCTCTCCAAAGCACTTTTAAACAGGATAGAATCCCAAGCGAATGCACTAATTGGCGAGTACCAGGCCGGATTCAGAAAAGGGAGAACAGATCTGGAAAACGATATTACAATGAGGAAATGCAGAAATTCAGTAATTACATTCATCAACTTCAGAAAAGCATATGATTCAGTAGACCGCGAAACCCTCTTCAAAATCATGGAAGAATTCGGGATCGACCGAAAAACCCGAAAAATCACAGAATAGACACTTACAGGAACAACGTCCAAAGTGAAATTCATGGGCGAAATATCAGAGCCCTTCGAAATCAAAACTGTAGTCCAACAGGGGGACGGACTATCCCCAATCCTCTTCAATATTGTTCTAGAAAAGATCATAAGGGAATGGGAACCTCACGTAAAGGGCATCCAAATTGGTATCAAGAAAGGAAATCGATTTAAGGTCAAGTGCCTCACGTTCGCGGACGAGATTGCAATTATCATAGACAACAGAACTGAAGCAATTCACGCAGTGGAAAAATTACATGAAATTGCACAAAAAACCGGACAGCAAATCACTTTCAATATATGGAAACACGGCCAGAAAATAAATCTCCTTTAATCACAAAACACGGTAAAATCCCACAAGTTCGCCATTTTAAATACCTTGGTGAAACTATACA
This sequence comes from Thereuonema tuberculata, assembly GCA_023159025.1. Classification (NCBI taxonomy): domain Eukaryota; kingdom Metazoa; phylum Arthropoda; class Chilopoda; order Scutigeromorpha; family Scutigeridae; genus Thereuonema; species Thereuonema tuberculata. Next base: position 153,922,555 of record JAFIDM010012231.1, read on the forward strand.
ATCCTCAGGGCTAAACCGAATCGCCAATGAACAAAGAGTCATCAAACTCCAGAAGGCCTACAAGCTAACATGGACTCACTACAACAAGAAATGCATATCGTCAGAGGCAAAATTAAGGCACTATAAAACAGTGATCCTTTCTAAAGCAACCTATGCAGCTGAAACTATGATAATCGATGGCCATTCCAAAATTACGGAAATAGAAAAGCAGGAACGAAAAATTCTCAGGAAGATTTACGGGGCAATCAATAAAAACGGCATCTGGATGAAGAGACCTCAGAGCGAACTCTATCAAAAGACCAACACAATAACCGAAGAAATCAGGAAACGCTGAGCAAAATTCTACACACATATCTACAGAATGGAAAACTCCAGAGTGGCAAAGAAACTACTCGACATCATAACAGAGAGTAAATGTGGGACAGAATGGCTGAAAGAGGTCCAGAGAGACCTACAACAGATTAACACAGAGAATCTCGATGACCGCACGGAGTGCTGGAATAAAATCATGAATGTAAAGTTTAAGCAAGGAACATTGCGACAACCTGGGAAAAAATGGACGGAGGAACAGAAGAAAGAGCATTCCGAGAGGATGAAGAGATTCTGGGAGGAAAAGAGGAACAACATGCAGAGATGAAATCATGAACTTAAGTTCAATCGCTCTCCTTAAGGGAACAATCATTATAATAATAATAATAATAATAATAATAATTTCATGGACAAACACTGAACTCGAAGCACTACAACGCACAACACGCACTACATTCACGAAACACAACATGCACCACCCCAAATCCGCTACGGAAAGGATGACTCTTCCCCGCAAGGAGGGAGGCCGAGGACTCATCAATCTTATTACCCTACACGAAAAACAAGTACACACACTTAGGGAACACTTCCACCAAAGAGCACAACACTCCTCACTCCGCTCAGGCATTGTCAAGGCTGACACACACTTTACACCCCTGGACCTCGCAAACCCTTCTCTAACACTCACCACTCCCGACACCCACACACAGCAGCTGCATGAATCATGGGCTCGTAAGGAACTCCATGTCAGACATCGCCACGAACTCAGCCAACCTCCTGTCGACATGGAAGCGTCGAACAGATGGCTGATGACTGGTGAGCTGTTTGGGGAGACCGAAGGGTTCATGATCGCGATATAGGACCAAGTCATTCCCACACTCAACTACAAGAAACACATTCTACACGACGCAAACACACACGACGACGGATGCAGGAAATGCCACACTACACATGAAACAATCGACCACATAATATCTGGCTGTCCCCTTCTGTCCCAAACAGACTACCTCCACCGACACAATCAGGTAGCATCGATCGTTCATCAACAGCTAGCACACAAACACTCACTTATTAAGAACACGGTCCCATACTACAAGTACACACCACAAAGCGTACTAGAGTCACCCTCACATAAGCTGTACTGGGACCGTCCCATTCACACAGACAAAACTATACATCACAACAGACCTGACATTACACTTGTTGATAAGGTCAACAAACAGACCTATCTCATTGATATTGCAGTTCCCATCAGCAAGAACATGCAGAAAACTCACGCTGACAAGATAAGTAAATACACAGACCTAGCACGAGCTCCAGAAGCAGTGGAGGCAGGACCGGGTACGTGTTGTACCCATCATCCTGTCCGCTACTGGTCTGGTGCCTCACACATTGCATCACAGCCTCAGCACACTAGGACTTCATAAAAACACTTATGCACAACTCCAGAAGGCTGTGGTACTCAACACAACACGCATAGTTCGGAAATTTATGGACACAAGCACACATCCCTAACTATTCTTCCAAATTTTTTTTTATTATTTTTTTTTTTAATATACTTGGCAATATGTGCTTTGGTCCTTGACCCGCCATATTGTCTTTGCTGGGGAATCCCATGGTTTGAAACTTTTTCGATATATTATAATAATAATAATAATAATAATAACAAGGGCCAGATGTTAGAGTCCCTGGGCATCTGTCGACAAATGGGTTACAGGACTCAGCTGCTATGGTTAGGCAACCAGGGCCAAGCACTGCAGGTCTACTGGAAGAAAAACAACTGAAGCGAAAAAAATATACTGTGTCTGAAAATCGTGCTATTATGGTTTGCTATTACAACTCAGAACCAGAAAAACGTGGTTATTTAAAAAGAATGTTTGAACTTTGGAAAGCAAAATACGATTCAACTATTACAGAACAAAGACTCGCAGACCAAAGGCGTTTTGTATTGCGAAATAAAGTGTTTAGTGATGTAGAACTAGAAGAAATTCAAGAAATTTGTAAAAGAAAAAAAGTAGAGTCAACTGTTGAAACAACTGAAGGCAGTTTTGAGGAGAGTAGTGGCATGCACGAAACACAAATGTTGTATGATGAAAATATTCAAATTGAAGAAGAAAGAACTACTGAACCACCACTGACACAAATCAACATAGAAATCACTGATGATTTGAATCCACGGCAACAACAGTTTTAAAGAAAAAATAATGACACATGCACAAGCATGTACAGAAAGACAAAGATTACCAACCTTAAAAGTGGTGTCAAAAAAAGACCTTGCACCAATCATGAAAGATGTGAATATGGCATTAGCAACAGTTCCAATTTTATCTTTGGAGCAAACCAATCAGCTTGCTTACAGCACAGCTGTAATTGTCACAGAAGAACTGGGTATTCAAAAAAACAAGCCAAATGGACCAGCAAAATCAACACCAAAATGGAAAATTAGACTGGAATTAAAGATAAAAAAAATTACGCTCTGATGCAAGCAATTTGAAGAATATGAAAGAACAAAAATTGAAGAATGCAAAAATCAAAAAGGAATTAATAAAGAAATACTGGCTCAATACAAGAAAAGTTGATGAAGCACTAGAAATTGTAAAACAGCAGATAACAGCAACAGCCAGAAAAATAGTTATAATAAAAAAACGTTATGATGCACGAATTGTTCAATTTCGACAAAACCAGCTTTTTAAATTAGACCAAAGACGATTCTACCAAAGCATTAACTGCCTTAACCAGCCAAAATGTAAAAAACCTGATAAGAATGAAACAAATCAGTTTTGGAAAGATCTGTGGGAAAATGAAAAACATTTTAAGCAAAATGCTGGATGGATAAAAGACTTTGAAAATGATTCTTGTGAAAATCAAATGCAAGATCTTTTTATTACTACAGAAATGATTAAAAAGCGAGTAAAAAAAGTCAAAAACTGGACATCACCTGGTAATGACCAATTGCATGGCTTCTGGCTCAAATATCTGACTCAAATATCTCTGGCTCAAATATCTGACCCGATCATAGCCAAGCAATTTAACGAAATTTTAGAAAGTGGAAATATAAGTGAATGGTTAACAACTGGCAAAACTTATCTTATCCAGAAAGATCCAGCAAAAGGTGCGAAACCTGGATCCAGCAAAAACCTGGAAACTATAGGCCAACATTATTTAAATTGTTAACTGGTATCATTGGTGATAATATTCAAGACTTTTTGGAGGCAAATAATATCCTGCCTGTAGAACAGAAAGGAAATAAACGAAATAGCAGAGGTACAAAAGATCAACTTCTAATTGATAAAATGATACTAGAAAATTGCAAGAAACGAAAAACAAACTGGATTGACTACAAAAAGGCATTTGATTCATTGCCTCACAACTGGATCATAAAGTGTTTGGAAACAATAGGAATTAGTAAAAACATTACACTATTTGTTAAAAATACAATGAAGAAGTGGAAGACACAACTAATTGTTGGAAATGAAGAATATGGACTAGTTAACATCAAAAGGGGAATTTTTCAAGGTGATTCATTATCACCACTATTGTTCATCATTGCCATGATCCCCCTTTCAATGATTTTAAAGAAAACAAACCTGGCTGTCAAACTTCCAAAAATTCAACAAAAATTTCACACTTACTTTATATAGATGATTTGAAGCTTTATGGAAAATCAGACGCTGAAATCCAATCACTTGTTAACACTGTCCGCATCTTTAGCACTGATATCTCTATGAAATTTGGACTAGAAAAATGTGCAAGTGTGGCATTAAAAAAAGGAAAAATTTTGCACAGTGATGGAATTGAAATGCCAAAGGGTCAAAATATTAGAAACAATAATGATAAAGCTTACAAATACCTTGGCATTTTGCAAATGGATAATATCAAGCATGGCCAAGTTAGGAATATCATCAGTAAAGAATACGTACAAAGGGTCCGAAAGCTATTAAAAGCAAAATTAAATGGTGGGAATACTATCAAGGCCATCAACACTTGGGCAATACCAGTTATAAGATACACTGCTGGTATCATCAACTGGACTCAAGCTGAATTGGACCTTTTGGACAGAAAAACAAGAAAATTAATGACAATTCATCATTCGTTGCATCCGCGCAGTGACATTGATAGATTATACCTACCCCGTCAAACTGGAGGTAGAGGATTACTGCAAGTTAAACAAACAGTAGAAGAAGAAAAACATGCACTGGCAGATTATGTACAAAGCAGTCAAGAACAAATGCTTATTGCAGTTACAAAACAAAATTTACTAAAAGTAAATAAAACAAAACAAGATTATCGACAAAATGCAATTAAAACAAGGATAGAAAGCTGGCAAGATGAAAAATTACATGGCCAATTTCTTAAAAACATCAAAGGAAAAGTAGATATGGATAAGACCTGGTATTGGCTTACGAATGGAACATTAAGAAAAGAAACAGAGGGCTTAATTCTAGCTACTCAAGAACAAGCTTTACGAACAAATGCAATTAAAGCAAAAGTTGAAAAATTGTCAACGGACTCAAAGTGCAGATTGTGCAAAGAATCTGATGAAACAGTGGATCATATTCTCAGCTCATGTAGAAAAATTGCACAGATGGACTATAAGACGCGGCATAATGCAGTTGCAAAGATGATTCACTGGAACATCTGCAAAAATTATCACATTGCAACAACAAACAACTGGTGGGAACATACAGTAAACAATGTGATTGAAAATGATATCGTGAAAATACTGTGGGATTTCAGAATTCAAACGAATAAGATCTTAGCACACAATACGCCAGATTTGACAGTGATAGAAAAGAAACAGATATGGCTAATTGATATAGCCATACCTGGTGATAGTAGAGTGGAAGAAAAAGAATTTGTCTAAAATCACACGGTATCAAGACCTAAAAATCGAGGTTCAACGATTATGGCACAAGCCGGCAGAGGTGGTTCCAGTGGTTATCGGCACACTGGGTGTTATACCAAAAAACCTTGGTAAGCACTTACAAGATCTAAATATTGACAAAATTTCCATCGGTCAACTCCAAAAAGCCGCACTGCTTGGATCAGCACATATTTTGCGCCGATACATTACGACATCCTAGATTCTTGGGAAGAATTCGATGCGTTTGAAGGCCAACACCAGCTAAAGAACTGGCAGCTGTGATACACATTGTTTTGTAGTGTCCTGTATAATAATAATAATATATACCAACCTGCTATACATGTGCCTGAATTTCTGTTCATTACGATAGACATTCCAATGTGTTAGTTTCGTTGACTTAGCTCTTAAATTAAATGCTTTTTGGGAGGGCTACATTACAGCTCTTTTATACTAGGTAACTCAAACGAGATTTCACTGAAGAAAGATCGTAATATGAACACCTGATGACCGAGGAAGGATTGAAAGAAGCTGGATTTTCTTATTATGAAATTGTCACTTGTACACGACAATACACCAGTACAGTGATGTCAAATTGGTGTCAACCAACAGATGAGGCTCAGATGCACAAAAATCTGGGAACTGGACAGCAAAATCATATGATTGCATGGAATGACAGACACTTCTACAGCATGACAGTGACAGATCGCACAGTGACATTTATGGTGTTAGCATAGCAGCAGAGCAATGTCACAGGTCAGGCTTTGTCCTCCAGCACAGTTTTCACAAAGAGCAGTGTAGATGAGTACTGTCCTCCAAATGAGAGTTGGCCGCCCTGTTTTTGTGAGATCTGCGCATGTAGCATCGATTAGTCTGGTCAGGCACTTCCGTCTGATCTTCTGACAGGAATCTGCCCTTCTGCTAATCGCTGGTTACTTATCAAAAGGCAATTGTATTTATAAATCATTAAAATATTTATTATTAGCGATTAGTATTGAAATAATGTTAAATGTTAGAGAGAAGTTTTATTTTGCATTATCAACTTGTCAGCGGAGAAAAATAGCCTGGAAGGACTCTTCGTCATCAAGCAAGAGAAATACTTGCTTCTGTGAAGGGATACTTTCAAAACCTAAAATCTGAGAGACACAATTTATAAATGAAATTCTCTAAATAAACAAGTATTTTTCTAAATTACAACTTCTCCGATAATTAAACGTTATCCTATTATAAGTTAACTATACTGTCTCAGTGAGAACAGACGTCGCGCAGTCGTCCATTTTGACAGGAAAACATAATTGATCAAGTACCAGAAGAGCTGCGCAGTTCAAACTTCCGCCGGCCAACTCTCATTTGGAGGACAGTAGATAGTTGAAGTGGTGTTGTTTACATTTATGGAATGATCCAATCATGTGATCAGAGTCAAATAAGAAAAAAAAAAAGTTTTTATGGAATTTCAAACAAGAGTCAAGGGATATAAACCAGAATATAAGGTATCTACAATATAGATATGAGAGCAAAAGAAAAGACTGATAATAGAGACATAAGTGTAATACATGGAGATTGCAAAGTTGAGAAAGTACACTGCTAACTGAAGAATAAATTAGGCTGTCAGAATGAAAGTCAATGTTCAGAGACAGGGACAGCTGAAGAGTTCAAACATGACCATTATTTTATTACATGACCAATCATTACAGACTATTGGACTTAATTTTGAAATAACATAAAGTGAAATTCAGCCCCGTTACATATAGAACAGAGTACCTCAGAAAAAACCTCAGCAGATCAGTGGATATTTGAGTGTAGATGACTTAATTAAACTGGTCAGATGATCAAATTTCTGCATATATCCCAACAATTCAAGGTAGAGAGGACTTTCAGGACTAACAAAACTTTCCACTTTGCTCAAAGTGTTATTCAGGCTGCAGATGGATGTGCGATGTTTTGGGAGTAAACCATTGTAATTGAGTTAAACCAGGAATATTCTATAAAGATGCTACATGAACTCACATTGCCTTTTGCACATCATTCAGAGGACAAATAAAAATTCGAAACTTCAGTGTTCCAGGAAGAGAACTGCAGGATGCACTGGAGTGACTAAGGGAAACATTTGAAAATATTGTCATGCTGTAGAGGTGTCTGTCATTCCATGCAATCCTACGATTTTGCAGTTCCCAGATTTTTGTGCATCCAAGTCTCATCTGTCCATTGACACCAATTTGACATCACGGTACTGGTATAATGTTGTGTACGAGTGACAATTTAAGAAATATTAATCTCAATTACAAATTTTGGCATACCTGAAACGATAAGGTGAGATGGAAAATGGGGAAATCTAGTTTATTATGAGCATTATTATTTAAGAAGTTAGACAAAATTGATATCAACTGTATCCGATAACTGGTAGAATTCATAACTAATAGTATTTTTTGTGTGAAATCTTAAGAAGAAATAACTTAAAAAGTTAAAGATTACAATTTTGCATAGATAACTATTTTTTATCTTGCAAGCTCAATTTCTGTTCATATAGTCAGTGGCATTTCAGCCATAATACTAAAGTCTAGGAACAAAGAAAAGGAATTGCTAAGTTTTTCTTTGTACTTTAGTATTATGACTGAAATGCACTATTAAAAAGAAAAATTACACCACCATCTTTTATTGGTCTAATTCAAAAAAAAATTGGCAATATGCTTTATTATATTAACAATACCATTACAATTGTTTCGAAACATCTTCAGAATATTTCTTTAGTTCTTTTTCATCTAATATTATCTCAAATAAATATTTTATAATCATTACATCACTGTATATTGATACTTACTTCAATAAAATCAAACTCATACTGTTGATGATATTCTATTGATAAACTGGTAAAAGAGAGATTAATTCTTTCACCTTCTGTAACACGAATTTGCCAATCACATTCTAGATTATGAGAATGGACATTTGGAAAATCAGGCGTGGATAAACTGCCTTCTGCAGCAGTCAATGTACCACCACAACCAGGAATGCCTACAAAAATCAAAACCAGCAATTAAAAAACTTAATTAATACAAGACTGAGAAATAATATTTTTTCCAATCAATTTACCACTTAACAGTCAATTATATTCAAACCTATAAATAAAAACAAGATCACTCTTACTTTTGCCAAAATTTAAAATACAATTATATTTTATTGGGTTGTAACAACATTATAGCCTTATTCTTAATCATACTTTCATAAATATAGTTTGATAATCTATATGTCACTGTTATCTTACTGTAGTTAACGATTTGTATTATTTTTTATTTATTTTTATTAATTTATTAGTATTATTGGTTGTTTTTTTTTTAATTTTGTGTCAAAAACATAAAATAAATTGTTAAAGTTAAGCAGACATATGCAACACCCAAAAATCGATTTTTGAATTTCATATGATTTGAATCATTTTGTCTTCTTTTTTAATGATAAGAAATAGTGTCAGAATATAGTAAAAGATGTCTGTGAAATGTATGAGAAAAATACAATAGCTGTTTATATTTTCAAAAAAAAAAAAAATGTAAAGATAGTTTTATTGCAAAAATTACTGCCATAATCTAGATTCAGAATTTCTAACATTCATATTTCTTCAAAACAATTCAAAAACAAAGATATTTACTTATTAAAGAAAATTAAGAATATTAAATATTCAGGAAACATCAAATCAAGTGTGTTCATAGTACTGAAAAAAAGAAGGTAATTCTAAAAGTATAGTATTTCGCTTTGAGACCCGCTCAGGGAGAAAAAAAAAGAATATTTTGTATTTTGTTTATACAGGGTGTTGCAAAACTATTTGTACAGATTTTAAGGGTAGATTGGGAACGCCAAGATTTGTCAGTGATCTGTCAACGTATGTATGTCTACTGACATCATATTTCAGTGCTAGGGGCATTTGGAGATATATCTTGATGGATTCTGGACAGAAACGAATGGACATCATTGTTAACAATAGGATTAGTCACAAAAGATGTTCAAAATGGCAACCCCAACATCATTTCACATTGCATGCATGACAATATTGAATCATGGATTGTTATATATGCTCAAAGATTCCAGACATTTCCCGAAAATTTGCAGCAGCAACAGCGATTTAATTAACCACTCATTAATATGAATATGAAAAAAACTTCTCAATTAAGCTTTCTATTTTATAATAAAATAATACTAAATATTAGATTAATTTGTAAATCAGTAATGTAGCTTTTCTATCAAATATGAAAATATATCACAGTAATATAATTTTTTGTTAGTTGGTTGAACTTTAAAAAAACTGCATAATTTGAAGTTTTTAGAAATATAATTTTAAAAGCAAAAATAAATAATATTGCAATTTTAAATAGAATGAAATTCTCTTTAAAAACATATCAACAAAAAGATCAATAGAGAATTAAAAAATATAATACATAATTATCAGATAATAAAAACAAAACAATACTAAATATTTATAATAATCAGTGTTTTAAATACTCTTTTAATCTTTGAAGTTACATTTTTAATAAGAATTTGTTTATCATTAAAATTATTAACAATAATTTAATGGAACTTGCTTTTTCCCTAATCATAAATCCCACCCAAAACACTTGTAAAATAAGTTGCCAAGACTCACATGCTCATAATGCTTTCACTTGGTCAAAAAGTGTGCCTTGGTATACTCCATATCCTTTACATAACTCCATGGGATTGTCTGTGTGACAGCCACGAAACGGCCAAGGCATACTTTTTGACCAAGATATAGGGTTTTTAGAGTTAGGGCTTGTAGAGTTAGGCCTCGTAGAGTTAGGGGCTTGGCTCTACATGAGATCTGATAACTTTTTAACAGTGAAAGCATTATGAGCATGTGAGTCTTGGCAACTTATTTTACACGAAGTGTTTTGGGTGGGATTTCATTTCTTTTTGTAGGATGAGATCTGATAACTTTTTAACAGTGAAAGCGTTATGAGCATGCGAGTCTTGGCAACCCCTTATTTTACATGAAATGTTTTGGGTGGGATTTCATTTCTTTTTGTAGGATGAGACCTGATAACTTTTTAACAGTGAAAGCATTATGAGCATGTGAGTCTTGGCACCTTATTTTACACGAAGTGTTTTGGGTGGGATTTCATTTCTTTTTGTAGGATGAGATCTGATAACTTTTTAACAGTGAAAGCGTTATGAGCATGTGAGTCTTGGCAACTTATTTTACATGAAATGTTTTGGGTGGGATTATCTATTACAACTAAATTTCGTTTTAAGATTATTTAGAAAATGGATTTTTTTCAATACCCTACTTTTCTGTTTTTCTATTGGTCAACTTGTATATACAAGCTGTTTGTACTTTTATAAGAAATCACATTATTACACAGTATTATTTAGGCCGAAGCATTGAGGGTACGACGTATTTCAGATCTTAATAAAATCCAAAGTATAAAAGCTAGATAAATGAAACAGCGTATTTCATTAGTATGGTAACTGCATCTTATCTTGAAAATTTGAGCTCTCTAGTATTATCCAGGCCGAAGCTATGAGGGTTCGATAATACATAACCAGACCCCCCCCCCTTTATGAGGGGTTGGAATGTGAAAGTTAAGGATTTCTTAATTTTTTTGTTGCTTGTGTGCTAATCCTAACCTGCATACCAAATTTCAGCTTTCTAGGCCTTCAGGAACTACCCTAGAGGTTTTAATGATCATGAGTCAGTCAGTCAGTCAGTCAGTCAGTGACGGAATCGATGTATTTTAGGTATTAATAAAATCTAAAGTATAAAAGCTAAATAAATGAAACTTAGCGTATTTCATTAGTCTGGTAACTGCATTATATCCTGAAAATTTGAGCTCTCTAGTATTATCTAGGCCGAAGCTATGAGGGTTCAAAAATACGACGAAACACTTCCAGAAAAGGTACGTAGTGCCCTTCCTGCCTTCGGCTCGTCTTGGCGGGGGCACTGCCGTGCCCCCAGATATATGAAGATCAGGAAATGCACGTTTGTTATTTCTCAAATTATTTCTTCAGCAGGTTTTTGTTTACCATCATTTTTACAATTAAACATTTTAATATCAGAATTAATTCCACATTTCATAAAATTAAGAAAAAAATGAATAATTCCATATTTTATTAAAATTACAAGTTATAATTTACATAAATTTCTCAAAGTTCTTAATTAAAGAGAACTGCAATATACAGACATGGATGCCAAAGTATTTTACCTAAATACGGGCAGTAACAATCTTTTTTGATTCTCATCTCTAAACAGGTCAAATGCTTAATTATTAGAATTAATTTATAAATATAAGTTATCACTTATACATTTAATTTAACAATTTTGAATATTGCATTTATAGTTGCTAAAAAAAACATGGAAAAAATCATGTAGCAAATACTGAAAATATGTAACAAGGAATCTTTGTGCAATGGTGACTCTGAAGTGAATTTACAATAGATACAGAGTATCTGCAAAAATGATGGTTTCTTATTTTTTTATTTAATCTTATCTAAGACAAATTATTCTTACCTCTAGGAAATCAAAGCTACAAGTCTCATGCTGTTCTAATTGCATTGTAGCAAATGAGAACTTAATTCTTTTCCCAAATGGTACAGAAAAAGCCCAATAACAATCTCTATTGTACGGATATTTTCAGGATATCCGGGGGAATTAATAGAACTATAGTCAGCAGAAGAAATAATGCCACCGCAAACTATAGGGAAAAAAAAATAGTCTAATTTTATATAAAGCAACTAATAATAACAAACCAATTAATCTATATTGCTTGCTCTAAAAAAACAGTGTGCCTTTGAATTAAAAAACTTCTTTTATTTAATGTTTTAACTTATGTGGCAAAAACATTTTCTTGTTATTTAGAACAATTATTATTAAAATAATTGTATTTTAATATATTTTAATATGTATTCATATATTATGCTGATCAGAGCTTAAATCAATGAGTCTTGAAACTGAAGTGCCCTAGTTTATAATATTGGCATTTTTCAATTATCATATAAGGAAATCAATTTCCCTCTATCTTCTACTGTCCATTACATCAGTTTATTACTTTGTTACTTTGTTTGTTTATTCTTTTTTTCCTTCTCTCCCATCTACTATCATATTCTATTTTTTTTCTTCCCCTTTCCTTGATTTTAAAGCAACACACCAAATGGCTTCTCCCTCTCACTTTTAACCGAAGCTTCCCATCACGCAATTAAAAAATGTAAAGGACTTGTTCTGCCTAAATCTTCACTGCCCCCTACACTCTCCCTCCTTTATATCAATCTCTCTAGGATGAAGGCAATGGAAACAATTTGCCCAATACATGGACAACTTCATATAAAGTCAAGTAGAAGCGACAAACTTCATGTAAATCTCATCATCTCCTGAAGAAGTCTCAAGGAGTTGAGCCAAATATTGAGTAAAACACACCCAGAGTGGGAAAATTGCTCATAGAACAATATAACATAGATCTTTCAATATATTTACAGTACATTACTATCCAGGATGCCACTATCCACTATCCAGGATGTAATAGGGATGGTGTTGCAGGCTTCGACAATTCGTCGATGCAGTCCATCAACTGTATTGACAGGTGTGATGTACATGAGGCTCTTTACATGGCCCCTACAGAAGAAGTCAATCGAATTAAGATCTGGCAATCGTGGAGGCCATAGGACAAGACCTCAATTACCAATCCATTTTCCCCCAAATGTTTCCATCAGGCATTGTCGTGCCTTGAGACTGGAGTGTGCAGGTGCTCTGTCATGTTGGAACCACATTCTGGTGCATATAGCAAGAGGTATGTCTTCCAACAGAACTCACAGGATGTTTGTCAGGGTGATATCCCAGTACAGATTCCCTGTTAAACAATTTGGCAAGATGTATGTTGTATGTATGATGTATGCATTTGATCAATGAGTATGTTGTTTATGATGTCACACCACACATTGATACTAAATTGCACATGATGAGAACAGACTGCAATGAAATGTGGATTTTTCTCTGTCAAAACATGCTGGTTGTGTATATTAAAACATCATCCGGTGTGAACCTTGCTTCATCAGTGAACACCGCACAACTCGGGATATTACTGCAGATTGTTGTAAAAATCAATCAAAAAACTGGCATCTTTGTGAATAATACTCCGGGTTAAGACCCTGAACATGTTGCGAGTGAAAGGGGTATATGTGTTTTCATGAAGAATCCGCCCACACCGAGCTATGACTTAATGCAACATGACATGCAATTGCATATGTGCTGATGATAGGTTTATCTGCCATGCCTCAAGAATGTCTTCCTCTAAATCAGGTATTACAGAACAAGATCGGCTGCGCAAAGGTTGTAGGGCAGCTCTCAGTATCTCTGGGCTGTCACGGAGCCATTGCGAGTAGCTTCTTTGAAGAAGAATGGTCCAAGGATAAATGTGGCTGTGAATCCACATCAAACTGTAACTTTGGGCAAGTGCAATGGAAACTGCTGCAAAACATGAGAGCTGCCCATGTCCCAATGGAAAAGTTATGGGTGTCCACTGCTCCACTGAGGTGAAAATGTGCCTTATTGCTCCACAAGACCTGCCATGACTCATCCACTTCCATTTTGGCAAAAAGGTTAAGGCAAATGTCAGTTGGATTTCCTGTTAGCACCAAGCAACTGCTCGTTGTGGCTGATCTTGTACAGATAACAATACACCATCTTTCTCAATACCTTCCACACTGTGCCATATGATGCATCCAACTGCTGTGACACTGCATGTGATCTACTGAAGCTTATAAAATTATTCATTGATTATTCAACAACAGCTGTGGTAACATCTTCAATGACTTGTAAAATGATAGATTTGCACCCTTGATTAGCCTAGATATCCAGTTTTCTCGAATCAAGTGATCATTCTCCTCAGAGCTTGTGAAGACAGTGATCCTCAACGAATTGCTTACAGCGGTGAACTCCCAAAGTGAAGCTGCGGAGCTGCCATTGCTTTCATAAAACAGCTTCACAAGCAATGCACATTCTGACAAAGTGATGATCATCATATCTGATACCAATAACAACCAATAGTTGTGGCCATTTTTATCAACACGTTAACCTGGTTGCAACATGAATGCTACATCTATGCAATTGAAACTACATTTTTTTTTCCAAGTGGTATAGTGGCAACTGTTAGTATTAATTTTATTTATTTATTTTTTTTGGAAACCTCAGCCACATGTCCTGAAATGTCACCCCATCAGATTTCGTTGCATATACTATTAAAGAATCTAAGAACTGTTAAAAGTGAGTGCTAAAGTTTTAAAATGAAGCCTATTTCACATTGCAATAATTTTACAGAGCTGTTCAGATACAGCTTTTTGGTTAAGGCAATCTCAACCTGGGTTCAAATTCTGACCTAGGCTTGGATGATTCTTTCTTCTTCGGTTTTGGTTTCCCTTCCTTTAAAACAATGGCAAAGTCAAACTGTCATCTAGCAGATAGATATATAGATAGATAGCTAAGTCTTCTGGATAGCCATCTAATGACAGCAGCATTCTTCATCCATCACAGAGCACAATTTGCACAACCTTGTTATAAATTACACTTTGAGATAACAAATAAAACTAATTTTTACAGAAGTCTGTATGTTAGTTGTTGAACAATCAACTTTGTCCACACACTAATTCTAATTACTCATACTAAAAGAATGATTCACATGACAAAAATTTAGCACATTAGTGTCAGCTGTAATTCAGTGATAATAAAAAGATAAGAGAAGCTAACAATGTAAGAATATGGCATTACAAGGATATATTTTCCACAGAAATTTTTATACACATATTAACTTTCATGGAAATAACAAATTCAGGATAATGTGCACTTGAGACAATAAACAGTCAAAATAACAAAGAAAGATACAGGATCTCCATAAGCAGATGTGAAAGTTATTCACTGCACAAAGCAGTAGGGCACCAAATTAAGTTTTAAAAATCAATTCTCAATTACTGTATGTAATAAAAAAAATAGTTCTACTTATTCTAAACCATCTAGTCTTAACCATCATCGTGTTTCTCAATAAAAAAAATAAATAAAACAAAAATTGGCAAATGAAACTATTAAAGGGGAAGAGGAAACAAACTTTTTGCACAAAAGCTCCTTACAGGTCATCAGTAGCAGTCAAAAAGATCTCAAAAAATCATGAGTTTAGCTCCAATTGCAATTAGAATTGAGAATTAGAAGCTACACAATTTTTGCCTGATATTAGACTTTTGTTATTAAGCATATTTACAAATGACATTTTAAGCTATAAAATAAATTCTAATTTCCTAATATAATTGTCTTGACATTTATATCAAGTTACTTGGGCCTGTGGGTTAAAGGTCAATTTTCTAAATACTTAATTGCCAGACTGAGAATGAAATGATCAACTAATTCAATAACAAAGCTAGGCGGTAAAATTCTTTTCTTGTATTCCTTATAGAATGTGAAGATTCTACGAATCCACAAAAACTTCATCGCTTTTAAAGATAAATCAAAGATACAGAGAAATCTATTTCAAATCATATATCTTCATTTTAAATGCATTATTATTGCAATAAAGTAATGGTTCTTAGATATCAAATAGCCAAAATATTAATCTACCTTTTAATAGCTGACTAAATATGCTTAGAATTCAATTTCAGATTTTGGTGAACATGAATCAATCATGTGAAGTCTTGAAATTAAAAAAAATATTTATAAACAACAATTGCTTTATCAACATTTTGAAATTACAGAATCACATAAATGCTTGGTTATAAGTTACTATGACTTCTATTTTCAAATGTCTAATAATAAGAGGATAATTAGCTATAGAATTAGAAAACCTGGATCAGTTGTGTTCCACATTATCCTAAATCCATCTGCAGCTACACTTGCATCTGAACGAAACCATAAATAAATCTGATTGTGAGTACTGCTTATATTTGAGATAGTCCTCCCACAAAAACGTCCAATTGGATGTGATGCTGCTGATGGACCATCATTTATTTGGAGAAAATCAAATTGGCAATCATTTGACATCTCTAAATGGAATTCAGGAAACGTCAAATTGATAATCTGTAAAAAGAAAAGCATTAGTAATTTTCTAGATCATGTTCTTGAAAGTTTTTTTTTTTTAAGACTAATTTTGATTAATAATTTGTTTACAAAAGACCATTCAGTTTCATATGGATTCTTGACAAAAAGACTCAATTCCCATGATTCCTATATTAGATGGAACTAATCTTCACATATAACTTATGGAAGAGTATAGGGAAAAATTATGAATAAATTAATAACGCTAGTTTTGCTAATTAAAATTAGTTTGATTTCATTAATCATTTATAAAAAAAAATGAATAGCAAGTGCAGACAGAGACATGGAGAAAATTACTATAAGCTAGATGGAGAAGAAAGACCAGAAATCATGAACAATTTGGATGTACAGTTTGATGATGAGAGATGCTGAACTGCTAATCAAATTCTGACTTAAAAAAAAAAAACAGAGTACGAACTGGGGCAAAAGGTCCAAAAGAGAGCAAAAAAAGAAGTGGAATTCAACCAACCAAAAATAAATTAAAAAATGCAATGACATATTTTCAGGCTGAGCTGATTGGGTAATCCCTAAGAAAATGCAGGCAAAGTAATGTTGGAAGGCTGATGAAAGAAAAATATGAGATGCAGGACAACTTAAAAAATATCAATACAGTTCCATACTGCAACTGACAGGATGACAAAGCTAATAGGAACCTAAAAAACGTAAGGAATCTGTTCAATGACAGCAGATGAATTGTTAGTCATGCGCAGGAAAAATCATCAGGAAGTGAGATTGGTGAACAATAACTGAACAAATGGTGAGGGACTATAGGCCAGTCAATAAAAGCATCGAACATCGCAAATGCGCATGTATCTATGATTTTTTTATATGTTGTTAGGACCCCGGAGAGTAGTTTATATCCAAGTTTGCAACCCTGAAAAGCCTGTGCTACTCCTGTGGTGTTCGAAAAACTGCGAAATTCGGCCACCTGTGTCAGTTTTATCGAAAAAAGCCACGTGAAGGCAGCGTTTATCGGGTACATTCACTTGATACTTTTCTAAATCAGATGAAATTTGCTACAATTTGAGCCTGACTTGGGCTCTCTAAGTCTATTGGTTGCGGGGATATACCCAGTCAAAAATGGGCAAGTTTTTCCAAAAAGTGGAGAGTTATCGGTAGGGTCATGTTCTAAGGCACGTACTGGCTAAACTAAAGGTTCTAGAGAAAGACCATGAGAGAGGAAGTTATAGAGAATTGAATTCGCTGCAATTTGATTCCAAAATGGTGCCTCTAGGCCTCATAGTTTCCTCAAAAACAAAAAGATTTAGTAAAACATCGGTAAAACATCGGAAATTGGGAAAAATGAGGAAAACATTGTACTGAATCATGTTGGTATGTATTTCTTTAAAAACACGCGCAAGAATGTGCAGTTAGCATAGTAGATGTAACATATGGCTTCAAATAAACATACACTAAACAAATAAACGTAGACAAAATAAAAATGGAAACATAAATGTAAACAAGAAAATTCTATGTACACAGTCAAGCATAAACGCCGTAGTAGTTGAGAACTTCGCGCTTTTGGAAGTGACGGGTCTCATCCAGTCTGGATCAGGGGGGGGAGGGAGTGGGAGGATGGACGACATTTTCTGGAGGTGGAGGCGGATCGTCATATGGTGTTGGGTCGTCCACATCCTCATCCTCCTCGTCCAGGACGATAGGGGTGATGTTTGTGCAACTGCGTTCTTGGCAAAAGGAACATAGGATAGAGCACTCGAGCACTGCCTTTCTACAAGTGCATGACCCTTTCTTGCATTTGCAAGCCACCATTCTAAGCAGTGTCTGAGGAGCGGGCTCTACGCACATTGTGATGGGCATGAGACCCTTGTTCGCTGGTGACCAATCACAAGGGTTTTTGTCGACCCCCAACCATTTTTGCACCTGGGTGATAGGTCCTCCACGAATGATATTTTGCAGCCTCTGTGGTTGGGGGGAGGGAGTCAAGGTTGACTTTGGCCGTTGCTGTTGATTTTACAAATGCTGAGTATCGCAGAGTGCTCAGCGTTCCCGCATCTCCGCCATACAGGTTCATCAAGATCTTCTCGCCAGCATTTCCTTCTCGTCCTGGTTGGAGTTTCGATCAAGAAAAATGCTGGCGAGATCTATCCAGTAGAGGTTTTGTTTGAGGATGTTGCACCACTTCATCTTGCTTTGCTAGAAAAGGGCAGAAGTCGTGTCACACCCACTGATGGCATGCAGGAACACAATCATCCCTCGTGGAGCCTTCATTTCTCCACATGTGAAGGAATTTGCTGTATAGTGAGCACACTCTGACCCAACTCTGCCGCCTTTATGGAAGTACACGTTCGTCTGTCCTGAGCTTAAGCCGTTGAGGAGGACCAGTAGTTCGACGTCCTCCCCAATGATGAAAACTTGGTCGAACGATGAGCTCTTGGAGAGTGCAGTCATCATTGTATCAGTATCAGCGTCTTCTTGAGATTGATGTACCTCGATACACTGCCTCTCAAATTCAGTACGCATCATGGTGATCAAGTGGCCTTTGTTAGATTCACCGGAGAGCAGTTTTGCCTGGGGAACTTTGATGGGTGTGGATTCATCAAACAACATGTCACTGCAGGAGAGAGAAGCAGAGCGTCCCAGGCTTTCAGCTGATTTTGTGCTTCTCATAGATGCATCGTATGGGTATCCATCAAACATCACAGCTACCGGGTACGTTTTTACCAAAATGGTTGAAAACGTCACTAACGTATCCAGCCACAATGGCTCTGACTGAATCATTACGACGCCAGATCACCTTGTTAACAATGTTGGGCCAGATCACAATGTTAACTTCATATTCTTGCACGCGTTTTTAAAGAAATACATACCAACATGATTCAGTACAATGTTTTCCTCATTTTTCCAAATTCCGATGTTTTACTGTTTTTTCCTTTTTGAGGAAACTATGAGGCGTAGAGGCACCATTTTGGAATCAAATTGCAGCTAATTTAATTCTATACAACTTCTTCTCTCATGATCGTTCTCTAGAACCTTTGGTTTAGCCAGTACGTGTCTTGGAACATGATCCTACCGATAACTTTTCACTTTTTGGAAAAAGTTGCCCATCTTTGACTGGCTGTATCTCCGCAACCAATGAACCTAGAGAGCTCGTGTTGGGCTCAAATTCTAGGAAATTTAGTTTGCTTTACAAATGTATAGACTAATGATACCCGAGAAAGGCTTCCTTCCGGGTTTTTTTTTCGACAAAACTGACACAAGCGCCCGAATTTCGCAGTTTTTCGAACATCACAGGAGTAGCAGAGGGTTTTCAGGGTTGCAAACTTGGGTTTACACTACTCTCAGGGGTCCTAACAACATAAAAAAAAATCGTATTTACATGCGCGTTTGCGATTTTGCCTTTTTTTGTGTCGATATTGACTGGCCTACTAACAGGATGTGGCTTCAGAGGATACTAAAGTAAATTTAGGAATTAAATTGACTGAAATTGGCTGAAATTGACTGAATTTAGGACATGAACAGAATTAGACTGGAATGATCAAAAACAATAAAAGTTACTTAGGTACATACAATAATGGAGTAGATGACAAAGAGCCAGAGAGGTTCCAGATTCGATCGAAAGGATGACAAAAGTATAAAGGGATATAAGGAAAAAAACCCAGCTATAAGTGCCTGGCATTTTATTTCTACAAATATCAATATTTGTGGAAATGTGAAAATTAGCAACACATTGGATTAATTAATTTACTCATTCAAAAAAATCTAACCGATATAAAATTTACAAATTTACGATAGATGATTATACATATATATCTGCGCATGCGTCACTTAGTAAGGACGTGCAGACGTGGGCTCCGTTAAAATTTTTCCATTCATCAGAGACACAATAAGCTGAAATAATTTCATATTGATTTATTAATAATATAAAAGGCATTTAACATGACCGACTATGTAAAACTAAAATTAAATGCATAAGGTGTAAAAAAATACTGAAAACGGCTGAACTAAGATGTATGACATGTGGAATCGAGCATCACATTTCGTGTCTTAAGGAGGGTGAATACCCAAATGGGGAAACCCCCTCGAAACAAAAACAATGGAAATGCGAAAATTGCAATAGAATTACTCTAAGAAATAGAAATGTTGGTGTAAATCTCAAACAAAAGGAAGAAAATAATGAACAAGTTAATAATGAACTCTCCCATAAAACCTCTTCCCTACAATTTAGGGAAATGGAAGATTCTCAAGCGAGTGACATGAATCAAACAATAATGAATGAACTAAGGGACATAAAGAAGGCAATAAATTTTGTCAATGAACAGTCTGAAGAAATAATAGCTAGACTCCAGGTTTTTTAAGAAAAACAAAACGAGATACTAGGAATAACAAAAAGATTGGAAAATGAAAATAAATGCCAAAATGAGAAAATCCAACAACTGGAGGAAAAATTACTCAAAATAGAAACACAACAAAGGAAATTCAATTTGGAAATTGTAGGAGTAGAAGAACAAGTAAATGAAAATCTATCGGAGATACTAAATAAAATTGCTGAGGAACTTAATGTACAGGACTCGAGAGAAACTGTAGATGTAGTTCATAGATATGGGAGGATAAAAAACAACAAACCAAGACCAATTATTGTAAAATTCATCAATAGAAAAGATAGAGATAACTGGCTTTCTAAATATAAGCAAATTAAAGGCTTAAATAACAATCAAATTTTCAATGGAAATAATTTCAACAGAATCTATTTGAATGAAAATTTAACCCAACATATGAAAAACCTATTTTGGATTACAAAAACGGCTGCGAAAGATAAGGGATACAAATTTGTATGGATAAAGAATGGTAAATTATTAATAAGAAAAAATGAAAACACTAAAATAATCCATATCCAAGATCAAAACGATATAAATAAGATTTAAAAAAAAAAAGAAAAGAAAAAAAAAACAACACCAAAATGGATATAAATAACGCAAAAATTGAATTAGCAAATATAAACATAATAGATAAAATTGATGATTGGAATCCAAATAGAAAATATAAAAATATACTATTTCTGAATATTAGAAGCTTAAGATCAAATTTCCTATATTTCTTGGCAAACATTCAGTTTAAATTAATGTATATAGACATAATAATCCTAGTGGAGGTCAACATCAAAGAGGAGGAAATTTTTTTATTCAATATTAATGGATATAAAAAAGCCTATAAATTGAGAAGAACTTCTAGAGGTGGAGGAATTGTAATGTTCTACCGTGAAAATTACAATGTCCTAGTTAAAAGTGAAGATGCCGTAACTCATGAAAATTTAATTTGTACATTTAATAATACATCATTCCTATTGAAAGAACTAATAATTTACATTATATATAAACCTCCTCACACGGACAAGAAAATATTTATCAAAGAATTAAAAGATAACAGTAAAATTACAGGAAAATATGAAAAAAAATATAATTTGTATTGGCGATACTAATATAAACATTGGAGAAAAAATTGTTAATAAAACAAGTTTGAAATATGTAAATACGTTTTATAATCTTGGATTTCTAAATCATATATATAAAACAACAAGATCAGCTAAAACTACTATTTCAGAAACAAAAACTGCATTGCCATAAGTCTTCTTAATTCTCCCTCTTCTAGACATTCTATCTATTGAAAAGTCTTCAAATCTTCAAAATAAAAACAAAATAAACGTATAAAACCATACATTTATTTAAATAAATATTTCTTAATTTTCGAAAAGACATGACTTCTTTTCTTTTTCCCTAGGAAAAAGAAAAGAAGTTATGTCTTTTCGAAAATTAAGAAATATTTATTTAAATAAATGTATGGTTTTATACGTTTATTTTGTTTTTATTTTGAAGATTTGAAGACTTTTCAAAAACTGCATTGATCATTGTTTTTCAAACACCAAATCTTTTGCAATCAACGCCAATATTTTACAATGGGATATCTCTGATCACTACAGCATCTTGATTGAAAAAACAGAACTTAACTATGTGAAAAAGAAGATATTAATAATGAGAAAAAAAATTTTTTTTAAATAAATACTGATCTCTTAAATGAAGGATTAATATTATTAACAGATAATATAAAAAGGAATAATGTAGAAGATCCAAACAAAATTATTAGTAAATTGAATAAACTAATAAAAAAAGCAAAACGAAAGGTAAAAACTAAAAGAATTAATGAAAAAAATAAAAGTGACCCAAATGAGGGACAAAATATAAAATATAAAAAAGAATGGATGAGTTCTCAAATATTAAAATATATAGAAGAAAAAAATAATTTATATAAAAAATATACAAAAAAACAAAACAAATATAAAATTGGAAAAGGAATACAAAACAAAAAGAAACTGGTTGGAAAATCAAATTAATAAACAAAAGAACAAATATTATAGGAAAATTATAAAAGACGATCCAAATGCCAACTCAAATGTTTGGAAAATTTTAAATAAAAATATAATTGGAAGACATAATAGTAAAAACAAGACTTCAGATTACTCAAACCTATTGGAAAATTATGACATTAAAATTTTGTTTAATGAACTTAGTAAAAATTTTACTCAAAACATAAATACTAATCATGTAAGCAATAAAAATAAAATAATGATGAACGATGAAAAACAGGCAACTGAACTGAACTCCATGGTATTGGCATTTCCTAATAAAAATAATATAATGGAGATAATAAAAAATCAAAAAACAAAATATTCCTATGGTCCTGATTTTATAAATATGGATATTAAAAAAATAAATTAAAACCTTTCTGAATTTTTGGTTGAATTGTTTAAAAAAAATTATTATACTTGCATATATCCCGATTCATGGAAAATATCATACACAATACCAGTATATAAGGGAGGAAATCATAATGAACTAAATAATTATAGGCCCATTGCATTAATTTCAAATATCTCAAAAATAATTGAAAGTTATATATCTAAAAACATGTACAACTTCATAAGCAGCAAGAAACTTTTAAACAATAACCAATTTGCTTATCAGAAAGATAAAAGTACAATACTTCTATTGAATAAAGTAAACGAATATATCTCTAAACAGTGGAAAAATAATTTATATAGCATATATCGACTTTAGGAAGGCGTTTGATGCAATTAATCACAAAATTCTACTTCAAAAAATCAATCAAATAGGTATAAGAGGAAAAATTTATAAAATTATTGAAAATTATTTGAAAAAAAGGAAATTTAAAATTAAAATTGGAAGTAATATCAGCCGATTATTTAATTCAAAAAGAGGGATCCCCCAAGGTTCAAACTTGGGGCCTCTCTTATTTAATATATATATAAATTCTATAAGTAACAATATACAGAATTCAAATATTTTTCTCTACGCTGATGATGTCATTCTGATTGCCACTGACGTAAACCAAACCCAAGCATATAAAAATTTGCAGATAGACCTAAATAATATAAATAAATGGGCATACTCAAATAAAATGACCATAAATGGAAATAAAACCAAGATACTGATAATCAAAAATAAAAATAAAAAATTGAACAATAATTTAATAATTAGATTAGATTCTAATAAATAATGATTAGATTAGATTCACGACATTGAATGTTCAAATATAAATCAAAGAAATGATGATCTCATGACCACATGTGGTTGCAAACAATTTTAACCTATAAATACCTAGGTATATACATGGACGACAGGTTCTCTTGGAATAGACATTATGAGTATGTAATTGGAAAGTTAAGTTCATATTCATTTCTTTTTTACCAAATAAAGAACATATTCCCATTTAGGCAAAAACTCATAATATACAAGTCCCTTGTAGATTCACTATTGAATTATGGACTAGAATGTTGGGTTCACATTAATAAACAGCAAATGGAAAGTATTAATAAACAATGAAAATATTTAATAATGTTTACACTAATTTTAAACAAAAAACAAAAAAGGAACAATTAAGTATAAGAAAAAAATATAGAATATTAAAAATAAACGAAAAATTTGTATACAAAATTTTGATCAAGAATTACTACGATGTATATAGAGAAAGAAATTCTCAACAATTGGAATTAAAAACTAGATATAATTGGTATAATATTTTTAAAATTGAAAATATTAAAAATAACTTTGGATATAGATTAATAAATTGGGTGAAGTACAAAATTGGGTGATGTTACTAATAGGTAGTTCTGTATTATTATTCAAGTTTTTAAAATATCGTAGGTATTTTAAAATAACTTTACCTGGGGGGCAAGGCCCACAAGTTCTTGAACCATAATTGTTAATACATTGTACCATGGGAAACATGGAGCAACCACCATTTTGCTGCAAGCACTCATTAATATCTTCACAAGTATGTCCACTGCCTGAAAAACCTAAAGGATAAAATTAAAACAGTAATTATTTTATTATTTGAATAGGAGGTAAAATATATTGTAATAAATTTTAGATTTAATGTAAAAAAAAAAAAAATATTTAAAAAAAATACCGTATTTCTTAGTCATTATGTAATTCAATAACTATTTTAAGAGGTCTTAAACACTAAATCTGGGATTATTTCCCTTATATGTATATCAATAAATGGTTAGGCAAACTGTAATTTAAGCTTATGTATACTTGTATAACTTTCTTCTATATGCTCATAAACATATATTAAAAATTACTGCAACATAATAATTACTCTGATCATTTCACTATATTTGTTATTTTAAGTTTGCCTATATAAATGATATAAATTAGTCTGGCAAATGATACCAGGATTCAAATTAAAGCAATGCTATGCAGAACATTCTGAAGAATGAATGAGTGGGTGAAGCAATGTCAGACTTGAACTGTATACTCATTCCCAAATTATGGGGAAATTTTTTTGCAAAAAAAAAAAACCGACCCGACAAGAGGAAATGACACTGAGAGCGGCACCAATTGTTGAAATTTATATACAATACACATCATAAGGCATCGAATCAAGTGTAAAATGAAGTGCGAGGTTGGTCGGAGACTTTCTTCAGTAAAAGAAATGGTTCTCACTTTTAAAGTTCTACAAAATGGTGAAAATGCTGCTGCAGGGCTTCACGAGTACAGTCGTCGCAAAGCACTGCAGAAAGATCCACTGACACCATGTGTATTGAGGCACATGGTTCATTGATTTTGAGGAGATGACAGCTTCACAGACTGAACAGGAAGAAGGCATAAACCTAGGATACCTAAAGAAACTGAAGATGTTGCTATGGCAGTCATTGAACAAAATCGTATGAGAATGTTGCAGTTATGTGTAGTGCTTGTGCCATGGCAAGGCAGTTAGATGAACCGTACACTACAGTATGGAGGTGTTTGCTAAAGCATTGCATAACTATCCCTGAAAACTCAGCCACCTCCAAGAGTTGCAACCTGGCGATAGGGACATCCAAGAAATGTTTGCTTTGACTTTCCTGGTACACATGCAGGTGGACAAGGATTGGCCCTGGAACATCCTATTGAGTATTGAAGCTCATTTTGCTGCTTGTGGAACAGTGAATATCAAAACTGGTTTACAGAGAATCCTTGTTAGCTTCATCAGATTCCCTTACATTCACCAAAGGTAACAGTATGGATAGGGTTTACAGCCACATTTCTGATCAGCCCATTTTTCTTTAAGGAAATCCATCCAACCAGACCTGTGACCTGTACAGTAAATCACAACTTGTTATTGGTACATGTTGCACAGTTTCGGCATCCTGCACCTTCAGCAAAAAAGGATGCATCAACATGACAACATTTATGCAAGATGGTGCACCTTCCCACATAGGATGTCATGTTCAACAGTTGCTGTGACAACATTTCACAGAGGAGAGAATCATCAGTTGTGCATTCCCAACAAGATGGCCACTACATTCACTAGACCTAAACTCCTGTGATTTTTGGCTTTATGATTACCTGAAAAGCATGTTTATCAGTGCAACGTTCTTCACAGATTTGAGGACAGAATCACATGTGAAACATCTCTACAGATCAACTGCATTCTGCTGTCAAACATGCTGTCACTCGGTATTAGCTTTTGATCCTCCAGAATGGCCAACGCATTGAGCATTGTCTCCGACTACCCTTGACAGGTTCCTGCAGCCTCAGTCAGCTCAGTGCTATTAACCACTTTTAAATAATGTATGAAATGAATGAGTAAAAAAAAAAAAAAAAAAAATAATCACTTGATATGCCATCCAGTTCATACTACTGTAATTGGTACCCTCAAGTAGTGCTATATTAGCCGTGCTGGCGTGGTCGTGCGGTCTCGGCGGCGGCCAGCCGTGGCGTCCAATGCGCTAGTACCTGGGTTCGAATCCCGGCAGTGGCATGGGTGTTACTTTCTCCTTCTGTGTCTTTTCCATTTCTGCGGGTATAGCGTGAGCTGCCTCCTATGGCGTACCCTGGGCAACGTTTCATCGGCGAAATGCTCACATTTCTCGCCCCTTATTGAGGCCAATAATTTAAGTACTAAGAGCCCGGGCGTTGGCAAAAAAAAAAAAAAAAGTAGTGCCATATTTCCCCCTGGTGGTCATTTTTTTTAATTAATTTCTTTACAATTCTTTTCCTCAAGTCCTGGAATGATTACAGTCCAATCTGATGTTGTTTCACCCATTGGTTGTCTCTCCAGAGTGCTCTGCATAGGGATACTTTAATTTGAATCACCTCGTATAATTTTAACATCAGAAATAATATCGCTGTTTTAAATTAAAGGATTGGTTCTTTTAAAATAAAGAATAAGGATAATTTACCTGGAGGGCAATGCCCACAGATATAACTTCCAGGGGCATTGAAACACGTTACTCTAGGATTGGATGAACAAGGATACTGATGCCACTCGCATTCATTTACATCCACATCACATGTAGGACTAGAGCTACTTGTTGTCCAACCAGGCTCACATAAACATTTATATTTTGGCTAAAAATGCAAAATAAAACAGGTTCTTATAATAACTCAAACATAAGTGAAATTTAAAATTTCAGATTCCATAGAACAGTTTGTTTACAAGACGTAAGATATTTTGCAAATAAAGGAATTTAAAGATTTAATTTTAGAGGTTTAGGGAACGGAAAAAAAAATAGTCTCTTAAAATGTCACTGAGATGAAGAAACATTAAAGTAATATGAAAGGAAGATAAGGCAAGCTCATTCCCCATCAATTCTCTTATATCTCAATATTTCATAAAATAGAAAATTTTAGACTACAAAATTAGCAGCCCTATAAAATGTGTTATTGTAAAGCAACTGCTGTTTCATTTAATAGAAAGCAAAAATTATAGTTATGTGATTAAAATTATATTATTTGTCCAGTAATCCTAGGCAATTTTTGATCAACATGAATGTTATTGTGAATCTTTATTAGAATAATTCTCAACCCAAACACTTTTTTCTCCAAAATTATTGTTTTAAAAGTAGGCTTATATGAAAAAAACAAAAAAAAATAACAGACTCAACTTTCCAAGCGAGTTTTTTGGGGCCTATTATTCTGTACCTATTTTCGGGCTTATTCTATTATAAGAAAATTATGACTGAATATTCGGATTAATAACGATTAATCATGATTTACAACACATGAAAATACTATTCTGCTACAATAAATCTGATAATGACAATTCTACGATACTAAAATATGTATCTCAATAACACTAAGTTGCATTTCACATAACTGAGTATATTTTTGTAAAATTACCTACAATCAAGCATCGTATTGTTGTAATTACAATTTTATTGTAGCAAAATAGTATGTTCTTGAGTTCACTTGGAATGCTGAACCTTCATTTTGTGATTTACTTTTTTAAGAACAATAATGGGGAGGAAAAACATTTCACAAGGAACAACATATTTAAGTTTACATGTTTAAACTATAACTTTTAAACTTCAGGGTTTAGTGAATTTTTTCTGTTCTGAATTATCTACTTTTTTTCTAAATCTATTCATATTTAATAATATCTATATCTAAAATTTAACTTCATTATCAACTTCAGTAGCTGCTAATTAAAGAAAGAAATGAAATAGAGAAATACTACATACAAATATCTTTGAAGTTTGTTAAGTCTCATTTTGTAGGAAAAGGCCTCACTCCTGCAAAATGAGTTGCACAACCAAATTACGTTGTTCTTTTCCAATATCATGGACAAAATATAATTATTAATGAGATAACTTATTCTGTACTGTTATGTATGCTGTTCAACATAAATAACTGCCCATAAGGCATTTTTGGTTTAAGAAATAGATCACATAACTTTACTTCCAAGATAGTTAATAAATACATTTTTAACATTATTTTAGCTTGAAGTTTTGATCATACTTCTATAGAAGAATAGATGATAATTAGGACTTGGATTTTCATAGTCATATTTTGTCCCGATCATTTTTCATTTTATTAAAATAAATATTTTGAGTTTTAAAACATTTTTCAGCCAAATAAGGGTCATATTTGATCATATTCAAGAGATCTGGGGGCACGGCAGTGCCCCCGCCAAGACGAGCAGAAGGCAGGAAGGGCATTACGTACCTTTTCTGGAAGTGTTTCGACGTATTTTCGAACCCTCATAGCTTCGGTATGGATAATACTAGAGCGCTCAAATTTTCAGGATGAGATGCAGTTAGCAGACTAATGAAATACACTAAGTTTCATTTATTTAGCTTTTATACTTTGGATTTTATTAATACCTAAAATACGTCGATTCCGTCACTCACTGACTGACTGACTCATGATCATCAAAACCTCTAGGGTACTTCCTGAAGTCCTAGAAAGCTGAAATTTGGTATGCAGGCTAGGATTAGCACACAAACAACAAAAAAATTAAGAAATCCGTAACTTTCACCCTCCAACCCCTCATAAAGGGGGGGTCTGGTTATATATTATCGAACCCTCATAGCTTCGGCCTGGATAATACTAGAGCGCTCAAATTTTCAGGATAAGATGCAGTTACCATACTAATGATATACGCTAAGTTTCATTTATCTAGCTTTTATACTTTGGATTTTATTAAGATCTTAAATACGTCGTACCCTCAATGCTTCGGCCTAAATAATACCGTGTAATAATGTGATTTCTTACAAAAGTGCAAACAGCTTGTATTTACAAGTTGACCAATAGAAAACAGAAAAGTGGGTATTGAAAAAAAAATCCATTTTCTAAATAATCTTAAAACTAAATTTAGTTGTAATAGATAATCTCACCCAAAACATTTCATGTAAAATAAGTTGACAAGGATCACATGCTCATAACGCTTTCACTGTTAAAAAGTTATCAGATCTCATCCTTGAAGTGGTAGATTTTAATCTAGAATGAAATAATATTATTATTATTCTAAATCTACTGTTAAGTAGCAATTCTTCAATGTGTATATATTTATGTTTGCTGTAATCGGGTTTTGGTGTAAGCTAAAACTGATTACAAAAGTTTTGCAGAGTTAACTTCCAGGAAACATAACAAAATCTATTTTAATGAAACGTGTTGTCTAGTTGGGTTACAATTAATTCTCTTCCTCGAGAATATAATTTACAGATAAGAAATCTTCCGTCAATAAGATCAACTTGTAGCGAACACTTCTCTTGAATATTTATCTTCTAGGTACTATACTTGCAGGCTATAATCGAGATTCTCAAAAGTCCTATCCTAGAATACGATGATGTGATTAATAGTAACTCATTCCCTCTTCTTAAGTTCATATGGAAGATCTAGAAGAAATCTAAGAAAGACAAAATATATAGTTGCCATTAACTTATCTTTGGCAATGTACATAATAAGTCTCCGCTATCTTTCTAAGATTCTTTCTATTAACATTAAGCAGTAACACAATAATTAACTTTAATCATTAAATCAATTCACTATTCAATCGATGTTAGTCTTCTATATCGATTCTCTTAAATGTTCAAAGTTCACTGGAAAACATCATTTATTTTATAAGAAAAAAGTTCTCTTAACAAATCAGTAACATCTATGATTCGATTAAAGTTGATCTGATTTTAATTCTAATTTAGCTATTGATTATCCTGATAGTACTATTCTACGATT
The DNA here is from genome assembly GCA_023159025.1 of Thereuonema tuberculata. Classification (NCBI taxonomy): domain Eukaryota; kingdom Metazoa; phylum Arthropoda; class Chilopoda; order Scutigeromorpha; family Scutigeridae; genus Thereuonema; species Thereuonema tuberculata. Next base: position 153,952,763 of record JAFIDM010012231.1, read on the forward strand.
ATCTGGATTTTAACACCTTATGCTAAATTAGGTTTAACACCTTATGCGAAAATATTCACAATTCACTTTATAGATTTAAATAAAGAAAATAACTTCTTTATCCCGCATAAATAATTCTCTGGATCATTAGACTAGATTTAAAGAGTTCTTCGCCGTAACTTAATCCGTATAATTCCTATCGGTCATGTAGATTCGAGTCGCCGCCATTTTCGAATAACGATTCTTCATTGCGAAAATCCTTCGTCATCTTCAACTGTTTAACATTCCCACGCGTAAATTCAAGAATAAGTAAATGATTTGTACTTACAACTTATCCTTAAGAGAAAATAAATCGATGTTCATCAAATGCAAACAACTGTTCGATAATAGTCGTAATCCAATTCACGTTGTGCGTAGATAAGGCTTATTCTCCATTCTTCGTTGCACAGATTCTTTTTTCCGATTTCTCAAGAATCAAAAAAAAATATAAATTGAGTTTTCCATTAAACTCATCTGGGAATTTCACTGTCTGGCATTGACTTTCACACATATATCTATTTCGCCATAGATATATTTTAAATTCTTTCTCCCATGTCAGGGAAAAAAAATATTTCACTGCTTCCGCAAGAAGCTCTTTTTGAAGACTAATTTTTTTCTCTTCCAAGAAACACTAACAATTGATTCCAACGGCTTGCGCTTAACATATCGACTTCATTGTTGTCCGCGCAACCTCTCCGTTGCACTCATATCTATTATTGTAAAGACCATGAAGGCTTATTTTCCTCATACGTTTTCCCTAAAAAAAAACAGATAAATTTGATTAACGAAAACACAATTTTAAACCACAAGAAAAGGTTAGTAATCCCGTTCTTCCTTTCTTTTCTTGAGTTCAATTCGTTTCAATCCTACAAAAAAAAATGAAATCCCACCCAAAGCATTTCATGTAAAATAAGTAGCCAAGACTCACACATAAGTAGAGGCAAGCCCCTCACTCTACATGCTTAACTCTAAAAACCCTAATATCTTGGTCAAAAAGTATGCCTTGGCATACTCCACATCCTTTACATAACTCCATGGGATTGTCTGTGCGACAGCCATGAAACGGCCAAGCCATACTTTTTGACCAAGATATAGGGTTTTTACAGTTAGGGCTTATAGAGTTAGGCCTTGTAGAGTTAGGGGCTTGGCTCTACATGAGATCTCATATCTTTTTAACAGTGAAAGCATTATGAGCGTGTGAGTCTTGGCTACTTATTTTACATGAAATGTTTTGGGTGGGATATTTCTTGTATGGAATATTAAAGTTTTATGGAATTATAATAGCTTTGGTTTATGAATAGAGGATGAGTTTCTTTTATATTACAAAATGTAAGGTTATCATGAGTTTTGTTTGTTTTAATTTTTTTTTTTTTTTTTTTTGATTGAATAAAGTGATGTTTTGAGTCATATTTGATGTTAATAGATCTTATTCTGAACTTTTTTTAGGATCATATTTTGGATTTCAGCCAAAAATTTGTAAGCCAAAAATTCATGCAAATAATTGAATTTTCTTTGCAATGAGGAAGCATGAAAAAATAATAACGTAATAAAAATCCATATATTTAAGATTTTTAAGTCATAAATAGCTAGGCTCAAATAATAACAATCGAGGAGGATTGAATTTTTTTTATTTCTGAGGATTAATATAGGTTTGTGGTTTTCTTTTTGATTGTTTAGTGCATTTGGCTCCTGTAAAGATGAAACCTGATTGTGGCATGAATTATACAAATACACTTTAAAAAAAAAAAAGAAAGAAAAGAAAAAAAGAAATATATGCTACTATAGATGAATGTAGCAGTGAAGCTTTATCAGATAAAAATTAGTCTGACTCATGAGATAAATAAAGTTTTAATAAGAAATTTAACATTAAATTATCCTGCTCACAATAAATGGAAGATCTTTCCCATTCCATGGTTGTATCTTTTATTACATCTTGTCAAAATTGAGTCCTAGTATTCCTAAAGAGGATATAGGCAAAAATCTTCTTCAAAAGGTCCATCTTCAATATGTATGAAACTCACTACAATCTACTTTTTTGACAGTTTATCATGTGATTCTCATAATTTCCAAAACAAAATCTATTATTTCTTTTATGATAGTAACTTAAAAGTAAAATTTCAAAAAAATTGAATATCTACTTTGAATACTTCCCTTGTAAGACATATGACATTACTATTGTCCAATATGCAAATTAAGCTCGGCAGACTATAGAAGACATATACTTCAATAAAAAATAAAGAAAGAACGAAAGAAACAAACAAACAAAATTTTAAAAAAAAAAATCTTTAAATTTTTTTGTGATAATATAATTTTTTTTCTTACTATAAAATTTTACAAAATTTAATTGCATGTTAATAAATACCACTTAGAATTTCAAAAGACTAATTTGAAAAGATCTAGGCCATCTCAAGCAACATTGTTAGATATGTATACCTGTCAGGAGATGATGATGACTCAAAGCTGTAAAAGTGAGCCTATCAAGAGAATGTATTGGAAGGGGTTGCAATTACCCCCATCCACCCACCTATTGCATCCAAAAATGGAAGAATTAAAGTATTTTTTGGAACTGTCTATTATTTTTTTACTTTTGGTTGCAAAACTATTGGTTATTCATAAACTGCTCACCTCTTCCCTCTGTATAGAAAAGGGAATACCATTTTTGTTTTAGCTTTTGGTTAAATGGCTAAGATATCATTATAAATCCTCCCATTCCACATATCTGGATATGCTAATGTATCTAACAGCATTGGCATATCAAGGAATTTGGAAATAGGAGGGGTTATGAATTGGTTTAGCTAATTAGAAAAAAAAATTATTTCCATTAAAATATCAGAAATATTTTACAAACAAATAAAATAGAGCTTTACAGCCAAAAAACTAAAAAGTTCCCAAAAATGCTGGATTTCTTCCATTTTTGGCTGCAATGGGGGGGGGGGCTTACAATCCTTACCAACGTGCCTTTGATATGTTAATGCCTAAGAGATATGCAAAACGAACAGTATATGAAGGACCCTGCATATGCATGGGTAGCATTAGATTTTATCACTCAGTTTACCTGAGAACAGTAAAATATAGCTATGCCACTTGCTAAAATGTTTGTAAGATTTACAGGGTTTTCATTGGTGAACTGTAACACACACTGCAAATATTATCATCTTGTATAAAAAAAGGTTTGGTTCCTACTTTTTCAAGCCTATGTCCATAACATTTCTTATAAGTCTAATTTTTTAATGCTAGGGCTGTCACATTAAAGTTGATATTGTGGACTTGTTATAATTTTGATGGTCAGAGTTGGACTGAGTCTATACTAAAGTATTTAATTTGGAATCAGGAAGTGGAGATACTGAATTATTATAATTTTTTTTGGGGGGGGGGAGGGGGGGGGAAGAAATAGTTGAAATTATTAAACAGACACACTCATGCCCAAGTGTACCAAACTTCAATTAACTTTGACGGCTGCATTGTGGACGTAACTAAAATTAGTGGGGGGGTGCTGCTGCAGAAAAATTTTAGACCTTGTTTTAACACTGTGTGAAAGGAAACAAACATGTATAAAAAGAAATTTATCAAGTTTATAAATAAATTTTCTTTTTATACATGTTTGTTTTAAATCAAATTTAACGTGCGTGACAAATTATTATTACTTAAAAGAAAATCAAAAACGCACATAACTAGAGGAAAAAAACAACAACAACAACAAACAAACAGACAAAAATTTACTGAGGTAATTTTGGCTTATTTGGTTCCCAGCAATTGATGATTTTTTTGGATTTTTTTGATGATCATAGTCATTCAATCAAAAAAAAAAAGCATTGTGTCCTTTTCCGGATTGCGGAAGAGAGAATTACAAACTCCTCAGTTTGAAGAGCCATGAATTTCTAGCCAAAAAAAAAAGGTTGAAAATTATATATTTTTTTGCATTTTTGGCTGCAATTGTAGGGGGGGGGGGGACATTATTGTAACAAAATCCATTGTCAATGTTGCAGACTTAATTCAGCATTACTACAGAATTGTAGCAACATTATTAATTAACTTGAAAATCAAAGATTTGATAATTACAAACACTGACACCATCTATAAAATTAGCATTACACGAGATTTGATTTGTATTTTTTTACACTGTTTTACTGAATGTAATAAACCAAGACAACAACCTTTCAATGGGATTTAAATGAATACTCCTAAATTTTCGAACTCAAACAAGTCTAAGCAACAATGAGGACAGGCCCGTAGCCAGAATTTTTTTTCGAGGAAGCTAATTCCTTGAAGTGACGAGAGGTAATAGTAAGAATACTATTATTCTTAGTAAGGCCATAGTAAGAATAGCAACACTCCTTATCTTCCCGTGGATGTCGCAATAGGAGAAAATTTGGTAAAAGTTGAGATGACGGTGCACCTCAGAGGTAATGGCCGCTTTGGAACTACTTTCCAAATCGGGAAAAAATTAGAAAGGACCAAAATTTTTTCGAAATTTACCTAAAGATACATCCTGCAGCTAAGTAGACCTAACTTCTCTAACCTACAGCTAATCGGAATCGACGATTCATTCCTTCCGAACTCAACAGCATGTAAGTTGTTTCTTAGGCTAATTCGCTCCGCCACGTATCCTTACGACGCATCTGATTGACGGGCACTGTATATGTCCTTTTAACCGAAAATTTTACATTGAAATGACTAGTTCCTTTGATTTCAACTCTGACAGAGAGATTTTTATTTAGTTTAGATTTCGGGAATGGCTTCAGTTCCCTCAAGTCCCCTCCCCTTCGCCTCCAATATTAGTGCTAGGAGAAAGATTTCCAATTTGAAAAGGCTATTGCAAAATGTGGCAAGTCCACTAAATGAACTATGAATTCTACAGAGGGTTCCCTAGGTCGAGGAACCCGAATCTGGTATTAGTTTGATTGTTCTATAAGCAAAAGCAAATATCTCGCATGCACTCGTATATATTTATTACAGAAACAACTTAGGGACAAAACAATCCAATGTAAATGAGCTGCTCACTCCAATGAGTTGCACATGCAACTCGGCCCAAAGCTGCATCGTGTGCGCCCTGCTTTAAGTACCATATTAATTTTCGAAGCAAAATGTTTCATACGCTCCATTTGCGTACATTTTCAAGCTAATATTTATCACGGAAAAATATAACAAATATAATACTGTAACAATATTTCCATGATAAGTGTAGGATAAGAATATATGTGAGAAATTAAACAAACAACCAAACATGTCTCTTTCGCAAATGGAGAATATGAAGCTTGTCGCTTTGAAGATTAATATTATACTTTATATTGGATTGGTTTGTCCCTGTGTTGTTTCTACAATAAATATTTCATTTTGGGATTTTTTAAGGATTCACTCATATAAGGCCTATAGCGCAAAAAGTACACAAGTCTCTTTTACACCAATCAAAGATCAGCATTGAAATCACATAATACAGGAGCATCGAAGTTTGCTGACTCACCAAATAAACAATAAAATCTTATTTTAACCAAAGTTTGGAGAAAAAAAGTTTTGCAAATTTCCATATAATTTTGATATGTTTGATTCCGTTAAATTGCATTGATGCAAGAAGAAATAATTTATTAAAATAATATGTTGACAAGAAAGAAAATAATAAACAATTGTATGCGTGGGAGTACTGTTCGGTCTTGTTTATGAGAGCTTTCAACTCTTTTGTGCATGCGTCAAGTCTCCCTCGATTTCTTCAAAATAGGGGCGAGGAGAAATAAAGACGGGATGTTTACTTTTTATCAGTGTTAGTTTACCGGTAGCAGCGTTCTATTTGCGCTTTTCGTGAAAGAATTATGGAAAGAATAAATACTATTTGCAAAATGCTCCTTGGTTATTTTTTTCTTAAAGCGAAAATGTCCAAAAGAATTTCTTAGGAAAGTGCCCATCTCAGGGTATCACCCCTCTGCGGAGTAAAATCGTCCGCTAGTGCTAACTCTGCCTTTTCAAAACGAACAGTATAGGCTATAAGGTCCCAACACTCATCCCTCACGAATGCAGGAATTAAAGCAAGCCTCATCTTTTTTTGCAGGGGTGCCCATGCGGAGGAGTCAAGGTGCAGACAGTGCCATTGAAATTTTTTTTTGGGGGGGGTGGGGGG
>JAFIDM010012231.1:153973889-153994700 GCA_023159025.1 Thereuonema tuberculata
GAAATGAATGTTCCTGTTATTACTGTATTCTTAATACATATTGTTCTGAATGACAACAACAATAATGTTTTGTTTACTTTTTTAATGGAAAGATTAATTACTGTTCAGGTCGCATTTGGTGAATTTTAAGCAACCTGTTTTTATTTTTTTGTCTGGGAATTGCGGAAGACTACACAGTATAGAAACAGGAAACACAAAAATCAATTATTGACACTGAGTCAATAAAGTTTTCAATGTAAATCCGAAAAATGAAAAATACAATATACATCCAAACATAAACATCTATCAGACATTAACTACTGATTGTATTACAGAATAATATTTATGAGTACTTTTCTATGATAGTTGTTTGAAAATTCTCAAATATTGAGTATTTTTATTCTCAAATAGTGATGAATAGTTTGTAAGATATTACTTTTTGTTTTTTACTAATTGAAACCATTCTGTCCTGTCATATGATAGCAATTCATTAACATGGCTTTGTTGGGCATCAAGACATAATCGTATTCAGTCAGGTTTTATGTACAACACTATAAACTTGATATTATTTCTACAGTATTGCACAAGTCCACTGAAATCACTTGTATTCCTTATTACATCTTTCTACAATACATGTAATATTCCAGTCCCAAATCATTGTGTAGAGTCAAGTGGGTATTGTGAATTGAATGAAATAACATTGTGGGTTTGTACTAGCACTGCAGCAAGTTGTAATACTGTAGTGGTTGCATTTTTATGTTAACATCATTGGTGTTATCAATTCCCCAAATATCTATGTATCCAAAAACATCCTATTGCAGTCTCTGCCCTTGAAATTACTGTTGATACTATCATTTTCCAGTTACTACATGCCCTTGTGAATAACAACCTAATGGTTGTTATAAAATTTAAAAACCTACACAATATCACTTTCAGATGGTATTTTTGTGGGACAGTTGTGGCCTACCTTGTCACTTAATGTGTAATCTTCTCATGCATGACTCTCTCCTCTTTAAAGCCCTATGTATAACCCTACCAAGTAAGGGCATCCACCCTCCGTCAAAAACATATAAACTGAAAATTACCTCCCAAATACAGACCAAAGCTTGTGTCTGTCTATATGTCCTAAGCCACTTAAAGTAATAGAACTATTCCTCACAGTTTTTATGCAAACAGAAAGTATAAAGGTATAGTGATTTATTGAAGATAATATTTCTGGGTGTGTTGGTTTTGTTTTGGGGGGGGGGGACAAATGGAGAATTACATTGATCGATCTATCTCATACAGTATTGAAGGTGGTGTAGCAGTGATAATTTATTAAATATATATTTATGTTATTTAATTATTACCATTCCAAAGTTATGCTCAGTAGGCTTTGGTTAAGGTTTTGAAAAGTGTTTTTCAATGACAAGGATGTGTAGTAAGGAAGGCCATACTATTTTGTGCAATGGAAATGTTTCTAAGTATGTGCTTTGGAATTGATACAATTGTTTGATTTAATTATTATTTACAATATTGGTTCTGCAAGGTTCTGATTGAATCTCCATGTAGGGTATGTGATGGTATTTAGTTTACATAACAATAATAAAGACTATATATGAGAATAAGTTGTTAATATATTAATGCAATATAAGTAATATTATTGTTATCTGTTACATGGACAAGTTATTACAAATGTAATTATACTAATGGGTGATGTATATTGCTCTACCTGTTACAAATACTTCATAATAACTTCTTATGTTTATGTATGATATATAGACAAAGTTAAATGTTCCCAGAAATGTAAACACCCATTTTTGTTTTTACTCTACCAAATTTCCTTTGCAAGTTGATTGAAGTTTTCATTTGACTGGTATTTATGAACATAGAAGTGAAACGTTTACAGAATGGTGTCTTGTATTTACATAATATACAGTTTGTATTTCTTTATTTCATGCTTTACTATTTGTACCTTTATCTCCATATATTTTATGTGTAGGATGCTTGAAATATATTCCTATTTTGTGATGTTCATTATTTTTATTTTTGTTTCAGGCTATGTTGAAGACTGCAATATCATATGATCAACAAATGAAGAATGTAATTCCATATTACCTGAATGTTCCCATCCTACTGTGACTGTACATTGATGACAATAAACAAGCCTTGCAAATTAAAATTAAATGTTTTCAATAGTTTCATACATTCAGTATATTCTTTTCCAATATAATAAAAGGCAATATTAACAATTTGTAGTAATCCAATCAATGTTAAAGTTTCTACTTATTCCTGGCATATGTGTACATACATGTAACTATGCTTTACTCAACAAGAACTCACTGTCTATATTTCATAATTTTGTGCTAGGCATTTGAAGTCATACATAATCAGCACACATAGTAATAGTAATACACAGTATTGCAAGATACACAATTATTACTTTACAATTAGCTGACTACATGCCAACACAACATACACTGCAGTTGTGTTGAGAAAAAAAAAAATTGGTAAATGCGATCCACTGCCATGAACATAAATACATTGATAAGGTGACAATTTGTTCTAAAATGAAATGGAGGACGCAAATAATTTGAAGAAAAATACAAATGTTATCAGGGGTATAAACCTATCTCTTCAACCAAAAAAACCAAAACAAATCCCTCTCAACCTATCTGTTCAACCAAATGAAAATTAAAAAACACCTCTACATCCGTCTGTTCAACAAAATAAAAAACAAAAATATAAACCTTCAAATCATCTGTTTAAACAAAAAAACAAAAAAAAACCCTTCAAATCTGTTCAACCAAATAAAACAAAACCAAAATAAACATTCAAATCATCTATTCAACCAATTAAAATTAAAAAAAAAAACCTTCAAATCATCTCTTCAACCAATTAAAATAAAACAAAAAAAAAACCTTCAAATCATCTCTTCAACCAAATAAAAAAAAAAAAATTAAACCTTCAAATCATCTGTTCAACTAATTAAACTTACAAAACAAAGTAAACCTTCAAATGATCTGTTCAATCAATTAAAACAAACAAAAAATATTCTACATCCATCTGTTCAACCAAATACAAAAAAAAAAGTAAATTTTGAACGTCACATATGAAAACGGAGGACATATGACTCTTCAAACATCACAAAGGAGGACAGAATTTACAAAAGGAGGACAATTCTCAAGGGAGGATAGAGCTTCCGAAATATGGACGGTTGGTCACCTTAACATTGAGCATCTTATTACAAATACAATCTCATCGCCATAGCAAACATTTTCATATAACTTTAATAATTTAAATATTAATTTAAATTTATTGGAAGATAACAGATTTATGTAGTTTATAATGTGATCTAAATTATATTTGTAATTTATATAATTTTACAATTCTTGTTCCTGCTTCTTATAATACATTATAAATTATATTTATAATGTCTGCATTATAAATTATATTTATAATTTTTGAAATTCTTGTTAACGGTTATTATAATGTAGTTAATTTAGCAGAAAACTAATTTAAGAAGATACAGGAGTAAGGGCTTTCTTTTCTCTATTAATAATAATTCTTCTTGTAATAATATATATCCATGAATGTCAATGATTATTTGTTATTTCATACATTAAGTGAAATAACAGTACTAGTTTATAACGAAACTAGTTTATAGTTTTTCAAGAAACTAATTGTTGAATATTTTTGAAAGAATCTAGATTTTTTTCTTTTACTTTTCTAATTATTTATAATTTGTATTATTCTAATAGTAAATTATTTTAATGTAAGTGTATCGTCAAAAAATTACGAACTTTTAAGATAACACTGAAATTAATAAATATTATTAATTTTTTTAACCAATAGGCTTACATGTATGTTTGCCACTCAGATTCATTCATTAGCCTTAAATACTACAAATACAAGAACTATCAAAAGTACAGGATTTTAATCAGGTGAAGCTTCGCTAAGTCATCTGTTTCGTTACAATTAAGATTTGAAATACTGGTATCATGACATTCACAGGAAAAAAAAAAAATTCGTTGCTCACACAACTCTGTTAAGTCAAACAAGGTAGGGATAGCGATTAGTAAACCAATCACTGTGCTTCGCAACGGCTTCTGAATCGCCTTTACTTCATAATAGACTGCGCCGGGGTGGTCTAGAAAATGCTGGAGCGAGTCTGTTTGCGACCACATGCTATCTTACCCACCCCTATTTATATGGAATAATCGTCATTCTTAACTCAAACCTTGTTAATACATGAATTCCTAATAAGGATTAAAAAAAAAAAACGTAAGTTGATAAGGGGATCGAACCCACGATCTTCGCGTTATTAGCACGACGCTCTAACCAACTGAGTTAACAGGCCACCTACAACTGAGGTAACAGAAGCCGTTGCGAAGCATTTTGGAATATGTGGAAGAAAATTGGTTAAAAATGACAAAACCGATTATTTTTTCTTCCTTAGTTTTTTTTTCCGATATCCGTATTTTTATCTAAGGCCTACTTAATTACAGTCGAATATAGGATTGCATATTGGATAAAGGAGCCAAATGAAGTCATCAAATCAGTAATAATAATAATAATAATAATAATAATAATAATAATAATAACGGCTTCAAAACTTTCACAGGAGTGGACAGAATCGCTTCAATCATTCAAAGTATAAAGAAAAACAGGAGAAAGAATGAATGCAAAATAGGCTATAAGCCTACATTTCGATATGCCAGGAGAGAGGGTTTAAGAGCGCAGCCCCTCAGCCTTTCTCTTATTTACCATATAAGAAACGACCAATGTGTACCTAAAGAAGATTTTATTTGCATCTGAATCAAATTGAACGAGGCGATTAATAGAACTTCCAGAAATCATTCAGAACTGAATCCCCAATGTCATAGGATTTATGAATAGTTGATTTATCTTGGGAATGGAGATTACACAGTATAGTACTGGATCCGTGAGGTCTCCGTCAACAATTCTCAGTTAGGATGTTTTAGAAACAATTCAGACAAATCACTTCTAAAAAAATTTTTAAAAAAATAAGTAATCAGTGATGGATGGATCAGCATTTCGAAGCAGATTAAAATTGGTAGTCATCAAAGTTATATAAATCAGTCACAATGTATGGTAAGACATTTAATCTTAAATTCTGTATTTTCATCTCAATACTCTTACTCTTAATTGGTAGTAATACTATATATTAGAATATAAAAAAAAAAATACCTAAAACTCCCTTGAGTATTTTGGCAAGTAGCACCATTCTGGCATGCTTGAGGAGTCCCTGCATAAATACTGCATTCATTAACATCTTCTTCGCACGTTGTTCCCTTCAAAAAGAATGATTTAAAGGAATTAAACTTGTTAATAATATACGTAATCATCGATTAAATTTCTTGTGGTTCATCTCATTCTGACTTACCTGCCAGCTGGAAGGACATCGACAGAGATATCCATTGTAAGTGTCTTCACACGTTCCACCATTCCTACATGGATTACTATCGCATTCATTCTGATTTAGAAGCTGAAATTAAAAACAAAAAACAAATAATAATAATTAAAGATAAATGAATATTAAAAGCAGATTAGAATTTGTGAATAATTCAAATCCATTTCAATAAGAAGAAGACAACATTCAAGAATAAAGCAGCAAAGCAATCAGAATGAAATAAAGTTTATTATAATATTTAATATTATTTATTGGTTCTTAAACTAAAATTATTATTAGAAATACTTCTAATAAATAAATAAATAAATAAATAAATAAATAAATAAATAAAGTTCTTTTTTTTCTACGGTATTGCATGAAATCAAAATTAAATTTAGTCTATTATTTTATTTTGAAACCACAAAATATGTGCATAAAAAAAATAGTATGTTTTGAGAAAATAATTTTGAAATCAATATGAAGACTACTCAAGAATTTCGAAAATTACTATTGGGGTAAAATGATTCCTGCCAATAATTGAGCTCAGATGCAACAGAAGACCGAACATGATTTTTAACAATACGCTGACATTAACATCTAAAATAAATCTTCTATTAATGTAAGATTGCTTTTGGATTTAAAAATATTTTATTTGTTGTTTGCAAAATTCTTCAATATTCTGCAATGTATTAAACAAGGGATGTAGGATAATCCAAGGAAGAGGCTTTTCAGAAAACAAAAAGTCTTGATCAATTCACATCAGGAAATGGATGTGCCGATAAAACAGTCTTCACAGCCATTTATGTTAGTCAAGTTGAAAAGTTAGAAGGGCACTCATTTTGCATTAGAACCACATTACTTCCTCAAATGAAAAAATTCGAGTGAACTGACAGAGACATTGATGAGACCTACAGTAGTTGTCAACATTTGTGCCTGAGATGATCAGATATACAGTAATAGACAATGGCTGCAATGCTGAGAGTTCCAATAAGGATATCTTACGCAGGAATAAAAAAGATTAAAGTAATGTATAACAAAAATTAAAAAGCAATTTATAGAACTGCAAAAAAAAAAAAAAAAAAAAAAAAAAACTGAAGCCGTATTTACTAAAAAGTTTTTACATGCACTTTAAAAATGCATGAGCTTCGCCTAGTTATTTTTATAAAGCCGTATTTAGTTATGATTGTTTTTTGTTTTTCCAAATCACAAAAATCCACATTATACTGAAATTTTCTATTTTAACAGAGTACGCATTTCCATCTGATGAAAAGCCTGACTTAACATAGCCTGTGCAAGTAAATTATCAACTTGAAGGCAGCCTGCCGAAAATTCAAACTTCAACACATTTAAGACAACATTTCATTTTTTTCAAATAAAGAACGCACTTTAGAAACTTCACTCTTAGTAGAAGATAGAACATAATAAATTCCTACTGGAAGAAGTAGTAAAGTCTACCTCACAGCAAAGTCAGACAGTGGACAGGATAGTATTTGAAGATGTTTGGAAACAGCTGTAAGTAATCCTTCGTTACGTAAATATTATCATCAGGGCTTGTTTTAAGGCTTGTCCAGCATGTTTTCGAATACTAAATCTCTGGGCTAGAGGTTTTGGAACTGCAGAAAAAAATCAAGCAAAAGCTTTAGAAAATGTCCATAATATGCAGGACCTAAAACTTCAGACGTGCTACATAGTCTACTTAGAGAGAAAATTCACACTTAATGCTGAACTAGGCTTTACATAGCTTACAAACTGTACATGGCTACTGCACCACGGTGACTTAGTTTGTCTACTGAAAATTCACTTTAATCTCTATGTCAAAACATAATTTACTGAGCACTGCTATTTTGTTTAATTGTTGATTGGTATATCTTATCTTATACTAATACATAAAGCTGAAGAGTTTGTGTGTTTTGAACGGGCTAATTTCAGAAACTACTATTCCGATTTGAAAAATTCTTTTGCGTTAGATAGCCCATTTATTGAGGAAGGTTATAGGCAATATAACATCACGCTACGACCAATAGGAGCGGTGCAGTAAACATAAACGTCAACCAACAGGTGCGGCGGCGGCGGGGCGGCTTGGCCGCACGACGAGACCCGAACATTACCGAGAAGGGCCGAATTTAATGCAGGTGACATCGCGGGGCACAGCTAATGATATTATATTTTATCTTAAAAGGACAACAGCTATTCTTCGATGAACATTCTATATTTTCAATTTAATCGTTTATGCACCTATTCTTACTCATTTATTAAATAAAGAATGCAATCTAGGAAGTAAAACTGATTTAGAAATGAAAATAGGAAATCAAATTAAAAAAAAGTAAATTTCTTTTTTAAACCAATATACTTTATAGCATTAATATTTTTTACAATTAATCTCCCAAACAGAATTTTAATGTGAAACTGAACAATAATGATAATCAATAGAAAGAAGTTCTTTAGAATCTATTTTTTTTTTTTTTATATATCGTGAAAATAATGCCAAGGGAAAAAGCAGTGTATCAAAACTATCATTCGACAGAGCACATCTTAAGAACTACCTTTAAATTTTTCTATTTCCTAAAAAATCATTAAATCAGCAAATTCTTATGTTAATTCACGCAAATCTAATTAATTTCAATCAAATCAATACAAGTAACAATAATATGAATTAGTATGTGCCACGACTTCCGATTCGTTGTTGGATGTAAGAGAAATTCACTGTTTTCAATCTACCTGAGTCAACTGCTTGACTTCCAATGCTCTTCACTGGGAGTTTTTTTCCTTCTTCCAGTGCAAGTTTATCCAAACGAATCATAAGAAGAAATTTTCAAATGCAAAGGACTTCGACTCTTTTCGATAAATATTCCTTCATATTCAGGAAGATTCGTTGTCTAGTTCAAAGTTATTAGGGAAGGCTGCGACACAGACTACTTCATATGCTGATTTTATGAGCCTAACTTTTCTTAAGACATTAGGCTAATTTAGATTGAGGTCCTTAGGATTTGTAGCATTAATAATTACAATTTTAATCATTACAAATTTTTACTTACCCGTCTCAATGTCCTCATCTGAGTCTCTAAATTTCGAACCTACAATAAATAAATAAATAAAAAAAAACAAATAATTTTTAATTGAAGTAAAATACCAATTCAGAAAATTAATTACTAAATTAGTTATAATAACTATAATATGTGCAAAAAATCTTCATATATTGTAGTGTATTGCTTTAATATCGAATATTTTACTTTTTTTTTTCTTCTTATTTATATTTGGATATAAATTTCGAATATTAAGATTTGAGAATAACTTTGTGACAGCTGGGCAACGTATATAAAGACTACTATAGTAATTCAAGCAAGAGACTGAAGAACAAAATTTGATGAAAGCAGACAGATTACGACTAGGACTGACTGAGTTCTTTACTCCAAAAGAGCTTACAATGGAAATTCAATAATGGCATATTAAGTAAACTAGAAGATGAATGAAGATGATTTTTGAAAGACAGTCCATCATACTATTAATAGGCAAAAAACGGATGTACGGATGTTTGTTTGTGTGACATTAAAGTCGAGAGAGCGGAGAGAGAATATTTTAAAGTGTATTTTTAATTTCACTGAGATGTTAAGATACTGGACGGACCCAACTGATGAAGGTCAGGAAACCAGAAATGGTCCATCTTGGGTTCCCGGTATCGCAATTTCCAAAAACAGATCAGTGAAACTCTTAGTTTTGTGCGTTTTATTCTTATTTTTCTTTCTTATTTTTAATTTTGTTAGTGTATTTTTAATTTAATTTTAAAAAATACACTAACAAATGTATAAACAATTTCATCTATTCATTTAGTGAATAATAAAACAAAATGAACTAGAAATAATTCCTACGCCCCTGTAAGAAATTGTGGGGTATCTCTCAAAGGCTCAATTTGGAGGAGCCTATTATTTTAGGGCAGGAGGTTAACTTATTTCGCAGAAAGTGCCAGGAAAGCATGTTGATATTAAAAATTCAAGAATCGTATAACGATGGTCTTTCGATCAGTGCTGTGGCGCTATATAATTGCCATAGCACAAGTTCAGCAAAAAAATGTAGGAAGAATTCCAGTGTTTTTTGAAAAATTTCCCGGTTTTTCAAAAATGTGGTGTTTGTATTACTTCCGTGAATATTTCATGGCTTGCAACTAGTTATTTATTATCTTTGAGAAGGGATTACCGCAAAACAAGACGATACATTTGGAAATGCAATAAACAAAATGGAACACAGTGGAAATTGCTGAATATCCTTTTTTACAATATTGTCCAACTCAATCCGAGGCTTCGATGAAAGGGACAGCGAGAAATACTTTAAAGATCAAGTATGAGAATCAGATTGAGAATCGTCTCTTATTTCTTTTAAAATTCAGTGGATATTTTGGTTGTTCAGTTCCCTTGATTTTGAATAGTTTCACTGTGAAGAAAAGAAATTTGAATGGTCTTGCAAGGAGTTTAATATATTCATACGAGATCCAATCATATCTTTGTTCGATAATTTGTCAGCATGATTTTTCTGAACGCGACTGCGAATAATTTCTCTGTAACAAAATTATATCTTAATGTGCGATAAGCTTGTGCTACCAGAAGATGAAGTTTTGAAAATAAACTTACGTGATGAATCGCATACTAGGAACAGTAAAAATGATGCATTTTTTCAGAATAATGTTGAGATATGCTTTATATTTTTCGCAATCTTTCTAATAAATTAAAAATAAAAAGAAAGAGAAAATCTTGTAGGAACAAATGAGCTTCAAAATTCATTTGTGGTGAGCGTTCAAAGCAGGCACATGAATTTGTTATAATTGGGAATTTGCTTTTTACTTTAAAGGCGCCCTTTTTTTCTCCTAATAATTGTTTCCTTTTTGGGACCTTGCTATTTACTAGTGATCAATGCCGTATTTAGGCCTATGGCAGCACTCTCATCATAGGGGAAGGCATGTATTTTGTAGTTTTCTTTTTTTATTACAAATTATATCAATAAATATGACAGGCATAAATTTCTATGTTTATCGGGGCGAAGCCGGGCACGACTGCTAGTTTTATATACATTCTTTTTTATATATATTTTATATACATACGGTCCGTATACATACGGTACCGTATTACGGTCCTTTTGTTTTCACAGCATAGCCTAAATGGGAGAATTTTTGCAGGGGCGCAAAAATACCGCTGACTAGAGGCGGCCATACTTCTAAATCCGACCTCTAGTGATTATTCCTCGCTGATGATTGCCAAAAAGCGTGAAACAGCTTTTCCATAATTCCATATAAGAAACACTCATTCCTTGATTTTTACTAAAAGTTAAAAAAATCAGAAAGTTATTGCTAAGATATTGCACTGTTGTAATATTTGATTTGCAAATGTTGAAAGTCATTTACAAATGAAAACCTAAGAACAGGCGATACAATAGATACTGTTGAATCTAAACAATGCATTCTAATATTGATTGCACATATAAATACATGTATAATTGCTAAATTAAACTGAAGTTTCAGTGATTACTCCTTAATGACTTCATTTTTATTTTTATTTATAAAGCCAGTATTGTCATGATCATTATTTATATGCCAATAATGAAGATCAAAACCAATCGTTGAGTCGTGTAGGAAGAAAAGCTTATATTGCCGTGGGTTCCTCTCCAATCACATGGAGATTATCCTAGGAAAGTTATGAATAGATACGGAGGGTTGGTGTGTCGTTATGTAGTTAAAGATAATACACCAACTTCCTACGTAAATCCTCCCCTCCACCAGCGATAATTTTCAATATGCTCTCCTGGCATTCTGACAATCGCATGACAACGAAGTTTCCATTGTAGAAGCGACCTCCCCCGGATTGTCATGTCGATTTTCTCCTATTCCTCTTTGCAATCTTTCCACAGATAGTTGTGCCTTTATGGGATCCCAGTCCTCATTTCAGCAATCCAAACCCGCAGAAATCCATGGGGCTTGCGTCAGGTGATTAACAGGGATCGGGGTGAAAGGGGTGGCACGTACACCTGTTTTAGCTTTCAACCGAGCGTAATACTGGAGGGTACTGCGGACGGTATGACTGGACGCCTTGTCTTGATGGATACAGACCTTACGTGCATCATTACCATACAATTTCCGTATTTGGCATCGATAAATGTCATCCAACACATGCTCTTGATATTAGGCTGCTTTAACCTTGGCATTTGATGCAATTCTGGAGATGTCCAATTTTCCGTTATACGAGTAGCCTACAACGACCATGAAGTTTTTGGAGAAACTCTCTTTGCATTCGCGGATCCACTGACATCGACCTTTAGCACCTTTCTCGCGATAAGCAATTGCTCGAATTTTGTTGCAATCAGACAGTTAAGCTCATGTCACCTGCCTCCATTTGTCACCTGCCAGGAACGTTTCGGGTACAGCCGTCGACAGTCGCGTCTCCTCTCAGCCTTAGGTCGTTGAAGGAACCTGTGACCACGTGCCTAAAAGACCTTAAATGTTGGACTAGGGCATGCTATATGGTTCATTGGTTCACTCCAAGCCTGTTCGCCATAGTTCGCTGCATCGGGTGGGGTTCTCCCTGGTTGCCATCGTTTTCAGTCGTGCCAGCATTGGACGAGTGAGCTTAGTCCTGTGTTGTTTTTTTGAAAGTTTTCGTAGTGATGCTGCAGCGACATTGACACCATTCGCATACCGTCTGGTAACTTGACCAGCACCGGCCTTAGAAATCTTCAAACCATTCTTTGTGAAGTTCAATAAACCTATTAAAGTTACTAATATATATAAGTTTATTATATTATAAATATCTAGCAGGATGCGAACTTGTAATGTAAAGGATAATTGAGAGGTTAATAATAATTTATCCCATGTAGATATCAGTTAGGTATAAATTATTGTCCAAAACACATTCATAAATAACATAGTTTATAAAACTTTCTTAGTTGAAAGACATTATACAAAGAATTAAGGTATAAACTTTATGAAGATTCTAAAGTTCTTTATAAAAGGCTTCTAATATCGATTACAGTTCTTCTAGTTAAGATATCATCTACTGTAGGTATTTCACCGTATGTGAAAATAATCAATCATTGTCTATTACTGACATATATCCGTACTCTTGCACTAATACACGTTTGGTTTTATCACCTTATGTGTAAGTTACAATATTTGCAATCTACCACTAGATTTTACTTCAGTTCATTTCTTAATAAAAGTTATTTCTTGTTTTCTATTAGTTTAACTTTCATCTTGAATTATATCTTCACTATGCCTTTAAACTTTATCGAAATAGTCTCGGATGACTTTTATCAAACGCCATTAATCTTTTTAATAAAGTTTCATATACAAGTGCTTTAACCCTATCACTATTCATCGTGAATAAGCATCTATCATGTTTAAAGTTCAATTGTATATCTTTGAATCTTTTATTAATCCGCTTTATAAATTACTCAAATAACGTAGTCCTTGGAAGTTATTATTATTTATCCGCTTTGACTTTTAAGTCCTAAACATCGCTGTGTTTCTTCCAGAAATATGTAAACTCTCATGTTCTCTGTCTTACATTAAATAAACTTCACTTACAGGGAAATTCTTCTATAATTCTATCACAATTGTGGAGTCAACATACGTTCCTTGATTACCTATACGTTGTCTTCGTTATTTGCTCGCTAATATCTCCAATTTCCTACCGTTCCAATAATTTGTTTACTCTGGTTCCAAGTTGCCGAACTCAAGACCGACAATTAATCTATTTGAATATGTTGCTGAAACGAAATTGTAGATATTAGTATGACTGTTATTTAGGAAATAACAAAATATTCTTCAATACATTACGAACGTAAAATATATCTCAAGGCAATGTTCAATTCTCAAAGTAACTTATCCCTTTTTCAGAACATTCTTATCTTCTATCGTATTCTCTAGGAAAATTATCATAATCGACTCCTGTCTATTGATTGAAGAGGATAATATTGGTCCATTTCAATCTTGTAAGATTCATATATCTAGGATCTAAAACAGACAAGCATTCTATCACAGTGGATCAGATCAAAATCACCATTCCATCTTCTGAAACTTCAATCATCTCTCAAACAGCTCCCACGAGCCGTAAACAATACTCAACAAACATAACACAGCAGTCCAAGCATCACAAAGCTTCTAACAATGGTATTGTTCTCTCATATTTCCTTTATGTTAACAACAATAACTAGTCACTCTTAAATAAAGTTCTTATTGCACAATAATAAAATACATTTCCTACACTTTGAACATCGACATCTAACGATCTCATGGCTGTACTGTGCCCTGGAAAGTCCAATTATATACTCTTCCCGAAAAGAACTCAATTTTGGTGGCATTATTACACGAAAAACTCAGAGAATGTAATGTATTGTTAGACACGTATCTCTTCAATACATTTACACTATGTCACGTTTCAGAGTCTCGCGAAGAGCGAAGTATCACATTTCGCATTTGACTACATAACGACGCGTCAACCTTCTGTATTTCAGTTACTCTATTCTTTACGGCAAGATTCGTCCACCACAATAGGCTTCATAATCAACAGATACAACTTAGCTCATGATCTGCAAATTTTAGTATAGTTTATTTAGTGAAGACTAAAACTTTTGCTAAAGACTGGCATGAAGTCGAGACGATGCGATGTAGGTGACGGCCCATTCAGTCACTATCATGTTCGATTAAAAAAAAATAACACCCGAGCTGAACAGATACGAAGAAAACTCCAGCAGATCCAAATAACGAACTACTTATAACATGATTACGAAATCATTTGTCGAAAATAGGAAGTAATAGCTGAATAAACTTTCAGTTAATTATCTTACCTTATTTTGCAGTACTATTACTCTTCGATTACTAACTTGAGGTCTTGAGTTAGTAATAATGAGAGATGCTGGTAATCTTAATGAGAAAATAGTTACATATTAACTCCTGATGAAAATATTCTTTAAAATACTAAACAACATGTAAAGAGATATTTACATAATGAATTAAGAAGGCAATAGGAATGTTTTAATCGTACTTTAATAAATTCTTAAATGAGAATTAAAAGCATGAAAATGCTGAAAATAAGATTTCGAAAAAAGGTCAGTAAAGTTAGCAAGTCTTCATTGGCTTTACTATTTCATTTCATTGTTTGATTTACATTTTATTATTTTTACAGTAAAACCTCTCAAATCCGGACCTCGGTAATCCGGCCCCACGGTAATCGGGTCTGGTCCTGAGTAATTTTTTTTTTTTATTAACTAAATTCGTTTCCTTATTTTGAGTCAACTCGGCCGGTGCATTTATTTTACCACCTAATGTAACTTCTACTTGCCAACCTATGGACCAGGGTATCTTGGAAACACACAAACGTAAATATCGCCGCAAAATGCTCACAGTGTTAATTGCCAGTATTGATGGAGGGGAAGGCATTAACGTTTTTAACACGTTTTTAATAAAACGTAGATTATTGTTTTTAATAAACATTTCAGTGCAAAATTATGAAAATGAGGTTAAATTAATTCAACCTGGCATTATGTCTTCATAAAAATTGAGCTATTGAGTTATTTTAAGAACACTCTCGGTAGTCCGGCTTTTCTGAAATCCGGCCTAATGGCCGCCACATTAGGCCGGATTTGAGAGGTTTTACTGTATATTATACAATATACTATTTAAATACTAATATTTCATTTAAACTCGTTTAACCAGAAGCAGTTTCATACTTAAACTTATTGTTTTCACAATTATTTTCCAATTAAAAAAAAATCATTTGCATCCATCTCTTTTAATCCCTTAAATGATATTATTTACCATAGATTTATATTCAGTTTTCATTGTACTTTTAATGTAAGTAATTAATTGTTAAATTAATATTATTTTTAAGATTATTTATATTATTAATTTTGCCATTGCATGATATTATAATTTCATAGTTTATAACAAAATATAATTTAAATTGAGAAAAAAAATATAAATATGAATAAAAAAAATACTCCAAAAACTGAAATTCATAACATTTTATGGCAATTAAATTTCAGCTTTACCCAAGCGTATAACAGAAAAAGGGAAGTACGTTAGATCTCCACAAATTGAATCAAAACGCAGAATAAAACAAATTACAGATTGCGCAAAAAAAAAACTAATCATTAACATTCAAATGCTTGGTCTGAAACAGTAACACAAAGATTTAAATGAATTTTAAGCAGTGCTATAAGTTGAAGAAATTCGTTGTTTTATGCCAGTGAGAGTTAATTGTTCACTTGTAAAGTTTTTCTATAGGTATTTTATTTTTCTGTCACCTTCAAGCACAAAATTCTTCATGGGGATCGCGATGGAAAATTTCAACGTATTTAAGGTAGATCGTTTCTTATCCGTACATAGGCCTGTCAAGTTTCAAGGAAATTTATTCACTGGTTCAGAAATTATTAGGAAGAAGAGATACTTACTATCCTCCAAATGAGAGATGGCCGCCCTGTTTTTGTGCGATCTGCGCATGTATGATCGATTAGTCTGGTCAGGCACTTCCGTCTGATTTTATGACAGGACGCCGCCATTAAGGTAATCGCTTGTTACTTTGCAAAAGAGCATTGTATTTATAAATAATATATATTTATTTATTTATATAAATACTTATTGTTAGCAACTGATATTTAAATAATGCTAAATGACAGGAAAACATAATTGATCAGCTACCGGAAGGGCTGCGCAGTTCAAACCTCCGCCGGCCATCTCTCATTTGGAGGACAATACAGACATGTAATGCAATTTGAATGCTGATGTAATTATTTTATTACTCTGCTGTTTTTTTTTTTTGTTTTTTTTTTTGTTTTTTTGAATATTTTAATTCACGAATGTTTTCGACATCTTTAATTTTCAAATTGAAATATGATCCTCTTTTTCTGTTACACTTGGCTTGATAAAAGATAAAACTTTATTGCCATCAGACTGATGAAGTCTTAAACTTAAAAAATGAAAAGTTATTAAATATTTTGTATTGAGATTAATTGTATTGATAAATAATCTTTTATGATAGTTTATTGTTTATTTTTACATATCATATATTATTATTCAATGTTTATTCAAATGAAAAGAGAGACAGGGAGAAAAAAACAAAGAAATAATGGTAATGAAACTTATTGTTTACCGTAGCGGATAACTGACGGACTGTTTGCAGTAACTGAGTGACTTGAGATTCTAAATTCTGAATAGAAGCCACGTGATCATTTACTCGTTGTCTTAAGAAGACCTATTATAAAAAATGAAATTGTACTTAATTAAATGAGTTATAAAGCAATTAAGAATTGAGTTCCAAATAAAAAAAAATTCATATACATATTAATTCATTCTCATCGAGAGGATATCGAGATGAATGTTTGCTGGACATTTACTTAAGATTCCCCATATTTTCGTTAGAGAATGTAGGGGTTTCATCATCAACATAGAAGAAGCATTTGAGACCTGTTTGATTAAGGAATAATGATAAATAATTTTAAAAGAAGGGAGAAGGAAGATAAATCCTTAGGATAAGCTTTTTGAAATACAATGTTAAGTTGAAGAATAGCTATAAGTAGAGAAAAAAATTACAACTGGACAGTAAATATGCCTTCGCACACTAAGCGAACATCAATGGGAATCCTGAACAGCTATTTCATCCTTATTAGGAATCATCAGCAGAATTTACCCTTGATGTTAGGCTCAGTTTGCGCGAAAGCTAAGGTAAAAGCATTCTCGATCCCGTGAATGGGCTGCCGAGATAAAAAACCAATTAAATCAAAACTAAACATGTGAAATCCACATTATTAATCCCTTGTCCTTTCACTGAAAGACACTAAGGAATTTAATTACAAATAAGAAACAGCATAAGTTCATCTAAGGAAACTCTAAGGAAATGTTGTGTTAATTTATTCAATGGCTCTTTGCGTTCGTCTTTTGAGAAGCTCTTATTTGCAGTCCTATATTTTCATAATGGACTTTATAATATTGATTAGAGTGAGTTATGGCTTTTTTTTTTCTTTTGTAATAAGTGCTGTTGTTGTGCAAATTTTTATTTTTAAGATACAAAGTAGAGTTGCTCACAAATTAAAGGGCACTTCCCCCCCCCCCCCAACCTGGGAAGGTCGAGTAAGATGCTTCATTTCTAGAAGATGAAATATTTTCAGAAAATTATAAACTTTTTGTTACGGAAAATATGTAACAAGAGATAGCTTGGTAATTTGGTAATTTCTTCAAGTCTGTCATTTCCATAACGGAACAATTTTAGAGTGCTTGAAAGAAACAATAGTAGCTCTACGAAAGATAATGAATTTTCAAAAAATATTATGCTATTCGTTTGTCTGTTTTCTGAGGATACGTTTAATAGTGACTAGATCGAAGAAGAGTATATCGATAAACATGTTGCGACAAGGGTAAGTCTTCATTTCTAATGATTGTTTTATCATATCGTGAAGACTAGCCATGAACGTATCACTGATTGAAAGGGGATGATTATCACGACAAATATTTCACAGAGAAAGCAGAATTGTGTAAGTGCGGGTGATCTTTAGCAGATGACTATCGCAAACTATTCCACTATGTGAAAACTTCCTTGTTTTTAGATTTCAGCGATTTTTTCCTTACGTTTTTATCACAATACCCTTTCATTATCAAAACCCCTTTATTCCTTAGATTTGTGTGGTTACTCAGATCTACCCACAATAAACGTATCATAAAAGGTGAAAATAACACCATAGTTGCTTTTTATGACTTTTATTTATTCTTTTTTTTTTATTCTTAGTTGTCAGTCAAATCTAATTTACCCCCAATCAACATTCGTCTGCTTGACTAAGATTACAGCTTCCTATGACAAAATCTCGTTAATTGACGTGTATTTTGACATTGCTATTTTTTTTTTTTGTCAAGCATAACAACTCAAAATGCGCATCACCATTTGTGTTTTGAACTTTTTTTTATGGAAAATAGACGAAACTCAAGTTTGGGACGTGCACATAGATCTGCTTTAGGAGGACAGATTTTATATAAAGTGATCACAGCTACTCTAATGTTTGTGGTCAAATTAAGGAGGACCCAATGCATCCCCTCTTCCTCCATCAAGTGTGACATACTTTTATTATATGGGCTTATGTCGTGTAACACCTTATTAAAAAGAAAAAAAAAAAAGAAAAATAAAAAGCTTAATTGAAATTCAAATTGGGAATTGATTGGGAGTAGTTTTTTGTTAACCTGTTGAGACTTGGATTTCTTTAGTTTTATATTAATGAGGAAATCTAAACGACTGCTACTTACTAGTTCACTATTTTTTATTTCTTCTATATCTTGCAAGGTCTGTTTTACCTAAAACAAAATAAGACTGGAATAAGGATTTTTATGAATAATAATACTTTTTTTTAGTAATACAGATCCTACTTAAACAAAGTTGTTAAAGCTAACATAAATAAAAGATAACAAATATAATAATAATAAAAAAAATAAAAAGTCTTACAAATATACATTTATTTATATATGTATATATATGTAAATCATACGCCAGTCTTGGTGGTCGCCTGCTCCGACACAGATGAAACACTTCCGACTGTTCGAGCTGGATGGTGTTGCCCGGGCATTGTGGTCGCTATACTACAGAATGGGGTGCCACATTTTCCACAGTCACCCGCAGACTGTAGTACTTATTATTATTATTATTATTGTTCAATAACTTTCTTTAAAAAATACTTAGCTTCATTTCATTAAATTATAAGATACGTAGATATGTAGGTATTTCTCATAAGAACCTGTGTTGGCTCATGAGACGCCGAAAGTAAAGGCTCCGATCATCGATACTATTTGATGAGATTCGATGGTCAGGCGTATGCTCGCCCACCTTTCCCCCAGTAAAGAAACCCGGTTCCTATCTTTCATAGAGGACTGAGTGAACCGTAGGACCCATCATAATGCATGGTTAATTATGATATGATATTGATTAAAATTATAAGAAGAAATATTAATTTTATAAAAAAAAGTGGGTTTTAATTATTTAATTTCATTGTTTTCTTAATTTCACTATTAACCTTAAATATTTTTAAGAAATGAAAATAACATCTTAAAAAATCTTATTTACTCCTCTAGTAATGACTGTAAGATCTTCATTGTTAACTCGGATAGCTCCTGAACCACGTGATCGGAAAGTGATGTTGTGATTCTCAGCTGTTTGGAAGATCAGGTGGCCATCTTGAGTTATAATCCTCGGCCTAAAAATATAAAGGAAAATTAATTAAAAAAAATGAAAGAAATTGAAGTACTACTTGTATTTCTACAAGTAGAAACGTAAGTAATATAGCTTAATAAGATTTTGTTTTTCCTAATTAAGTCTATCAGTATGGTTTTTATAAAATTTATTTTTCCTACTTTCACCGAATTTGTAGTGAATAATGTTAAAGAGGAATTTACGCAATTTGATTTTCTTAAAATCTCTTTGAAAGGAATATCAAATGATGGCCTCCTTTTGAGGGAAATTAAAAAACAAGAAGAGATTTGAACTGCGATGCAAGATTTTATGAAGCAAACAACGTCGCACATTTGCAAGCCAAGAGAGAGAGGCCAGCATTTAAGGTTTAGTTATTTTGTTCTCATCTAAATGTTATTAGATATGTGCTGCTTAAAAAAAGCTATATTTCTAATCCATATCAGTAGCGATTACAAAACTTTACGTAGGAGAGAAGAGTCGAAAACAATCTCCAATATTAATTTTATATTAGTGAGTATTTGTTAGCACTATCAGTACGTCTAGGGACCATCTTGTATATTTCTGATATCTTGTAAATTTATTAAAGGTGTTAAAGTCAGCCTCCATCTATTTCTTCGTAAACAAAATTGTGTTTGTTGAAGTGCGTTCTCAGATACGGAGATAATCTCCCATGGAAGAATCCATGTAAATACTCTTGGCAAATACTACGCAAGGGCCCTCAAGAACCAAGCGTAGGGTTGGGAGTTTTCCTTTCTCATCCAGGAATAGATACTGAGAGGGGCTTCCCTTGTCTTCCTTAGGAAAAAATTAAGGAATGACTTCAAACCTGAAGAGAAAGTGAAGCAGACAAACACATGGAATGAAGTAAACATCCATACTGGTGCCAGGATTAGATTCAGTCGCGTCAGCCTATTGGCAGGCCATTGCCTTGACCCAAGACTGTTCCTAAACAGTGAACAAAATTATCCAACATCTAAAAAATATCATGCCTTGCTTTTTAAAGATTTTTAAGAGGATAAGTATTTGGCATTTTTACACAATATCCATAGTTAAATGAAACATATTTCATTACTAAGAACAAAATCAGTTAGTTTTCAAAAAGGGTTTTAAAAGTTAAGAACTTTAGGAATAAACTGATCTTCGTTGTCAGAAGTAATAAATAAATAGATAGATAAATAAATAAATAAATAAATAAATAAATAAATAAATAAATAAATAAATAAATAAATAAATAAA
>JAFIDM010012231.1:154011803-154025722 GCA_023159025.1 Thereuonema tuberculata
ACAGTAAAATAAACCAAAGAACGCACATAACTAAACAAAACAAAACAGAAATTCACTGAGCTATTTTTGATATTTGTGCTGGAAATTCGATTCAGCAAATATCAAATACTCAGTCAAATCAAATACTCCATTAAAAATTCAATTCATTCTTTCGAAAATAACTCGATATCGGAATTTCAGAAAATAGGTTTTTTTTTTGAGGGAAAAAGGAATCATGATAAAATAACTAATCATATTTTTCTAATTATACCAAGTATTAACGAAATCGATTAGGCGTTTTACAATGATGTACTTTCAAACATTTTAATAAACACACACACACACACACACACACACACACACACGCACAAACTTGTCAGTTAATAATAAAACTTGCCCATTCAAGCAATTGTATAATTTTATTTATCAGGAATAAAATCTAAAAGATTATAAGAATGCAATATGATTGCGTTGTTATGAGTTATTTTCTATCAAATTAAAAGGAATTAATGAAAAATTATTGGGGTAAAGTAATATTCATCGGAGAGATTCGAGTGAATTTTTCAAAGTGTAAGACCAAAGAGTAAGGATTTTGGAATGGGATCGATTATAAAGATCGTCGTAGTCATTCAACCGAAAAAAATAAAACAAAAAACAAAACAAAACAAACGTTGTGTCCTTTTTCGGATGGGAGGGGGTTACAAACGTACCAATGAACTTTCTAATGAAAACAACAGGTCCAAAATCCTAGATTTCATCCATTTTCGGATGCAATGAGGGGGTTTCTAACCCCTACCAATCCCTCCTCGGTACGCCAGTGCATTGTTTGTAATAACAAGAAAAAAAAAATGTAATCAGTTAGTAGCTGCAGGAATTTTTCTTTAACCAAGATGTATTATTTATCAGGAAGTCAATCAATTATTCAAATCATTGGTTTAAATTTGGAAAACTCTTCCATAAGACAATGACTCCCAAATCAATAATAACATCCTCAATTACTAGAATACTTTAATATTTGATAAGGTTATTCTTGAAAGTTAAGGAAAGAATAATTAGAATGATCAGAATGAGACCAAACAATATTTCCATATTCGACATTTTCTGCTTTATATTAGATAAATCTAATGTAGTTCATAACTGTTGATTTTTTTTTTTTTTAAATAAAATTCATTAAAACGGAACTCAATGTTTTAAAGTTTTGAGTATTTTCTTAGTTATTTAAATTTAACTATATAAATTGAAAATATTTATAAGTTGAAATTTAATAGAATTTCATCTTTAGTTTAATTCTGAATTATTAAAAATAATTTAAAATTTGATATTGTTTTGTAAACTTTTAACGTGTGCATTAATTAACTATTGACAGTTGAATTGTGGCTGACACTTTACAATTAAACTATAAACCTATATATTATATAAACCTATTAAATATATAATTGTAAAGTGTGTTTCACACAATTCAATTGTTAATTGATTTTTTTTTAAAAAGATTGTTTCAAATTATTTGCGTACCTTTAAATGGAACTAATTTAAAATAATATAATACTGAATAATATCTTAATATCATGCTATTTTTTTTTTTTATTTCAAGTCCTAAAGTATATTAAGATACACTATCAATAACAACAATTTATTATATTTATTTGTTTAGTATTTTTTTATTTAATTGTTTTTCCAAAATCTGTTGATGGATACCAGCAGGGAGATCATGTATCATTTCAGCGCACAGATGGCTTTCCACTAAATTCTTTGTGCCGCTTTGCTCCTGGTGGCGAATGGCGATGCTGCTGTCATCTGGCGTCAATG
Organism: Thereuonema tuberculata; assembly: GCA_023159025.1. Lineage (NCBI taxonomy): Eukaryota > Metazoa > Arthropoda > Chilopoda > Scutigeromorpha > Scutigeridae > Thereuonema > Thereuonema tuberculata. Next base: position 154,013,589 of record JAFIDM010012231.1, read on the forward strand.
AGCACAATTAGATCAAAGCTTCTCAATTTCAGAATGCATTACTTTTTTTTTCCTTTCCAAAGAAAAAAAAAGTAAGAATAGTAAATAATAAGAAACCTATGCACATCAGATATTGTTATTCAGCTTTTAAATATTGTTTAAAATTTATTATTCGTAGCTTTTTGTTTTTTCCCCATATAACAGTTATTTGTAACATTGATTGCCTATTTACTGACTGATGGATAGTTTTATTCCTAAGATTTATCATGAAATCAAATAATTTTCCCTATTTCCACATTTCAGTGATTTTATTATAAACAGATTTATCTTATATAGACTACGGTAATTATATAAACAAATTTTAGTCTTGGAAGCTTACTTGTAGAAACGAGTTATATATGTTAAACGAATTTATATTCAAAAGTAATAATTAAAATATACGCTGAGCTAAATTACGAAGTTCATTGCAACAAGATCATTACTAAGATTCGTCATCTTATTATCAATACTTTTTAAATTGAAACTAACAAATTACGTTTAGACCTAATTGCAACCATTGAGTCTCATTTTGAAAATATACTTTTAAAGTTTGTGATAAAAGCACTTTTAAGATGGCTAATTTGAAGATTCAAACTTATCGTATTCACTATTTTGTTAATTATTTGCTTAACGTAATGCGATTAAAAATCTTTGTTATAAAAAAAAAAAATTCTTATTTCAATCAAATATAAAAAACTAATAATAATAATAAAAAGTTATATAAAAAAAGAATAATACAATTGAATACGTGGAAACGTATTATAGAAGTTCATAGTTAGAAATTTTCATATTATTCCGTATTGAGATCACAATAAGAGAGCATTACATCTTACACACACACACATACAAATAAATAAATATTAATCAGCGATTGATCGTTTGTACTGTCGAAGTCTTTGCTTGTGGCAAGTCGAGAATGCTTTATAAGATAATTTCATAGATCCTACGAACAATTTCTGAGAGTTTGAAATGATTGTATTCTACATCTTGAGAAAGATTTGACATGCCGATGTATCGTAATACAAATTGATCAATGATTGGGTGATGGCATCTACATACTTCGGGATGGCACTGATGTGCATAGATAAACATAACGTTATTTTCTGCCATCTACATATTTGTGACATCCAGATTATTCTGTAGCATTGCACGCTGCCCGTTGGCCTACTCAGTAAGATCCGTTCGTTGTATTTTTAATTACAGTAATTCATATCGTACGTAACGTCTACCATTAACTGAAAATCTTGACCATAAGGGTTAGCATGGATGCACAATGTTTATCAGCTATATCTTACGATTCTACGCAACGGTTCGATCAGTACCGAAATGAATTTACAGCTGCTAAGATTGTCTGTGGGAGGTACCAATTTTTTTTCCTCCCCTTCAATGCCCTCAATATTGAAGGTATGACGCCACTCTTAAGAGCTTTACATTACACTGCTGACGCTGGAATCATTTTTTTATTAAGATACCTATTATTCCATATGCAAGCGATCCGACAGGTTACTTCCCGGTAAACTATTGTTTAATCAACTACAATTGTAACTATCAAAAGAATATGTTTTTCTTATTCTTATAGTCAATTGCATTCTTAAAGAAGAGGACAAATAATTTATCCCTAACTGAGTTGGTTCTCCGGAATAAATACAGTGAAACCTCCCAATAGCGGACAGTCACGGGACCGGAAGTTTCGTCCGTTATTGGGAGGTGTCCGCTATTGGGGAGGACTATCTTTTTTTCAATTTTTAGCTTATAGCATGTCATTTAATGAAAAATTACGTACAATCTTAAATTTCTACAATTAACATTGCCAAATGAGAAAATATGAACAATTGCAAACTGTTTACTATTTTCCTTTTTAAATGAATGCTAATCCATTAGTCTTACTTAAAACAATGACAAAATTAATCACAGTATTAATTTTGTCATTATTTTAAGTAAGAGAAACGGATTAGAAAATTAATTTTATTAACTAAAGTAATCAGTTAACAGAGTTTGACATTTCTTTTTTGCATTGAAAACATTTTTCTCAATATGAATATTTAACTTTGCAAGGCCTTCAGAGTCCTTTTGCCTTTTCTTGCAATATTGGCCCACTAATAGGAATATTTTTTGCTCGTGCAGCGCAAAACCAATCGAAGACAATAGAGTCGATCGCACTTGTCTCCTTTTCCGAACTTTAATGTGTTTGGAGTTTTCGTTGGAGTTCGTGATCCATAATTTCAAAATTTCCTCTGGACGCTGTAGCCTGATTCTATTGCTTTTGAAAAACAATCCAAGATCGTTCATTTTCTGTAGAATGTTGTCCGTTATTGGGAGTGTCCGCTAATCGGAGGTCAATACATGAAAACGTCTATATTAAAGCCTGTTTTACATTTACCATTTCACTCGCCATAACCTGGACATTTCACTCGCCATCACCTAGACATCACAGATGTCCAGTAAATGGAGAGCGATAGAGTCTGGGCTATTTTCAAAGAAATGTCGAGACATCCGATGGCTGGACATCTGACACCAGCGCTCCTGGTGACGAATTGTAGAACTTGGAAGTCCAATCGATTTGTATCTATTTATTCGAAATTACCGATTACAAAAATGATTTTCACGATCGGAGGGCATCTTTTCCTTATGTTTTCGTGGATGCTTTCATAAAATGTTATATTATTAATCAAAATCATTTCAGAATTTCGGCTTGAAAATTCGAATCGAGACGAGCGATCGACATCTCGAAAAGATATCGCCATTGATCGAGATTTAACGAGACTGCGTTATTTATCGAAACTGATTTATCGAAACTGAAAACAAAGAAACACAAAGCGATGAAAAAAAACATGAATATTTCCTATTTTAATTAATTGAAGACATTCTTTCACCTATCCGATGCATTGACTAAATGGTTTTTATATAAATCAATGCTATTTTTATCGTAAATATTAAAAGTAGGCATGATGACAATTGAGAAGTGTAAATGTTCCGTGTGATGGAAGGCGTTATGGTAAGTGTAAAACGATACACAAATCACTCGCAATCTACCCTGACATGTCCTGCGTTATGGCTTGGAAAATGGCGAGTGAAATAGTAAATGTAAAACGGCCTTAAGGGACTGGGGATTGCAAAATTGTCCGCTATTGGGGGGTGTCCGCTTTTCGGGAGTGTCCGTTAGTGGAGGTTTCACTGTATATGAAATATTTTTAATAAGTTGAGGAGTATGATATTCTCTCTATTCTTGTAGGGCGGAGGGAGGGTGGCATTAAGCCCCTTAGCCCTCATGACTACAGAGTATTTAAGCTAAGATAAACCGTAGTAATAGTTTGTGATGTAAAAGTCACTTCTGAAGTCCAAAAATTCAAAAATAAATCTTTGAGGTAACTTTAAGCAGAATCTGACAAAAGCTTCCAGCAATACGACAACGCCAAATCAATATTCGAATTATGTAGTTTTCTGTTGTTGTAAGATTATTTGCTATGTTGCCATTTTAAATCTTATATTAAACTGAATATGGATAGCCATCTTCCTTTCCAATAATATGATATCAGTTTTTTTCAACTTTATTAGTTCATTGATTTTATACATGTTCAAATAACCTTAAGTCCAAGTAATGTGACTTAATTAAATAACTTAACACGCCGAATACAATACCAATATACAATACCAATACAATAACTCGTTGTAGACTCAGGAGATTTTTAATTAATGTTGATATGTCTGCGTTCTCTCTTCAAACGAGTAAATTTAATTTTTAATTAAAAATTAATTATTTTATAATTGGTCTTGTCTAATGACTATAGCGCCATCTTTTAAGAAGACCAAAAATCTTTAAGCAAACTGAGCTTCTCTGAAGCAGTAAATTTACAATAGAATTAAAGTAAATAGGGAGGACATTTACTGGTTTACGGGAAAGTCTGCGAAATACAACTTTAATCTTATTTTTCAGAAGGAAGTTTTACTGAGTTCCTATTTTTAGTCTAATTTCCTAGAAAGTGAGAGCCTCATCGAATCAGTGTTTTCTCCTAACAATTGGACGGCTTTTATGTAAAAGGAATCAAGCACCATGAAGTGAAGAAAAAAAAAAAGCCATTAGGATGACTTTAGATTCTTAATCTATTTTACCATTACATTTTCCATGAAATACTTCATTCTCCTCATAGTTTATCACCAAAAAGGCTGTTTGTTCTCTTTAAATAAATTCAAATTATATTTCTTTAAAAAGAACCAGTTTGATAATCCTTTATCTACTAACGTGAATTGGTGAATATAAAATAAAATTTTATATCTGAAAATTGTATGTGAGAAACTACTGAAGACTGCTTTTGAAATACTATAATACACATTTACATTCATTCATCATTTCCAAGACTATCAATGTAATCTTCAACTTCACTACTGGAATGAAGTTTCTTATAAAAGGGCCAGACATCCTTCGGTATGAGATGATTAATTGACTCAATATCCTGAAGCTTTTCCTTGCTCAAATTATGTAGGTTTCCCTTCAGGCCATAGGGAAATCAACTTAGCCGAATGAAAGCTGTTTAATGATCTTCCTCGCCATTTGCTTTTAATATCAACAATGTAATCTTGCGAATAGCTAGTTTTCATTTGAAGGACAAATGGTTTGCTTCTTTAATTACACGAATTTTGAGATAGTTCATTTGATTTTTGATGTAAAAAATTTTCTCCTGTATCCCCCTTCCTGTTGATGATCACTTTCAATTTGGCTTGGTCCCTTTAAAATAGTTTTTCTGCGTTTGTGACAATGAAATCTCTTGTGACATCCATCACCTTAATGTAATCGTCCAAGGTGTGCAGTCATTGTTGGTTTTTCAGAGCAAATTTCACAACAACAAAATCAATCATTTGGTAGATTTCCTCCTGAAATAGATACTTCGTGACAGAATTCAGCTTGTCTATATCAAATATAAATGGTACTTACGACCATTTTGATGGTCTGCTTCATGTGGCGGCCAGAATCGGAACAAAATAAAATTTTTTACATTCCTTCCAACATGTGCCTTCGCAAACTGGAATTCACTTCCTGGGCAGCTCTCCCTGCAGTGCCTTCTATCAAAACAAAAACTGTTGTTTTCCAGAGTGGATCCCAGTATATTACATCCATATTCGTCTGTCAAAAGAATCCACTTGGTGCTGTTCAAATAAAACAAATGACAACTAATGTGGTAGTTGCTTCAACTGCTTACAGATGGCAGTAGTCTATTCCTTTGTTCCATTTAAATAAAACAGACAGTTTCAAGAGTTCATAAGTGGTATATCAAAGAAATTTAAGTGTAGCTCAATTCCTTTTATACAAAATCTGTCCAATTTTTGAGTAGACCTATTTGAAGGCATTGCTGGATTTATCTTGAAATTTTATATGCATATAAGAATGCGAGACTAACTTTTCTATTTTAAATTTTACTTACAAGTAATTTAGTTCTAAATAGGCAATTGTAGGACAACCAGTGGAATTTTTTTTTTTTTCCGGAAGCACTCTTATAAAAGAAAAATGGTTGTGTTTGGACCATTTTAAAGAACTTCATTCGAACAAATTGCAAAATTAAGGATTATTCTGAAGTTTTTTTTTTTTTGTATTTCGAACTCCGCTGCCCGCAAGAGTTCTAACTGATTCTACTAAAGAAATTTACAAAATAAAAACCAGTTTTCCATAACTTACGTTTATGAAGTTATGAAGTTAAGAATATTTTAAGTAAGCTTAAAGTTCTTTCATGAACGTTATATGATCTCAATTAGCCTTTACGACGTTTTTTGGACGACATCCTTGAATATCCAAGGTTTACAACACTGCTTGAAGTAGGCTAGCTGCATACTGAACATACTTAGGAAGTCTTGTTTTGGCATTTTAAACTCCTTATTTTTGAAAGATATACAAACTCCTGAAAATTCCGTAATTGTTAGTTGTTGTTTTTTTTTTTTCGTTGGGGTATCAACTGACAACGGGATTGAATCGTTGCTACATGTCATGCTCCCCGTTTTCAGGTGTGGCAGTATGCATCTTTCCTTAGTGAAAAGATTGATATTTGTTTTGCTTTCACCATCAGCTAAATATGAATTAGTTAACATTCTTATGGCCAAGTGCACCAAACTTCAGTTAACTTTGATGGCTACAATGTGGACGAGGTTAAAATTAGAGGGGGGGGGGGGCTGCTCCAGAAAAATGTTAGCCTTCGTTTTAAAATTATGTGAAAGGAAACAAACATGTATAAAAAGAAAATTTATTCAGAAACTTGATAAATTTCTTTTTATACACATTTTGTTTCCTTTCACACAAGTTTAAAACAAAGGCTAAACTTTTTCTGGAGCAGCACCCCCCACTAATTTTAGCTATGTCCACAATGCAGCCGTCAAAGTTAATTGAAGTTTGAAATACTTGGCCATTAGTTTAAAAAGATATTAATACAGGTGGTGGTACAACTTAACCTGTAACAAATATGCGATAACCCAATTACTTTGTCGTAAGACGTTTGAATGAATGATTCTCTATTGTTTTAATTGAAAATGAATTGAAAATTAATTACTATAAATGTGTCGTCAACATAACGGCACATTAATTTGATGTTGGTGTTTATAGTGTCTATTTTCCAAATATTTAGTTCCAAATAATGCATCACCATCTCAGCGATTATGGCTGATGATGGTAGGCCCATGAACACACCTTTGGTTTGCCTATACACCTTATTACCAAATGTGAACCATTGTAATTCAAAAAGTCTATCAATGAGCTTATTAATTCTTTTTAGATCAACATGATTTTTTGTATATTTAAAGGCGTCTAAATTGTAAATAAATCTAATAGCTTTCTTAATTAATTGGATTGGAAGAGCAGTATATAAACCTATAACATCAAAAGATACTAAGAACATATCCTCATCGAATTGAACCATCTTAAGCCTGTCTATTTAATAAAAATAATGTCAACACGATCCTCCAAATTTTCAATCAATTCAACAGTAATATACAATTCACCATGGAAACAGAAGTCAATAATGATTTAGCTTTTCTAGATGTACTAGTCACTAGGAATACAAACACTTATGACACCACTGTTTATAGAAAACATACCAACGCAAACATTATGGTCAATTTTCTTGCTGCCAGTCCCATGATATACAAAACAAATTCATTAAAGTTCGCAATAAAAAGAGCAATGAAAATATGCAGTAATGGAATATTATTATGTCAAGAACTAAATTATATTAGGAGCATCTTTATGAACAATGGTTATCCTATAAAATTCATTAACAGATTAGTCAGCAGATTATTAAAATGGGAAAGAAGCGCAAAAATTAGTAATCATACCAAAGATGATTCTAAATATGTGTCCATCCCCTTTGACGACAGGTTAAACAGTAAACTAAAACCCATACCCTCTGGGCATGGTGAATATTAAAACGGCACACAGAGCAAACAATACGTTAGGCAAGTTACTAACAAGTAATAAACCAACAACTAACATAAAAGATAAAACTGGGGTTGTATATGGTATCCGATGTAAAGGGGGTGATAAAAAGTGTATATACGTGGGTGAGACAAAAAGAAGGGTCTCCAAGCGTATGTCAGAGCACGAGACTGCAATCAAAACTCGTAATAAGCAATATTTAACAACAATCCATCATCAAAAAACAGGACATGAAATTATGTATAACAAACCAATAATCCTTACCACAGAAAAGGATTGTTATCTTAGGAAGTTCTACGAATCATTAATAATCAACACGCACAGATGTTACAATACAGATGTATCCATTCGAAATGCATTGTTGTATGATTTGAAATGATTCTGTCAACTTTATGTATTATTAAGAATATTCTTTGTTATTATGTTGTAGTTTTGATTACTCATGTTTTTAAATATGTTTTTCTTTCTATATGCATCTGAAGACGAGAAAATAATCTCGAAACATGTCATGTGAAGATATATTTTTGTTATTGAAGATATGTGCGTTATGGTCTCTTTTATATTTATACAGTCTACACACAATGAATAACTTTAATTAAAATCTTTTTAATATTTATATTGTGCAATGATGGTTGCTAATAGTTCTTAGTTTAATTTAGCAGTTGATCCAATTTTAAATTCAGTTTCAGATCAAACTTAATTTGGGGGGGGGGGGGGGGAAAAAAAAAATATATAATTTTTTATCATAAGGGGAAATGTAAATTTCTGGTTAAGTGAACTTTAAATATCCAATTTATTCTGTTTAGCCATTTGCTTTTGAAACCTTGGACTTAATCTCAAATATAAGTTCTTCGATATTTGTTTACTGGATGAACAGTCACGTTTAAGGCAATTTAGTAATAAAAGTCTTAACCATACCTTGTGTAAATAAGACAATACAATCAAGCTGTGAATGGAAAATTACTATTTTATTTTCAATTCAATACAGCAGTTTACTTGCTAAAGGAAAACCAATATGCCACCAGTTCTAGCGAAAACAATTTAAGAAGCCAGTGATCATGTAATAATATTACAACAGATCAGGCTATTCAAAGCCCGTCCAGTAAAAGGTAAGCATTTAAGTGCAAAAATCGTTTAATACCCGTACTATGTAGAAAACTTTAGAAAAATAAAATATGTTCATGTAACTTAAAATATATACAATCAAAAGTAAACAATATGAATAGTAAATACAATAGTTGTAGGATACTAATCTTTGTCCAATATCCGATCCAAAGTCTAACCGTGTGTATCCATCCTTAAAACTGATCATTGCAAATTAAACCGTAATTTTTATGCTCACCTGAAAATTTCTGGCACCTGAAGAGCCATGAGCCAGCCCATTAAAACTGAGGGGGAGGAAGAAAAATGAACGGCTGGGGCTTTAAAAAACAAAAAAGTAAAGAATGCCATGTTTGAAAAAATTCCTTTCGGGAAGTTAGAATTAAGTTTGATTTATTAAAATGGGTTTGGAATATACTACTGTAAAACACTGCTGCATAGAGTATTTAGTTAATAAAGGGTTAATTCCTAGTTAAAAGGGTTATACATAAGGGCAAGAAATTCTGCATTTTAAAAGGCATTTCTTTAAAACTTACTGTGGAGCGAGCATCATGATTAAAGTAATAAATGTTCACATTAGTAAAAATTATTTAAAAGGGATTCGAATTCATTTTTTTCTCCCTTTAATTTTTTTTTCTATAAACAGCGCAGCTCAACTTAAGACATTTCGCTTAGTAAGGCACTTTTAATAACCCTAACAGATCCATCGGATCCGGGCCTCCAAGAGGACTTCTCTGGAGGCGAACTAAATAAAATCAATGCAGTCCCACTTCGAACCACAATATCCTAAGTTATTTCAGTTTTTTTGTGTTTCTGTTTTGCACAAACACTGTAAATTCCAAAAGTAAATCTTAAGATATCTGTAAAGTAATAATACTCTTAAAGTTTAAGAACTTTAGTCATTGGCAACTAAACGAAAAAAATGAAAATGGAAAGAAATGAAAACTTAACAATTCAACAGATAACATTTGATATGAAAAATCTTATAAATATACATTTGTCTTTGTCGTGAATTCGCAGTATTGCTGGCTAAAAGTTGCTTTACACTGCTTTAAACAGGCAAATCTGAAAAGAAAGAATAAAATAAATTAGCAATTAAGTTTCGATTTTTTTATATAACTTTCAACTTTATAAGTTACGCCAGTCGTTTCTTATTAAGACTTCGAAAGGTAGGGCAATGTTACCTGTTTATTCAACTTTCAGAATCCCGTTACGTTTTCATAAAAATGTTTTTTTTTTTTTTTTTTGAAACATACCATTTACACGAGTTTGAATCTTAATGCAGTCACGATGAACAGTTACGTTTACTTAATTTACGATTTCATGTAGTTTAAGATCTGCACTAAAAGCTAGGTTTTAAGTTTCATTACTATTCCCCAACGAATTATTCAGAATTACTTAAATCTCGGAATCTGGTCAAATGGTTCCATGCCAAATTTGGCCAATTTAAAAAATCTAGTAAGTTTTAAAGTTACAGTATTTATTAGACCTAAACAATTTCGCTAAATTAGAACTCGGAAGGAGTCTCAAAGCTGTTAATTATCTGTAACAAGTCTGAAATAAGGGCTAAAATAAGGTAGAGTTTGTGTTGAGAAATTTAGATCTAAGTAATTTTAAGACAAACCTTTGAAGATTTATTTACATTTAGTAGACATAATTTAACATTAAGATTGTCAAATTTGACTAGAAAGAAAAGGCTTGCAACTAAATTCAGTTCCCGAAATCTACGAAATTTAAGACTTATTTTAATTAAGCATTAGCGCCATTATCAGTGAAAAGCAGATGATTTATTAAGTTATTTCCTCAAATTTTATAACGTTCACTTTCGGCATCTGAACCTTGTTGAAACTGGACTATGCTACTCAGAGCATCCGACTCAAGTTTGCAGAGTGGAGAATTCTAAATAACAGAATTTCGAAGTAAAACACGACTGGCGAAAAATTAAGTGAAACTTAATCAAATCATAATTTAAAATGGTTAAACGTGCACTATAGGAAAATAATTAAAATGTTTGTTGAATTTTAAAGCATTAAAATTATCCACAATTAATGACCTGTTTGCTGCTTCAAATTTTACCCAGTACCTGAAGCCTATTGACCACAACCTGATTTGCTGTTGCGCATCAGAGGTTTATGGTGACTGAGAGAATCCAAGGAATGCTGCCATTGCCAACAGCTGCGGCAAAAATACTTGAAGCATGATGTATCCCTGCAGAAATAAGGGCCCTGTTGAGTATTGCACATGGAGCACAGAGAATCCTCGAGGTAAGGGTCCACTTGTACCTGAAAAGAAAACATGACTTAAAATTATAGTATTTGTTCAAGGAAGGTTGCTGTTAATACAATGAAAGCAAGATCACTTACTGACAACTTATAGAAGCAGTAACATGCATAGTAAAGTTAAATGCAGTATTAGTCTCCATGTGGAATATTTTTAAGTTTGAATAGATGAAAATCAGTAGTTTTGCTCAAGACTACGCTCGTGAGGTTTGTGCTTTCAATATATTAAAGCCTCTGACGACTGGAGTTAATCACAAGATAACTGTTACAAACATTACATTATCAACCAAACTACAGTTTATTCGGACAATTCTAGATTTTCTGGGGAGGAAGTAGATGGAAGGGAATTTGAAATAATTTAGAAAGTATTTTTAGTGCATCAAAAAAATATTCTGAAATTCTCCCCCCCCCCCTTCCATCTTACATTTAATTTTTCGTGCTGACCAGACACTTTCACATTTTAGCTATACATTTTCCTGTTAGTAAATGCTTCCACCCGCTTCCTCCTAAGGACAAACAGTGTCGAATTGCATGTGTAACTTCCATTTCCAGCGAGTGTTCAACATGGGATGCCAAAATGGATATTCTAAAATTCGCGAAAGCATGGCCAGATTCTTAATTGTTGAAATGAGGCATGCTTACGAATATTACTATGGAATTGGTAAGGTTTATTCTGCCGTTTGTCAGTGCTGAGAGAACAAGTTTGATTGTACTTTTAAAATCCGCTTTCCCGAATGTGCAGGAGAAAGTTCCGCGAGAAGATCCGATTTCATTCTAAATTTGGGGTGGAAAAATTTTGGCGTGGAGAAAATTTTGCGAACAGGGTAGTCACACTGGACTTAGAACTGCAGTCTTTGACGCGTCGCTGTATTTAAGACTGCGATCCTGATTTTTTTTAAAGACATTTTGAAAGCTTTAACAAAGTTTTAGAAAGTATCAGGAGCTACTTGGGAAAGTTGAAATTTCAGCACAATTCTCCGTAGTATGCAGTTTATTTTTAATTTTTTTTTTTTTTATTCTTCCAGTATTAGTTATAACACTATTATCCATTTTATTCAACTATGAATAGTAGCCTGTATTAGTTTTCCTGTTGCTGCATTAAACTTTGCCTAAACAAATTTTAGATATAAGGAAACTTATATCCAAGTTTCTTAAATTCCTTCCAATTTAGTAATTTTTTCGCATAAAATTTAATTTTATTAGTTATAATTTTCCAATTTATGAACTAAAACGATCGAGTGAATGAATCTAAAGCGACATTGTTTTATGGGAAAGAGTGATGAATTTTCCGATCGCAGTAAATTAAAGTTTAAAATAAAAAATGA
>JAFIDM010012231.1:154030722-154042591 GCA_023159025.1 Thereuonema tuberculata
TAGTTATGTGCGTTCTTTGGTTTATTTTACTGTAAAAATGTACTAACGCACGTTAATTTCCTTGTTTAATGACAAATGTTTTAGTTGCTATCTTACAGGTAAATTAACATTAGAATATATACAGTCTTTAGATAGTTTTTTATATCTGCATTATGAAAAGCAACTGTGTTTTCAAGTCTGTCCATTATGGGAGTTACTGGCTTAAAGTGAAGCCAAGATAAACTTTTAATTTTTAAAATACACAAGCAAATCTTAATTATAATTTCACTCAGCTGAGGACAACATAGCTCGTTTCTGATTTAATTGCAGGAACCAAAATTTCTCAATTTCAGATCTTGCAAAAGTTCAATTATGAACAGTTAACATTTAGAAGTTGTTTAGTAAAACAGAAGAATCTTAGCCTGCGAAGTCCATATTCGCGCTTACATAAGCGAAGTGTCGCTTCCCTGCCAGTCACTTCCGGGTAATAATTAGCCGCCTGAAAGGCGGCTTCACCCTAGAGCAGCCCGATTTAAATAGAAATAGCAATCAAGTTAAATTTCTTCCATTTCATTTCACTTCGTAATTTCAAAGTCACATATCAATTATTAGAGTTTAATTTAAATATGTTACATGTAATATATATAAACAGTGTTACCTCCGAATAACGGACAGTCACGGGACCGCAAGTTTTGTCCGTTATTGGGAGGTGTCCGCTATTGGGGAGGACTGTCTTTTTTTAATTTTTTTATCTTATAGCATCTCATTTAAAGAAAAATTACGTAAATCTTAATTAAATTTCTATAATTACCATTGCGATATGAGAGAATACGAACAATTGCAAATTATTTACTATATTCCTTTTTAAAAGAGTGCTAATCCGTTTGTCTTACTTACAATAATGATAAAATTAATTACAGTATATAGAAATTAATTTCTAGCCATCCATTTGATGCCTTAAACGCATCCAATCCTAAAGTTTGACCGATATCTCTGGCTTTTTCTTGAAGGAAAACACCGCTTATGGGAGTGTTCTTTGCTCGAGCAAAGCGGAACCATTTTATCACCATTTCGTCGATTTTGCTTTTAGTTTCATTTTTACGAAACTTCAAATTCTTCGAATTTTCGTTTGAATTCACCATCCACATTTTTCTAATCTCATCTCTGTCCTTTAAACGTTCACTTATATGAGTTTTTCCAACTTTAAAACGTTGGAAGACACCGCACACTCAGCTTTTCTTTTTCAGCAACTTCAAGAACGTCAATTTTTCTTTCAGTGCCAATCTCTTCCTTTTTGACGCCATTTTAATTCGCAGAAAATTTAATCAACACGTTTATAGGATAGCTTTACGAGGGATTGATATTTACAAAGCAGTGAAAAAAAGTGCCTCAGATTCATGCATTGAATCATGGGACACAGATACAATGTAGCAATGCATGGGACACCGATGTAAATACAACCATGATGTGTATTAACTATAAAAAAAAAAAAAAAAAAATTTACATTTAAAATAACTGTTCGCTATTCAGAGTGTCCGCTATTCGGAGCGGAAAACATGGAATGTCCTATTTTAAGGTATTGGTACCCGCAATAATGTCCGCTAATTAGAGGTGTCCGCTATTCGGAGTGTCCGTTAAAGGAGGTTACACTGTATATATATATATATATATATATATATATATTTTTTTTTAACCTTATAATTGCGATGTAAATATTTAGAATAGGTTTCTTAAAATAGTCTTACCATTAAGTCGGAAAGCGTGCTATCCACACTACTGATGCCACTGCTGTCACTGTCAGTTGGTGAGGCACTACGGGAATCCCTATAGTCACTGCAACCCATCAGAAGGGCTTGTTCTAGTGTTGGACTACCTTGATCACTAAAAATCAGAAAAACATTTTCAATCAATTGTTTTAAATAAAGGATAAAATGAATCTATAGAATTCATGAGACTTTACCAAAACTCATAATTTGATTCAAGTATTGCAATCCTAAGCCTGGTTCTTATTTATGGTTTATTCAAGGCTAAAAATAAAGCTTTTTAACTTTGGAATCGCATTATACTATTTGACTTTTGAGTTAACATTCGCAGGGTAAAGGACATTAAGATAACTTAATTTTGAAAAGTTTATCTAGTTCCTCTTAACTTTTGCCTTTGGAGGCATTTGCAAACATGGAAAATTTAGAGCCTAGATGCTTTCAACTTACTATTTTAATAGCTTAAATTATTTATCTCCTTACCTACTATGAGAAGGGGCTCGGATGGCTCTGTAGGAACCTAAAGTCGTGGGACTAGGAGGCGACATCAGACCTTGTTGTAAAATTTTATTGAGCGGAGATGAGACGTCTGGGAATTTCGCATTGCCGAGTTGCATAGTCCTGACAACGGGAGATGTCGACGGACCTAGTGCATTTGAAGCTCCAACTCCTTGCCAACCTGCTTAGAAAACCACCATTGTGTTAAGTTACAATCAATCTTAATTAAGATTCTTGATTTGACTGCAAATTTAACAAAAACTTGAAACTTAAAACAGATTAAAAAGATTTCAATCTAGGAAACTTGAATCAGTTTTAATTAACCGTTCCAACTTTCTAGATTGTCAGTAAAGATTACTATTAATTACAGCAACGGCCAAAGATTCATGAATAAACTTTTGAAGTTCAGGAGATTTATTTTTGTTGCAAGATATTTGTGTAGGAATTACTTATTCCTATCTTACTTCGACTAAAGCTTTTGAGGGAAAATATTTGGAAGTATACTGTGTATTACTCAAAGACAGCTTTTCGAGTGAAATTTTCCCGCCTCAAAAACAGAGGAAGTAGTTTCCTAAAAATGACAACCCCTTTACATTGGTGTTGTTGTTTACTATACAGTGCAACGATGCGGTTAAGTAAAAGTAGTCTAATTTCACCAAATTTAAAAACATTTACCCGAATATGAAGAGGGTACACCCGATGCACTTAATCCTAAAACTTCGGCTACGGCTGCCATTTCTGTAATTGGAAATAAAAAATCATTTGTAAATTGCATAAACAAAGCTACGGATGCAAGGAATTTGTCAGCAATTATTTTCGGCTGCCATCCTCCTGTTTGATGGTTGAGCTCACTGAAAGAGGTCAGTGTACTAAGCCGAGAATATACCATTGAAAAAGATAATCCTACTACCATTTCCTCATCAGCTGAATTCAGGAAGCATTCATAAATTTAATCTTATAGCACTGTCAAACAAAGTTAACCAATAATTAAAATCTGAGAATTGCAAAGCTTAACTAAGCATTATTTTCCTTTACTTGTGTAGCTTTCAGGTTCTATTCATCTAAGACTTTCGGATTTTACTACAATGCAAGTGGAATTACGTTTATTTGTAATTTGGTTGTAAATGACAACCAAAGACTCCACCCCTCCCCTCAAAAAATAAAATAAAATTAAAGACATAATTTAATTAACAGTCTAATATAATTGCAGTTATAAGAACGAAGGACTGGTTTAAAATTCAGAAGGTGAACTTTAACTATATATATATATATATACGTATATATATATATTTTTTTTCCAAGTCAAAAATTTCTTTCAATTAGAAACTTAGTATGTGGGCAAATGAAGCATGCTGAAGAATTAAGATACCTACCCAATTCCGAAGTGTAGTTAATTAGAAGCAATTTAATAAATTCTATAATTTTTCCATTAAGCCGAAAATATTAACCAAGTTCTGATCTGAGTAAACTGAAGATTAAATCAATCTTGTCCCTTACTGGTTTAAATCTCTTGAAAACTGGTGTTGAGGAAAGAACCACAATTTTTAATCAGTTAAAATTAAAGCAACTCTTAAAAGGAGAGTTGCTTTAATTATTTGGAGAGATCCATTTGCTTAAGGATGTAATGAACTTAAAATTCTATCGATAACAAATCATTTGGGACCACTTTGTACGCTCCAGAATGCTCAGGATGTATCGTATTTTCACATATCGCTAATGTCAAATCTTGAGATGCAGCGTATCACCTGAAAAATCCAGGCAGGGAAAGGAAGTTCCTGGCTCTTCCACTTCCTTGGGGAGTGCTGCGAGCTGAGACGAAGCTCGAGCGAGGGTGAAAGTCCTCCTCAACCCCCTTTTCCTCGTGCGTTGCAACAAGTTCTATGTTGTGCAGCAGCGGTTTCCACTCGCGAGTCAATGACCTACATTTCGCTGTTGCAGGCCGAGGTTACTCGGGGAAAAGAACAACTGCCTGGCTTCACTTCGTTTCTTCTTTGAGAAACAGAAGCGTGGGTGGGAGCAATAGCTCAATGGATCCTTCCTTTTCATCACGAATTTTATAAGCAAATCGAGTAAGTCTAATCACTGGCAAGCCTTTGGAAAATTGTATTAATTTAATTTTTGGAATTAAAGGAACGAGTTCTCAACCACAACGCTTCCAATACAATCTCACAATCCTTAAGTAAACATTACAAAGCAATTTATAAAATTTTGTTTAATGTAAAAGAGAATTACAACACTAGGGATTGACTAAGTCCTTAAATCTGGCGTTTGGAATGCATTTCCAATTTAAGTATTAGTTCAGAAGTTAACTCGAATAGCTGAAATTAAGCCAAATTTGAAATGACTGAATGAAACAGATCCTTTTCGCAATTCGAGAAATTTAAACCAATTTGGGAAATCTGAGATATCTGCAACTTCTTGTCTAATAATACCATTTATCTTTGAAATTCAGTAGACCCCCCCCCCCAAGATATTATGGGGTTAATTGTGTTACAATTAACTCAGGCCCATTCCCCGAGCATGAAGGTCGTCACTTCAGAGGTAAATCAGTGCTTCTCAACCTTTGCTTCACGGCGCAGTTTCGTATTTGCAGAAATTCCGTATTTAAGAAAAGAAAAAAAAGATACAAGTTTTTGTTTTCTGTTAAGTAGGCTATTTTTAAAATTTAAATATTTCCCGAAATATTTTTAAAGCGATTTAATACTTTATTAATCTTAAGTTAGAATGGAGGAGAGTTCATATTTTTGTTTGCCAATGTTATTTGAAGTCTAGAATTTGTTTAATGTTCTTTTTAACGTGCTCAATAATTTTAAAATTCAGGAGACCATAGGGGCACAACATTAAAAACTTTTATTAAAAAAGCATTACGTTTCTATGTTTTTACTGTGTTCCTGTGGTCTCGTGAATTCTAGATTTTGTTGTAGATATGAACATTTGACCCGAAGTCAAAAGTTGAATAAGCCTACAGACGCACTCAATATTCTTATCCGCCCACAGGTTGAGAAGGTCTGCTCTGAATTTCAGATGATCAGGGCCCTTCACATAAAATTGAGAAATAAGAAAATTTAATTGAAATATTAACTGATGTACCTAAATTTTTTTTCTTCTATTTTCCGCCGTTGACATTTTAGGAAATGCTCCGAGGTAGTTTACAACCATCTGATCAATTCAGGGACAGCTCTAGGAATACATTGAGATCATTAATTAGAAATTAAGCTCCAAATAAACTTTATAAAGTTTAATGTTATTCTTTTTCGCATCGCTTGAAATCAAACGAATTTGTTTTCGGATGTTCTTTGGAAGCGATTATCGAAGTAGTGAGAGTGGTCGCTGTGACCCAGCCCATTTTGCTCGGAGGGCAAGAAAGTGGGGCGCGCAGGGTTTTTTGACCCTTCAGATAGTGTTTGCAAAAAGATAAAAATTTTCCTTCTATATACGTTCCCTTTCCATGCGAGAAGCTATTCAATGCAAAGGATGTCACACGGAGACTTTGACAGAAACAATTAAAGGCACCATTGCGTAATTAAGTCCAAAGTCATTCTATTTGCAGTTTTAGTATTTGTTCAGTTAAGTGGAGAATAGCAAAGACTGGAAACTCACAAATAGAACAGTTATATTTAAAAGCAGTTTTTT
Source organism: Thereuonema tuberculata (assembly GCA_023159025.1). Lineage (NCBI taxonomy): Eukaryota > Metazoa > Arthropoda > Chilopoda > Scutigeromorpha > Scutigeridae > Thereuonema > Thereuonema tuberculata. Next base: position 154,036,593 of record JAFIDM010012231.1, read on the forward strand.
TTTGTTTTTTTTTTTTTTTAATTTCTTTAAATTACTATCCTAAGATAAAAACAGTCGTCAGGATAGAAAAAAAAAGAAAAAGACTGAAAGATAAAGCGCTTTTGACTGTCACGATATTTTTCTATCAGCTTTAAGTATTTTCCAAAAGCTGTGCAGGATCATTCTAAGAAACTTTGAATCTACCACTGTCTAGTTAAAATATAATAAATTCTGATTAAATTAACTAAAAATCAAATGTTTAGTTACAAGCTAAGTTTAAGATTCCAATACAGTAAAAAGAAATCTTACGGAAAGGCTTAATTTCTCGATTCTTTAATGTTTTGATTTATTCAGATATATTTCAAACACCCGTTTGTTTGTTTGTTTTTTTTTTTCCAAATTTAGGATCTTGAAAGGATTTGAAACTAGCAAACAAACAGACCCACCCACACAATATTCTGAGAAGATTGTCTATGCCTTCTACTTTTGGGCAATTTATTTGAAGTGTTTTCTTCAATTTTCAGTTCTCACTTCCTACTAATGGTGAAAGTGGACAGCTTTCCCTTTTACGGTTCCGCTTTAGGTTTATATCTCAGTTTCTCGACCTTCAGATTCTTGACCCCAAGTCAAGACTTGTCTTTTCTAGGTTATTTATAAGAGATGGCAGCCATGTTCCATCCCTCTACTTCCCTTTCAATAGAGAAAGGGATTGGGTGGACATTTACCTTTGGATGCAACTCCGTCCAAATTAGATTAGTTCCAGTTACCACGGCGCGGCGCTTATATCGAGATACGCCACGGCCAGCACAAGAATCAGAAAGCCATAAAATAGCCACATTATGTCCAGTCATGCAAACACAAATGTTAATAATGCATAATTTTATTTTATTTTTTTTAAGGAAAAAAAAAAAATCTGAAAGATACATTCAAAGGAAAAAGGAAATTTATTCCATTAGGCTTTCGGAAGAAGTCGTACATTTTCAGAATTTAGAAATACAAATAGTCATATTCTGGATTTATTTTAAAGCAGAGTTACATTGATGGGAATTGGGGCAAAAAATTAAAAAAAAAAAAAATCTTTGGATTGAACTTTCGAAATTCAAGTGAATAAAGTACTAAGCTGAGGAATTAAACTAAGCCACATCTTTAATCTCAAAAAGATTATCCTGCAATTCTAGGCCGACAATATTTCTTCATTAAGTATTAAAAATAAGACTTAATTTGAAGAAACAAAATTAAATTCCTTTGATTTGATAGGATCATTTGGATAAATGTAAACAACGCGCACATTATGAAGATTTAAGTTTCAATAGTTTGTCGCATTGGATTATAGCAAAAGCAAACATCGACAATTCCCGAAGAATTTAGCAAGTCCGAAAACCAATCTTCAAATAAATAACAGACTCCTTTTACAAGCTATATATAATCACTACATTGTTTTTAAATTACTAATTGAACAAGTTATTGTAATTATTGTATTCACGGACGACATGTATACGAATTATTACAGTTTGTTACAGTAGGTCTACAGATTGTTAAAAATGAAATTCTAAATGTAAAACGAATTTTGAGGAAGAGGGATAATTTTTTCCTGTCCTCCATCGCCTGAAGTTTTCTTGCTTCAAGAAAACGAAATAGTGATTAAATATAATTTGTAAAAGGAGTATATCAATATTTGAAATTGAGAAAGTCTTGAAATGCTGTGATGCTGGAGCAACCTAAAATGGGATTCCTATGGCTTTATTTTTTTATTATTTATTTCTCCTATTCGCTAATGAAAGAATTAGTTATCAGTATTCACTATGGATACTCACTATGAATTTAAAAAAAAAAAACACCATTACCTAGATGATCAAGTGTGCTGAACAGCTGAGCGTCCTCAACTAATGTCAAAACCGGAAGAACTTTAAATAGTTTTTCTGCCATTTTATTATATGACGAACAGAACAGTTCAATGTTTTGCAAGTGATTGATCAGCAAGATCTAGAAAATTTTGTTTTCACTAACACTTAGTAATTTAAGTAGACAAATCGGAAGCATCTTCAAATTTCAGTTAACTTTACGTAGCTTCGGGCGACTTAGCAGTTCTAAACTATGAGACGCCAAAGGCATCTTGTTTCAGTTCTTGACGTCACGTGACTAGCTTTGTCTGGTTGTTCAGTAAGTCTGGTTGTTCAGACTTCAGTAAGATTATTCAACAAGAGATGGCTTCCGCAGGGATGCTTTTGGGGAATTACGCTAGAAAGAAGTTCCAAAGCCTATGACATTGCAATCATCAGATGGAACTGATGGAAACGTCTCGATACAATTTAATCTCTACGAAAACTTGTGGTCGTATTGACACCAAAAGGAAGTTAATTCCGAATCTTACTCTAAACAAACACTTTCCTCGTATGAATATATTCTTAACGATTGACAGCAATAATTAAATATTTCATGCGATTGTTGCTTTCCAGTTAATTAAAATTTTCATCAATTTTTTTTTTTTTTTTTTTTTTATAAATTACCAATATGAATTCTTTAAATTCTGCGAATTGAATACGAATTTCAGTAATTAATTTTACTCAGTTTATTAGAGCAGCCATATTTCCAGCATCTGTAAATTTAATTTAAGGATTAAATTAAAACAGAGGGAATAAGCCTTCAGAAACACGTTAGATTAAATTACTGCAGTTTTGTTGTAGTTTCCTACGTTTTAATGAACAGAAATATGCATTTCAAAACAAGTATCTAAATATTCTGGAAGTTACACTAAGTAATCCCTTATTGAAAATTCACACTTAATCTTGTAATTTTAAGTTTTCATTAACATTCTTAAGTTGTTTTTAGGAGGGGGAGAAATTTAACACCGATTACAGCAAGTAGGTTTGTCTTTTTTTTTTTTTTTTTTAAAAAAAAAAAAAAAAAAAAAAGCTACTTACATTTCGAAACTTATTTTCGAGTTTTACTGCAGCATTTTAACCTCCACTTTTTAGTTGTTAAGGGTCAACACGTAGCCTACTAGATCAATGAAGGACATTCGGCATCAAAGCTTTGTTTTCACAATTAAAATGGGGAGATGGGAAGATACCTTCGAATATTTAGATTAGTACATAGTCAACTGTTGTATAACTTGCAAAGCCAATTGCGTCGATACTTAGAACTAATTTCTTTCCAAAATTTCAGTTTCTTTCGATTATATTATCAGCTTGTATATAGGCAATCGCCTTTTCTCGACTCGTTCCTCTTGCTTTCCTTCATGATACTAGGACTATTGAAAATTCAAATAAATCCATAAGATATACAGTAATTGAATATTTTAAAATCGCAAATATAAGACTTCGAAGTTTTAGTGAGTTTACACTATTACATTCAAGGAAAAAATTTTTAGTAAACATTTAGAAGCGGCTCAAAGTTATTGATTAAATTAATAATAAATTCTATTAGAATTATAATAAGCGTTTCCTTTTTGGTACGAATACGCTATTGTTTTATCTACTGGGAAAACAGACTGCCGTTTTACTAAAGATTAAATTTTAGCAATTCAACTCAATATTAATTGAAATACTCAGAAATTTCTGTCAAGTCAAGATACTTAATGTTGCAAGGTTTGGGGGGGAGGGGGATAAATAGAATTAAAGTTTACGTTCCTTCCTCACGTTCATTATCTGCAGAAGAGATCTAGCTCAAGTCAAATGCAATATGAAGCTTTTAATATTTATAGTAGAAGAAGTACTACTATTTATAGTAGTAGTAGAAGCCTTTCCATTATTACGTACATTCGAGAAAGCAGTTATTGAAATGAACTGTAAAATGCTTACGTGAAAGTGACAGTGTTACAGAAAGGCAAGGAAGTCATTTTTTTTCCATCATCCCTGGAAAAAGTTTCTCAGGTTTTCCTCTATATTGTAGGAAATAAAGCGAGGGGAGACTTGTTCAAGTAGCTTTCATTTGTTTGTAAAACTACAAAAGAAACTTTTGTACTTATCACAATTTCCTTCTTTAATTAAATTAGGATTAGTTACAATTCTTGACTCAAAACAATGTTTGCATCGCTATATTAAAACAGCTCGCCTAATGAATGAATCTTGTTGCGATGGTTTTTTAATGTATTTTCTTTAAAAGAATAGCATCTAGGAATAATATATTGGAATGAAGTAATGCATGAAAACTTAAGGAAGTAATCATTTAAAAATTAATTGCACGAGTTCGGAAACTAGCTCTTTTGAATTTCGTTGTTTTTCGAAGTAAAAATTATATCCAAGTTTGTAAATTTTTTGTTTTCGGGGGAAGGGGGGGAGGGGCGGGAAAGAAAGACTATAGTAGCTCTATTTCAACTGACAGTCCTGATATAAAATTATTAGAATGAAAGTGATTCTGTATTATATTAAATTTTAATGACATCTGCAGTCAAGATTTTTAAAAAAACAAAACAAAAACACCTATATTCGAAAATCTAATACTGTGTAGTCCGAAATTAAAGTTCCCAGGAATCAACATTATTACAGTCAAGTGTCATACAGTTTACGTCGATAGTTCGACATTTTGAATAATATGAAGAATTGGTAAATCAATTCATTCATTTGGAAAGAAAAAAACAGCAGTTTATTTTCTTCCTTTCGTGGCACAATTAATAATAAGACGAGAAATATTAATATTTCAAAATATACTGCAATAGTGGAATCTTTGTTTGGGGTTGAAAAGCTCCTTTTAAAATGGAAGTTTTAAAATTTTTAAAATTACTAATAAAGTTAATAGATCTGATGCAATCCGATATTTCAAGCGATTTCCTTATCAATTGAATTTATAGTTTTGAGTTAAAGCTTTGACTTTATTCGAGTCATTGAAATCTTATACCATGAATCCTAGTTTTCAAAGATCGAATTTCGAAACAACCAAAAATTACGTAGACATTTCCTTCCATCAACGATAAAATCCGAACCTTCAGGTTCTGCATTTGCTAGCTGTTCAGAAGCTTCGAGTTTCTTCATTACAGAATCAAGTAAAACTTAGCAGTGCTTTCGACAATATGCAGTGTAAGATCAAGAAGTCACTATTTCTGCTAAACTTTAAAACGGCCTATCAGTTTTAAAGGTTGTCTACTATCGAGATGATTTAATGAAAATTGCAAATTTCGAAAGAGTTCCCAACTATTCTAAGACACTAACAGAAATTCGCCGCCAAGAAGACGATCAACGCAGTTGGGATTGACTTTAGTCTCAGGCGAATCAATTCCTTCGATTTCAAGTTGTATAAAAAGATGTTTCAAGTTAGGTCTTTAATTGGTTTCATAAAACTAACTTAAGAATGGACTGTCAAGTGTAAAACAAAGTTAAACCACCTTTAACTGAAGCTATTAATAATTTGAAAAGATTCAACTACTAATTCATCGATTATAATATTTCATTAGGTGTTCTGTGTTTTTCTTCCTCCACACCCTAATAATAGAAAGTTATAATCTTCTGTATAACGTATAAATGCTATTTTTTTTTTTTTTTTAATTCTGGTCATTTAAAAAATTTATTTACACATGACAATCCTAACTTTAATGGAAATTCATGTTTATTGATCCCTAAAACAATGAGTTTTTGATTCATTCATCTTTTTGGCACGATAACCAGTAAGTTTACTTTCGACCAGTTAAGTCCTATCCAAGGGTCCGATTAGATTTTTCTGTTTGAAGAGCCACTTATGAGCAATTTCACAACCTGGCCGTAAATACTATCTGTAAAAAAAATTTTCCTTTTGTATTATTGCTACTCTACGTTTTTAATTTTAAAATTTCTTTAGGATTATTGCAATGGCTTACTGATAAATGTACAGAAATTGAAACCCTAAGTGCAGCACACAACTCCAAAGAAGCACATAAAAGAATAAACGAACTTACTGGCACTTACTATTACAGACCTATGTGTATTGAAAACAAAATGGGCAAAATAACTACTGATAAAGAGGAAATAAATCAAATCTGGACAGACTATGTGAAAGAACTTTATGATGATGAAAGAAATTATAAGGAATCCGATACAGAAATGGAAGGA
>JAFIDM010012231.1:154057825-154068272 GCA_023159025.1 Thereuonema tuberculata
ATATAATTTTTACTTCGGAAAAGAACGAAACTCCAAAGGGCTTGTTTCCGAACTCGTGCAATTGAGGAAGTAATCATTTTAAAAATTACGTTTTCATGCTTTACTTAATTCCTATGTATTAATCCTAGGTGCTATTCTTTTAAAGAAAATACATTAAAAGAACTAAGGGACCATCACAACAAGATTCATTAGTTAGGTGAGCTATTTTAATATAGCGATGCAAACATTGTTTTGAGTCAAGAATTGTAACTAATCCTAATTTAATTAAAGGAAATTGTGATAAGTACAAAGTTTCTTTTGTAGTTTTACAAACAAATGAAAGCTACTTGAACAAGTCTCCCCTCGCTTTATTTCCTACAATATAGAGGAAAACCTGAGAAACGTTTTCCAGGGATGATGGAAAAAAAAAATGACTTCCTTGCCTTTCTGTAACAGTCACTTTCACGTAAGCATTTTACGGTTCATTTCATTAACTGCTTTCTCGAATGTACGTAATAATGGAAAGGCTCTCATATATCAGTGTAGCTTTCCTCGATTATAAATATTAAAAGCTTCATAGCGCATTTGACTTGAGCTAAATCTCTTCTGAAGATGGTGAACGTGAGAAAGGAACGGAAACTTTAATTCTTTTATTCCCCCCCCCCCCCCAAAAAAAAAAAAAAACAAAACCTTGCAACATTAAGTATCTTGACTTGACAAATTTCTGAGTATTTCAATTAATATTGAGTTTAATTGCTAAAATTTAATCTTTAGTAAAACGGCAGTCTGTTTTCCCAGTACATAAAACAATAGCGTATTCGTATCAAAAAGAAAACTTATAATTATAATAGAATTTAATATTTTTGATTTAGAAGAGACTCAAAATTGATTAAATGTTTACTAAATTTTTTTTCCTTGAATGTAATAGTGTAAACTCGTTAAAACTTCGAATTTTTGTTTTTGCGATTTTAAAAATGCTCAATTACTGTACATCTTATGGATTTATCTGAATTTTCAATAGTCCTAGTATCATGAAGGAAAGCGAGAGGAACGAGTCGAGAAAATGCGATTGCCTATATACAAGCTGATAATGTAATCTAAAGAAACTGAAATTTTGGAAAAATTAGTTCTACGGTATCGACGCAACTGACTTTGCATCAATGCAACACTTGACTATATACTAATCTAAACATTCGGAAGTTATTTTTCCATCTCTCCGTTTTAATTGTGAAAACAAAGTTTTGATGCCAAATGTCCTTCATTGATCTAGTTGGCTACGTGTTGACCCTTAACAATCTTCCTGGCCTTGAAAGGAATTTTTGTCTTGAGAATCTGAACTCGCCCTATGCAAGTCTCCACCTGGCAGTTATCCTCGAGCCTCGGGAACAGGGTATCACGAAGGTGAAGCAAGCATTGGTTGACATCCTGAACCTTCAGGCTTAAAAAAATAAAAATAATAACAAAGAACTTGGTTTATTAATCTAACTAAAAAGTGGAGGTTAAAATGCTGCAGTAAAACTCGAAAATAAGTTTCGAAATGGAAGTAGCTTGCTTTTTTTTTTTAAAAAAAAAAAGCCAAACCTACTTGCTGTAATCGGTGTTAAATTTCTCCCCCTCCTAAAAACATGTAATTTTAAGTTTTGATTAACATTCTTATAAGATTAAGTGTGAATTTTCAATAAGGGATTACTTAGTGTAACTTCCAGAATATTTAGATATTTGTTTTGAAATGCATATTTCTGTTCATTAAAACGTAGGAAACTACAACAAAACTGCAGTAATTTAATCTAACGTGTTCCTGAAGGCTTATTCCCTCTGTTTTAATTTAGTCCTTAAATTACATTTACAGATGCTGGAAATATGGCTGCTCCAATAAACTGAGTAAAATTAATTACTGAAATTCGTATTCAATTCGCAGAATTTAAAGAATTCATATTGGTAATTTATAAAAAAAATTGAAAAATTTTAATTAACTGGAAAGTAACAATCGCAAGAAATATTTAATTATTGCTGTCAATTGTTAAGAATATGTTCATTCGAGGAAAGTGTTTGTTTAGAGTAAGATTCGGAATTAACTTCCTTTTGGTGTCAATACGACCACAAGTTTTCGTAGAGATTAAATTGTATCGAGACGTTTCCATCAGTTCCATCTGATGACTGCAATGTCATAGGCTTTGGAACTTCTTTCTAGCGTAATTCCCCAAAAGCATCCCTGCGGAAGCCATCTCTTGTTGAATAATCTTACTGAAGTCTGAACAACCAGACTTACTGAACAACCAGACAAAGCTAGTCACGTGACGTCAAGAACTGAAACAAGATGCCTTTGGCGTCTCATAGTTTAGAACTGCTAAGTCGCCCGAAGCTACGTAAAGTTAACTGAAATTTGAAGATGCTTCCGATTTGTCTACTTAAATTACTAAGTGTTAGTGAAAACAAAATTTTCTAGATCTTGCTGATCAATCACTTGCAAAACATTGAACTGTTCTGTTCGTCATATAATAAAATGGCAGAAAAACTATTTAAAGTTCTTCCGGTTTTGACATTAGTTGAGGACGCTCAGCTGTTCAGCACACTTGATCATCTAGGTAATGGTGTTTTTTTTTTTTAAATTCATAGTGAGTATCCATAGTGAATACTGATAACTAATTCTTTCATTAGCGAATAGGAGAAATAAATAATAAAAAAATAAAGCCATAGGAATCCCATTTTAGGTTGCTCCAGCATCACAGCATTTCAAGACTTTCTCAATTTCAAATATTGATATACTCCTTTTACAAATTATATTTAATCACTATTTCGTTTTCTTGAAGCAAGAAAACTTCAGGCGATGGAGGACAGGAAAAAATTATCCCTCTTCCTCAAAATTCGTTTTACATTTAGAATTTCATTTTTAACAATCTGTAGACCTACTGTAACAAACTGTAATAATTCGTATACATGTCGTCCGTGAATACAATAATTACAATAACTTGTTCAATTAGTAATTTAAAAACAATGTAGTGATTATATATAGCTTGTAAAAGGAGTCTGTTATTTATTTGAAGATTGGTTTTCGGACTTGCTAAATTCTTCGGGAATTGTCGATGTTTGCTTTTGCTATAATCCAATGCGACAAACTATTGAAACTTAAATCTTCATAATGTGCGCGTTGTTTACATTTATCCAAATGATCCTATCAAATCAAAGGAATTTAATTTTGTTTCTTCAAATTAAGTCTTATTTTTAATACTTAATGAAGAAATATTGTCGGCCTAGAATTGCAGGATAATCTTTTTGAGATTAAAGATGTGGCTTAGTTTAATTCCTCAGCTTAGTACTTTATTCACTTGAATTTCGAAAGTTCAATCCAAAGATTTTTTTTTTTTTTAATTTTTTGCCCCAATTCCCATCAATGTAACTCTGCTTTAAAATAAATCCAGAATATGACTATTTGTATTTCTAAATTCTGAAAATGTACGACTTCTTCCGAAAGCCTAATGGAATAAATTTCCTTTTTCCTTTGAATGTATCTTTCAGATTTTTTTTTTTTCCTTAAAAAAAATAAAATAAAATTATGCATTATTAACATTTGTGTTTGCATGACTGGACATAATGTGGCTATTTTATGGCTTTCTAATTCTTGTGCTGGCCGTGGCGTATCTCGATATAAGCGCCGTGGTAACTGGAACTTATCTAATTTGGATGGAGTTGCATCCAAAGGTAAATGTCCACCCAATCCCTTTCTCTATTGAAAGGGAAGTAGAGGGATGGAACATCTCTTATAAATAACCTAGAAAAGACAAGTCTTGACTTGGGGTCAAGAATCTGAAGGTCGAGAAACTGAGATATAAACCTAAAGCGGGAACCGTAAAAGGGAAAGCTGTCCACTTTCACCATTAGTAGGAAGTGAGAACTGAAAATTGAAGAAAACACTTAAAATAAATTGCCCAAAAGTAGAAGGCATAGGATAAGGGGGACAATCATTCGTTAATGTTCTCAGAATGTTGTGTGGGTGGGTCTGTTTGTTTTGTTTTTTGTTGGGGGCGAAACTTTTTTTTTTTTTTCTTCAAATTTAGGATCTTGAAAGGATTTGAAACTAGCAAACTGATGTTTTGAAATATATCTGAATAAATCAAAACATTAAAGAATTGAGAAATTAAGCCTTTCCATAAGATTTCTTTTTTTTTTAAGCCTTATTGGAATCTTAAACTTAGATTGAAACTAAACATTTGATTTTTAGTTAATTTAATCAGAATTTATTAAGTTTATATTTTTACTAGACAGTGGTAGATTCAAAGTTTCTGAGAATGATCCTGCACAGCTTTTGGAAAATACTTAAAGCTGATAGAAAAATATCGTGACGGTCAAAAGCGCTTTCTTTCAGTGGTTTTTTTTTTTTTTTTTTTTTTTTTTTTCCTATTCCTGTTACTGTTTTTTCCTTAAGAATAGTAATTTAAAAAAATTAAAAAAAAAAAAAAAAAACTGCTTTTAAATATAACTGTTCTATTTGTGAGTTTCCAGTCCTTGCTATTCTCCACTTAACTGAACAAATACTAAAACTGTAAATAGAATGACTTTGGACTTAATTACGCAATGGTGCCTTTAATTGTTTCTTTCAAAGTCTCCGTGTGACATCCTTTGCATTGAATAGCTTCTCGCATGGAAAGGGAACGTATGTAGAAGGAAAATTTTTACCTTTTTGCAAACACTATCTGAAGGGTCAAAAAACCCTGCGCGCCCCACTTTCTTGCCCTCCGAGCAAAATGGGCTGGGTCACAGCGACCACTCTCACTACTTCGATAATCGCTTCCAAATAACATCCGAAAACAAATTCGTTTGATTTTCAAGCGATGCGAAAAAGAATAACATTAAACTTTAATTAGAAATTAAGCTCCAAATAAACTTTATAAACATCTAAATATATTATTCATGGAGCTGTCCCTGAATTGATCAGATGATTGTAAACAACCTTGGAGCACTTCCTAAAATGTCGCTCAACGGCGGAAAATAGAAAAAGAATTAAATTTCAGTGCATCAGTTAATATTTAAAATAAATTTTCTTAAATCTCCATTTTATGTGAAGGGTCCTGCTTATCTGAAATTCAGAGCTTCTCGCCCTGTGGACGGATAAGAATATTGAGTGCATCTGTAGGCCTAATCAACTTAAGACTTCGGGTCAAATGTTCGTATCAACAACAAAAATCTAGAATTCTCGAGACCACAGGAACACTAACATTAAAAACATAGAAACTTTTTTTTTTTTTTTTTTTTTTTTTTTTTTTTTTTTTTTATTTTTAAATGTTATTGTGCTCCTATGGTCTTAATTTTAAAATTATTGACCACATTAAAAAGAACATTAAACAAAATCTAGACTTCAAATAATATACGCATTCAAAAATATGAACTATTCTCCTTCATTCTAACTTAAGGTTAATGAAGTATTAATTCGGTTTAAAAATATTTCGGGATATATTTAAATTTTAAAAATAGCCTACTTAACATAGAAAAACAAACCAAATCCTATAAGACTTGTAACCCATTTTTCTTTCCTCTCTTCAAAGGATTCAATAAAAAAATTCAAAGGATTTATAACAAAAGCAATGAACAAGTTTGTAACGCGGAATTTCTGCAAATGCGAAAGAGCGCCGCGAAGCAAAAAAGGTTGAAGCACTGATTTACTCTGAAGTGGTGACTTGCTTGCTCAGGAATGGTACCAGGGTTAATTGTAACACCATTTTATATCTTGGGGCCCTACTGAATTTCAAACATAAATGGTACTATAGATGATACTAAAAGTAGTTGCAAATGTCTCAATAAGATTTTTTTTTTTTTTTTTTTTTTTTAATTTGGCTTAATTTCGGCTATTCGAGAGTAGACTTCTGAACTAATATTACTTACATTTGAAATGCATTCCAAACGCCAGATTTAAGAACCCTAGTGTTGTAATTCTCTTGCTTCTACATTAAACAAAATTTTATAAATTGCTTTGTAATGTTTACTTAAGGATTGTGAAATTGTATTGGAAGCATTGTGGTTGAGAACTCGTTCCTTTAATTCCAAAAATTAAGTTATTACAATTTTCCAAAGGCTTGCCAGTGATTAGACCTACTCGCATTGCTTATAAAATTCGTGATGAAAAGGAAGGATCCATTGAGTTATTGCTCCCACCCCCGCTTCTGTTTCTCAAAGAAGAAACTAAGTGAAGCCAGGCAGTTGTTCTTTTTCCCCGAGTAACCTCGGCCTGCAACAGCGAAATGTAGGTCATTGACTCGCGAGTGGAAACCGCTGCTGCACAACATAGAACTTGTTGCAACGCACGAGGAAAAGGGGGTTGAGGAGGACTTTCACCCTCGCTCGAGCTTCGTCTCAGCTCGCAGCACTCCCCAAGGAAGTGGAAGAGCCAGGAACTTCCTTTCCCTGCCAGGATTTTTCAGGTGATACGCTGCATCTCAAGATTTGACATTAGAGATATGTGAAAATACGATACATCCTGAGTATTCTGGAGCGTACAAAGTGGTCCCAAATGATTTGGTATCGATAGAATTTAAAGTTTAATTACATCCTTAACCAAATGGAACTCCTTTTAAGAGTTGCTTTAATTTTAACTGATTAAAAATTGTTTTCTCGACACCAGTTTTTCACGAGATTTAAACCAGTAAGGGACAAGATTGATGTAATCTTCAGTTTACTCAGATCAGAGCTTAGTTAATATTTTCGGCTTAATGGAAAAATTATAAAATTTATTGAATTGCTTCTAATTAACTAAACTTCGTAATTGGGTAGGTATCTTAATTCTTCAGCATGCTACATTTACCCATGTACTAAGTTTCTAATTGAACGAAATTTTTGACTTGTAAAAAAAAAAATATCTTTGAAAGTTCACCTTCTGAATTTTAAACCAGTCCTTCGTTCTTATAAGTGCAATTATACTAGACTGTTAATTAAATTAACATTTTTTTTTTTTTCTTTTTTTTCCGAGGGGAGGGGTGGAGTCTTTGGTTGTCATTTAAAAATAAACGTAATTCCACTTGCATTGTGGTAAAATCCGAAAGTCTTAGATGAATAAAACCTGAAAGCTACACAAGTAAAGGAAAATAATGATTAGTTAAGCTTTGCAATTCTCCGATTTTAATTATTGGTTAACTTTGTTTGACAGTGCTATAAGATTAAACTTATGAATGCTTCCTGAATTCAGCTGATGAGGAAATGGTAGTAGGATTATCTTTTTCAATGGTATATTCTCGGCTTAGTACACTGACCTCTTTCAGTGAGCTCAACCATCAAACAGGAGGATGGCAGCCGAAAATAATTGCTGACAAATTCCTTGCATCCGTAGCTTTGTTTATGCAATTTACAAATGTATTTTTATTTCCAATTACAGAAATGGCAGCCGTAGCCGAAGTTTTAGGATTAAGTGCATCGGGTGTACCCTCTCCATATTCGGGTAAATGTTTTTAAATTTGGTGAAATTAGACTACTTTTACTTAACCGCATCGTTGCACTGTATAGTAAACAACACCAATGTAAAGGAGTTGTCATTTTTAGGAAACTACTTCCTCTGTTTTTGAGGCGGGGAAAATTTCACTCGAAAAGCAGTCTTGAGTAATACACAGTATACTTCCAAATATTTCCCCTCAGAAGCTTTAGTCGAAGTACGATAGGAATAAGTAATTCCTATACAAATATCTTGCAACAAAAATAAACCTTCTGAACTTCAAAAGTTTATTCATAAATCTTTGGCCGTTGCTGTAATTAATAGTAGTCTTTACTGACAATCTAGAAAGTTGGAACGGTTAATTAAAACTGATTCAAGTTTCCTAGATTGAAATATTTTTAATCTGTTTTAAGTTTAAAGTTTTTGTTAAATTTGCAGTCAAATCAAGAATCTTAAGATTGATTGTAACTTAACACAATGGTGGTTTTCTAAGCAGGTTGGCAAGGAGTTGGAGCTTCAAATGCACTAGGTCTGTCGACATCTCCCGTTGTCAGGACTATGCAACTCGGCAATGCGAAATTCCCAGACGTCTCGTCTCCGCTCAATAAAATTTTACAACAAGGTCTGATGTCTCCTCCTAGTCCCACGTCTTTAGGTTCCTACAGAGCCCTCCGAGCCCCTTCTCATAGCAGGTAAGGAGATAAATAATTTAAGCTATTAAAATAGTAAGTTGAAGGCATCTAGGCTCTAAGTTTTCCATGTTTACAAATGCCTCCAAAGGCAAAAGTTAAGAGGAACTAGATAAACTTTTCAAAATTAAGTTATCTTAATGTCCTTTACCCTACGAATGTTAACTCAAAAGGGAGTAAGTCAAATAGTATAATGCGATTCCGAAGTTAAAAAGCTTCATTTTTAGCCTTGAATAAACCATAAATAAGAAACAGGCTTAGGATTGCAATACTTGAATCAAATTATGAGTTTTGGTAAAGTCTCATGAATTCTTTAGATTCTTTCTATCCTTTATTTAAAACAATTGATTGAAAATGTTTTTCTGATTTTTAGTGATCAAGGTAGTCCAACACTAGAACAAGCCCTTCTGATGGGTTGCAGTGACTATAGGGATTCCCGTAGTGCCTCACCAACTGACAGTGACAGCAGTGGCATCAGTAGTGTGGATAGCACGCTTTCCGACTTAATGGTAAAGGACTATTTTAAGAAGCCCTATTCTAAATATTTACATCGCTATATATATATATATATATATATATATATATATATATATATATAATATATGTATATAAAATATGTACATATTTAAATTAAACTCTAATAATGTGACTGAAATTACGAATTTAAGTAAAATGAAATTGAACAAATTTAACTTGGTTGCTATTTCTATTTAAATCGGGCTGTTCTAGGGTGAAGCCGCCTTTCAGGCGGCTAATTATTACCCGGAAGTGACTGGCAGGGAAGCCTCACTTCGCTTATGTCAACGGGAATATGGACCTCGCAGGCTAAAATTCTTCTGTTTTTAGTAAACAAATTCTAAATGTTAACTTCATAATTGAACTTTTGCAAGATCTTAAAGACTGAGAAATGTGGTTCCTGCAATTAAATCAGGAACGAGCTATGTTGTCCTCAGCTGAGTGAAATTATAATTAATAGATTTGCGTGTGTATTTTCAAAATTAATAAGTTTATCTTGGCTTCACTTTAAGCAAGTAACTCCTATAATGTACAGACTTGAAAACAGTTGCTTTTCATAATGCAGATATTTAAAAAACTACCTAAAGACGGTAGATATTCTAATGCCAATTTATCTGTAAGATAGTAACTAAAACATTTGTCGATGTTTATTAAATTTAGATTTTTTTTTTTTTAAACTAGAAATTGTTTTACAGTTTTTCAGCAATGTTTTTTATTTTGATAGTATGGAGAGTTTAATTGTTGGACCAAATAACTTTGCCGCTATCAACTTAACCTTAGAATCTTGAAAGAAATTCTGTATAACCTTGAATAACTAGAAATTAAATATGACCTATATTTTTTTCTTATTGCTGGGAAAATCTGGTGTGTCTGCAACTAAAGTTAACAATGAACTGACTATTTTATAAAAGTTAGATTACATAAACGGTAATGAATAACGTTGGTCTGAATTAAAATTGCAGCTTAAAAATCGTTAATATAACATACCAGATCCTATAATTGGACATCTCGTCTCGAACGAATTTGAAAATTTGGCATTGAAACTAAGTAACTGCTGCTGAAAGTAACTTTCCATTGCATATTTTTTTTTTTTTTTTTTTTTTTTTTAATTGTAACAAGATTTAATATGGATTTCCATAAATCCACTTTATATAGAATCAAAATTTTTCTGAAATATTGAATGTTTATCAATAACGGAATCTTCAAGGAACGACCATTCTCAATTTTTTGATAGGGGAGGGGAAGAGGTTGACATAGCTTTATTAAAAATTAACCTTACTAGAATGCGACTGATTGTGTTGCTACTGCTCGTTAAGAAGCTTAGTTTTTAATTAAAACATTGATTTTTATCGACATGTAACTACAATCAGTAGTCTCGAATAGTGTAGAGCTAACGGCACACTCCAGATTAATACACTTGAGAGCAGAAAAATCGCACAGTTGCATCTTTTTTTTAACCAAAATGTCAATTTAAAAATCGTTTAATCACCTATCCAATGATGCCACTTAAGTGTGTATTGTCCCTTCAAACCCAAGACAATAATAGAACACATCAAATTGATGAAATCGAATGAGGGCCATAATTAAGGCTCGAGGAGGAATGCCAGTTATTAATAAAGATTGTTTTATAAATGTTTATATTGAATTTTGTTTTTAATCGCCATTTCCCAGGCTGTACGGAAACGAGGTTTTTGGGCAGGCTAGGAGATTGCTTCAAAAAGCACTCTGCTGACGTGCAATACTGGTATCATTGGATAGGTTATGAAACTATCTTTAAATTGACATTATTGATTCAAAAAAATTAAGAATCGCGAGGAAAAATAAAACAATGTAAAAACTGCAACAGTGC
>JAFIDM010012231.1:154085912-154096591 GCA_023159025.1 Thereuonema tuberculata
AATTAAAATAAAAGATCCATTAGATTTGAATAATCCACTGTTACCCAATCTTCATCTGTAACATGGATTCACTTTTAGGGATAATCAACGAGAGTAATAGTGGATTTGTTATGGGTTCATAGAACTACGTTAGATGCAGCCTCTACCACCCACCCAGTCTCGTGACCTACTACAGTCAGCATTATTTCGAGCATGAAAAACAAGCTGCCAAAGGAGGAAGTGGACAGCCAAGGAGAATTCGCTATCTAACTGAAACATAGGTTTGGCAATAAACAAGGAATTTTTTGTTAAATTAAAATAATTTATTTTAATCTTACTGAGCAAGATTAAAAATGTTTCCCTTAAATTTCTTGGGATGATTTTTATGGATCGATTTTAAAATATGGGAAAAATGATTTTTATGCACGAAGACCCTTCCCTCTCCCCAAACAAGTTAGTCTCCCCATATGTTAAAACAGAATATTTTTTTTACAAAAATAAACTAAAGCCAAGACAATTTATGCATTCATTATCCACAAACTTAGAATCAACTTTGAGTAACTTGAATTTACAGTAATCAAATCTAGTCATCGCCTTATTTAAAAGTCTAAACATGAAATTTATAAAATTTGATTAAACTTAAGAAAATTTATTAAATTTATCAGTTTTAACAAAAAACTTACAAATTTTATTTGAAAGATGCCAATATATTAAAAATACCAGTACAGCCTTTGGAACGGAACCAACTATCATTATAGGAATCAGTAAGCGAGAATTGAGTTGCTCTTCCAACCGTTTGCGAAATAAGCAGAATCTGAAGTTGAAGGGAAACTGGATTTTGGTCATTAACACATCGCAAAGGAAGCGAGCAGCAAAGCATGATGAAAAGAACATCTTCCTCTAATTTTAAAGCGACACAAAGCGAAACCAAGTCTTCAATCCAGACATCGATGCGCAACTGATTGAATCAACATCTCAGTTTCATCCCTTTGTTTTTTTTAAAGTTGTGTAAAAATTTATCCCACCCAAAACACTTCGTGTAAAATAAGTTGCCAAGACTCACATGCTCATAATGCTTTCACTGTTAAAAAGATATGAGATCTCATGTAGAGCCAAGCCCCTAACTCTACGAGGCCTAACTCTAAAAACCCTATATCTTGGTCAAAAAGTATGCCTTGGCCGTTTCATGGCTGTCACACAGACAATCCCATGGAGTTATGTAAAGGATATGGAGTATGCCAAGGCACACTTTTTGACCAAGATAGTAGGGTTTTTAGAGTTAGGCATGTATAGTGAGGGGCTTGGCACTATATGAAATCTGATAACTTTTTAACAGTGAAAGCGTTATGAGCATCTTGGAAACGTATTTTACATGAAATGTTTTGGGTGAGATGAAATAGTTCCATGAAACGGCCAAGCCATACTTTTTGACCAAGATATAGGGTTTTTAGAGTTAGGGCTTGTAGAGTTAGGCCTCGTAGAGTTAGGGGCTTGGCTCTACATGAGATCTCATATCTTTTTAACAGTGAAAGCATTATGAGCATGTGAGTCTTGGCACCTTATTTTACACGAAGTGTTTTGGGTGGGATTTCATTTCTTTTTGTAGGATGAGATCTGATAACTTTTTAACAGTGAAAGCGTTATGAGCATGTGAGTCTTGGCAACTTATTTTACATGAAATGTTTTGGGTGGGATTATCTATTACAACTAAATTTCGTTTTAAGATTATTTAGAAAATGGATTTTTTTTCAATACCCTACTTTTCTATTTTTCTATTGGTCAACTTGTATATACAAGCTATTTGCACTTTTATAAGAAATCACATTATTACACAGTATTATTTAGGCCGAAGCATTGAGGATACGACGTATTTCAGATCTTAATAAAATCCAAAGTATAAAAGCTAGTTAAATGAAACTTAGCGTATTTCATTAATATGGTAACTGCATCTTATCCTGAAAATTTGAGCTCTCTAGTATTATCCAGGCCGAAGCTATGAGGGTTCGATAATACATAACCAGACCCCCCCTTTATGAGGGGTTGGAATGTGAAAGTTACGGATTTCTTAATTTTTTTGTTGTTTGTGTGCTAATCCTAACCTGCATACCAAATTTCAGCTTTCTAGGACTTCAGGAAATACCCTAGAGGTTTTGATGATCATGAGTCAGTCAGTCAGTGAGTGAGTGACGGAATCGACGTATTTTAGGTATTAATAAAATCTAAAGTATAAAAGCTAAATAAATGAAACTTAGCGTATTTCATTAGTCTGGTAACTGCATCATATCCTGAAAATTTGAGCTCTCTAGTATTATCTAGGCCGAAGCTATGAGGGTTCGAAAATACGACGAAACACTTCCAGAAAAGGTATGTAGTGCCCTTCCTGCCTTCGGCTCGTCTTGGCGGGGGCACTGCCGTGCCCCCAGATTTACTTAAATGTATTTAATTCCAGAGTCAGCCGTCGGCGACATAAGAGACATTTGTTTATTATTAAAATCTACAGTCCTTTCGATTTCATTGCTGCCCGAATCCTCCATCAAGAATTGCTCGATTGCTATAATTGTAAAACTTCATTAAAACTTCACCTCATTTTACGACGTCATTTTATTTTTTTTGTAAGGCATAAGAAACTTAGTATATATTACACAATCTTTACATTATATTTCATGAAATAGATCATATTTACATTATATTTCATTTAGCAGATTCATCGATTTTATAATATTAGGAATTCCGCAACCCATCTACTTAAAAACGAGGGGTATTTCATTCATTTACATCAGTTTTTTTTTTCTAACGAATTATTACCATTTTAAATTAACATTTTAACATTATTACCATTTTAAAACAAACATGAGAAGCCAACTTTCAGTGTCAGTCGTAAGTAGATTAACTTAACTGCTAGGTACTAACCAAGTTTAAAGGAAGGGGAGACAGATCTTTACTCGAGGCGTTTTTACCCATTTCTTATTTCCCAATATTATTTCTTTGTAGAATTTTTTTCTTCATTTATCAAAATTTAATATTTCGGCTCTTGATAATAACGAGTAAGTTTTAATCACATCTTTTAATAACCATCAAAATAAAATTTAATTTAAATGTACTTTTAATGTTAAAAAATTTTATGACCAAAATTAAAAACAAACATATTAAAGATTTGAGAACTTTCGTTTTCCGAGTAAGAAATAAATGCCCGAGTGAAACCTCTATTATGATTAAAATTATTCTTGTCGATTTATTACATTACTTTACATTAAATATTTCATAAAATTTACACTGAAGTAAAAAAATATTACAAAGATTTCATTAATTTTGATAACGATATTTAAAAATTTCATCTTTCAAACTACTAAAATATAATGACAAGGAAAGTAAATTTTACAAATGGAAATACAAAACTGTTTACACCATTAACAAATTAAGTCGATTCTTTAAGATATGCCCCAGTTTAATTTTAAAACGCAGTTTCTGCCTGCACGAACGAATTGCGTGGGCCGCTTCGTTCTACGAATCAGATCGATGAAAAGTTCAGGATGACCGTTTGAAGTCTACCTGCGACGCTAGCTTCTATGTCAACCCTTCGTTTGATGCAGTTTTTAAGATTGCTAGCAATGTCGAAACTGAAGAAAATTTGGAGGGCGGAGGAGGGGAGGGAAGAGGTCTATCAATTATTTACAGCTTTAAATAATACTAGATTTATAATTTTAAACAATAGTCAAGATGTTTTAGTAAAATTAAGATTTTAAAAATAAAAATAAAAAAATTAAAACTTAAGCACATTCAATAAGTGATAGACTGAAACGACTAGTTTAAATAGGAGCGAAAAAGTTTCGGGCTTAGTCCACTTTTATCTTTTAAAAAACTAGGAACTTTCGATTGAGCAATTATTGACATTAGAACCGACAGTTTATATTTTTCATTAGATCCGAAAGTTTATATTATTTTATATATAGTAGTAGTTTCTATGGCATTATCCGAATTATTATTATTATAAGTAAAAAGTTAGCGCAGAGGATTCCTAGTTTTAACATTCACTTTCTTTGTAACTAGGTCGAACATTAGATTATAGTTTTCCATGAGTTTGTACACAATTTATCTAAGCCAATTGGGACTAAAAATTCAAGTAAAAACGAGCATAAACATATTTTAAGGCCTAAAACTTCTTGGAGTATAAGAGTAAATAAATCAATGCTGCATTGATTTATGCAGGCACAAGACGGAAATGACATTTAATGTTTTGGAAATCCACCCCCCCCCCCCCAAGTTTTGGGATTCATATTAATTTACTACTATTATTTTTTTTTTTTTTTTTTTTTGCCAGTAAGTATATATTATAATTCAAATTCAGTTTTGTTGTAAAAGTTAGAATGCACGTAGTTTAGAAATGAAAAGCCACTTACCTTGCTGTCCGCTGAAGGAGAAACTGGATCGGCGCTGGGACCCGAAAGGGACTTCCGAGTTGAAGTTGCTGAGATCTAGTGTATTGTCTAACATGGCGTTGATGCGTTGAAAGATTTCCAAATTGTTGTTTCCCAGGCCCGCCTGGCCAGGGTCGCCATTCGAGGCAGGCGGGGCCTTATCACCCAACAGCTCCGGGTAAGTTCCGGCCTGCCAACGAAACTCTGTATCAGTCGCCGTCGCAATTAGTTTTAGAGCCAACAAAAATTTCTATTTAAGCATTTAATTAGCAGAAGGTATTTAACGACGAAGCTCGTTATTAATAATAAATAAAGCAGTTTTCTTTCTAATCAGAAAATTTAAAGTCTGAACGGAAGCTAATGGTTCCTAATGCTAACCAACGGCCGAAGCGAGATGCACCTTGGCTGACTGTCATGTATGACGAATTCAAAGACGAAATGGAAGTAACCGTTCTCCCTTCAAATGCTCCTCTCATCTGAAGACGAAATTTTAGCAGTCCGTCTTCCACGAACAAAAACAAGAGTAACGCTTCACGGTGACGAATAGTTACCACCCACCTACTTTTAATTCCACGGTGGCTTTAGTTTTCCAAGCAAAAACTACTTCGAGTGTGAACAAAACGTTTCCTATCTCCAATCACAAACGTCTAATCTGCTTGTGAAAGCGTGTGATGGAAGAAAAACTTTTAGTAGCGACGGTAAAAGTGCAATGAAATGTAGGGCATAGAACTGAAACACCGGAAAGTGGGCATCCACCCATCTAGAACCGGTTCGGGGAGATTTTTTTTTTTTTTTAACATGGGGGGGGGGGGGGGGAAATATTTTCCCTTTCTTAAAGCTTCCTTGTCCCGTTGCTCAAAAATAAAGGAAAAAAAAGATAAATCGTCTATCGCTCGCGGCCGGAGGATGGTTCACCCTTTAGCCGCAGCCCTCGGCGAAACACCATCGAGGAAGTGGACTGCTCGCCGAGGCAATGACCACGGCAATTCGGAAGAAAAAAAAAGGGTTGACAGCCGCAGAAGGTGTGGTCTCACTTCACTCGCCGACGGTGAATTCGCTTTTAAGCTTTAACGAAACTAAAATTCAGGAAAGAAGTTGCAGTACGGGCGTGGCGTGGTTAGTTCGTAGGGGATCCGTAGCCTTCAGTGCGTCATTGCGCAATTGAGGGGGTGGAGGGAATTGGCAATTTCCATAGCTCCCGTGCCGAGTATGGGAGGGGGAAAGGCTGCACGCATCTGCAGTTAGATATAGCGGTTTCTATCGGGCAAACAGCTGTTGCCCGCACTGCACCAACCCTACCTAACACTCGTATCCATTAGTATTATTCAATGGAAAAGCATTTTACTTACTGTTTGAAGAGGCATTTCGACCTTCCTGTAGACTGCGAGGTTTTCTCTATGAAAAAGAGGTTCTATTTTTCTAAAAGTATGTCAGTGATTTAGCTAAAATATATCGGTTTGCTTCTCTCCATCCACTTGAATAAACAGGCAGGAATATAAATAAATATATATATAAATAAATACTGTACAATAACGAAAAAAATATAAATATATAATTCCGAATTTTAACTACAGTTTAACTTGCAATGATCTGAAAGTTCCAATACACCATCCTTATAAGTTCGTTGTGACTCGATTACACATGCAAAAATTTGCATATCTCGCGACGTCTTGGGCATGAGCCTCCCTCTAAGGGCGTCGTGTTCGTCCTCGTTGTGCCGTCGTCTGCTGCTGCAGCACCTCGCCGGCCACGTGGACTACGACCGCTCCGATTGGTCAACAATGCACTCGACACCAGCAGCGCTAGCAGTCTGCTGCAGTGACGTGGTTGCTTTACCGTTGTTGCTGCTGCTATGTTGTAGCGCGTTCGTTTTCTCAAGGTCGACTGAATCGAGGATTCGGGCTTCCTCGATGCGTTTCGACAGGTGAAAAGGAATCGCCAATCGATGATGCAGTGCCGACCTGCCTCACGCCACGGGATCGACTGCACTGCTCCCCCCACTACCCAAGCAAATCGCAGCAGCATTAAGAAGTGGGTGAAGTTCAGCGACTGAAAGAAAGCTACTGCGGAAGGTCCTTGATCCACTGCTGCTACGGAAAACGACCCGGGCCATTCAGACGCGGCCCTATATACAAAGTGCCAAGTAATTTATTAAAAACAAAATTAATATAAAGGCATATTAACAGCTTCTAATGAAACAACGTTATAAAATAAAATTTAGGTCACTAAGTGCAACGCATTCGTATAAATGAGCGAAAATTTAAAAGTAAAAACCTAACAACACCGAGAAACTGCAGCAGCAAGTGTATTTGTGTTATCTAAATGAATAGCATAAAGGAAATTATGTAAACAATATGTATTTCATAATAAAATAATCCATATTATTCAATTTAAAAATTAAAAACGGATCAAAAACAAAAATCTAAATTTTCGTTTTCATTTACAATTTTTACTATTGTTTCTGTTTATATTGATCATTGAGTGAATCGATGTGTTTACAATTCCATATGGTGTTGCGTTATTCTAAATCACTGCCGTGTTGATGTAGGCTTACATTCAGTTTTAAAATGCTGTTAAGATATTTTTGCAGGTAAATTCTTTAAAATATTCATTCCACAGATAAATGTATAAATAATATGTTATTGAATTTACCTAAAGCATTAAATTTACCTTAAGCATTTTCTTAAAGCATTAGAACGTTGGTAGTTAATTTGTAATTGTTCAGCACTTAAAGCTTTAATAAACAGTTTTAAAGCTTTAAAACTACGTAGTTTTATAATTGTTATGAAATTGAAAAACTGATGTACAATTTTTTGACATTGCCCACACAATATATTGTAATTAATTTATATAATTAAATTGATTTTATTGGTAAACATTTACATGTGTGACACTATTAATTTAAAGTTCAGTGAATAAAATGTAATTAATTTTTGAAATAACCTTAAAAATTCTTTAAAGTTTTCTTTCTTTCTTTTTTTTTTTTTTTTTTTATGTCAGACAAATCAAATGCAGTCTTTATATGCATAAAGTAAAATTTATTTTCATTTTCAACTTTCAAAAAATTATATAGGCTACAAATTAATAATTTAATATAAATTATTTATGACATTTGATTCTACATCTGTACAGTATAATTAAAATTTATAAATATAAGAATTTACAAATTTTAAGCCTATTGGAAATATTTAGAACATATAGATTATAAATTTAAAAGATATATAAATTATATCTGTTTACAAATACAAAAGTATCAAGTTAGCTTGATATATTTGTTACAAGATATTTTTACTAAATTTCGTAATTAAAAAGTAATTTTTACGTATAATTTTATATCCAGGAATTGGGAGAAGGTGCAACTTCAGACTATCCGACTAAAAAAAGAAAAGATTTAATACCTTAATAGTGAGAGCAGAATCCCATCCAGTAAAAAAAAAAAAAGTAATATACTATTTAAACAAATACGTCAGTCCTTTTATTGTAAATTTCCGTTTTATATGATTACATAATTCTTCACAGATAAAATGTTTCCTTCCGCATCTTCTGAAGTTATTGAAATATTTCTTTAAAAAAAAAAAAAAATTAAATTGATGAACATTTTAATTATTATTTATTTATAAAACAATTAATTATTGGTGAAATTTCGAAAACTAGGATTTATAAAACCATGATCAGACCTGTTGTTTTGTATGGGGCCGAAGCATGGACTTTATCATGTAAGGATATTTCCATTCTTGGTATATGGGAAAGGAAAATTCTGAGGAAGATTTATGGAGCTATTTGTGACCAAGGTTTGTGGCGTATCCGCACTAATAAAGAACTAATGGAATTATTTCAGGGGCCAAGCTTGGTTTCAATTGTTAAAAGTAAAAGGATCCAATGGGTAGGCCATCTCCAAAGGATGAATTTGAACCGTGGAGTTAAGAAACTTTTCATTGGAAACCCTGGTGGTAGAAGATTAAAAGGAAGACCACGACTTAGATGGCTTGATGATGTGGAACGCGATTTGAAAAAGCTCCAGATACGAGGATGGAGGAGAAAGGCGCAAGATAGAAAAGAGTGGGCTCATATTGTTAAGGAGGCCAAGGCCCTACATGGGCTGTAGTGCCATGGAGTTAGTTAGTTACTTAGATTACTGACATAGGTTACTGACATTATTTTTGGAACCATTAATGTTAACCCTTTGAAAGGGTCCTCAGTCATTGTTTGGCTAATCTAAAAGGTTACCTCTGGATACAGCCGTTACAGATAATTTTTTAATTTGCATGAGTAAAAATTTAATTTTTTCCTGATATATAAGCTAAATTATTTTTTATTTATTTACTTTCAATCGTAATACAAGCAGCTTCAGCTAACTGCAAAATTTTAATAAGACAGCGGTAGTGTTTCGTATTGCTGCAGTTTAAAAATACAAGTATTTTTTTTTTATTTTTTTATCGGCACAATCTGTATTTTTTTAATGTATTAAAAGTAACCTATCCAGCATAATTTAATGAATAACATTGTGATTATAGTAGAGTCCCGAAAACTCGGCACTCGATAACCCGGCAGTCCGGATAACTCGGCCACCCTCTGGCAGGGCGGAAAAACCCTGTGCGTAGACTCGTTACAGGTTACATTTATATACAGTTCATATATTAGGTATTTTCTTAAGTTTATTTGGACAGTTTAAGTTTGAGTTACAGCATTCTTTATAAACTGTTGTATTCTCAAGCAACAAATAAAAGTATTTTATGACGAAAAAAAATCGTACTTATTCTTTTTTAACACCTTTCCCGATAAACCTGCAGTTTCACAAACTCGGCCACCCTTGCATCCACATTAGGCCGAGTTTTCGGGACTCTACTGTATTATATAAGAAATCGTTAGTAAAGCAAATGATTGATTTCGGTTAGTCTGTAAAAAAGTGAAACTGAAATCAAGTAGTAGTGAATACAACGGTGAATCCAAATACATTAATAAGTAGTGGCGTATATCACGAAGAATTATTAAGTAATTACAACTTTATTGTATCTATACTTTCAAAAATCTAACTTGCTTTTAAAAATCTAATAATTTCCGTCAATCTACATTTACTTGCAGTTATTTTGTGTTTTTCGGTATGGTGCTTGCAATCCTGTTGAAACACAAGTACAGGTTTTTCCATTTTATTTGGACAAAAAGATCTCTTCAAAGCTCTATATACTTTCTCATTAAATGGGTATTACTTTAAAACTTCCATTGAAGTATCCTTTCCATGTTAATTCATTCAGTAAATCGCCATGTTATTTCCAATTTCACGACTTGAAAAATTTGTAACGTTTTAATCGTGAAATTCCCAAATTTCATATTGAAATTTTTCTTTTAATGCTGTGTATCATATCGGTAAACGTTTCGGGCATTAAGATTTCATTACTTGTATGAAGCTGTCCAGTAGGGCCCCAGTCTGGATTAAGGACCAGACCCCACCGAAAAGCGAAGCACATCCTTTTGTTTTCGCTCGCCTGTGCATATAAAAACCCCCAAACATGTTTACACATAAATCATTTACTAAGTGCACCATAATACTAGACGTACAAAACGATACAAAAGTAAATACTTATAATACGATGTAATTTAAATAAAGTTTGAAAGTTTTGAAAATTGCCAGAATGCAAAGAGACGCACTGCGCACGATGTACACAGACTGAATGAATCGGAACGAAAATGGTGGCGAACGCTCGATTCGGTCTAAGCGTGTTTCACAGCACACGAAAAAACGAATGAAACATTTCCGAGCAATGAAAACCTGAAATCCCCTCTGCCGGTTCATAAAAAAAAATAATAATAATAATAAATATCCGCAATGCAGCTTTAGGTGGAAGTCCGGTTCACAATCGGAAACGAATGATACTCACTGTCGATGGGCATGAAGATTTGAGCAAACATTTCAAATCGTATTAGTCGATCGATGGATTGTCATGATCTGTTAGTTAAAAGCTTTAATTGCATTAGAATTTGCCAGGGAATTTTTGTAAGTTTTGAAAAGTGGATTTTTATTGTTGCCGATATGTGTAGCGAAGGATTCTGAGAGTGGAAAAAGCTCTTCGAAATTTCGCATCATGTGACATCATTGAATGTCCATTTCAATTGGTCGCTGCAATAAAGTTCTAAATCGTTCGGCAAAAAAAGTTCCGGAGAAATTCGCTGTCCTATGAAATAGCTATGAAAGATTTTTTTTTTTTTTCCTGTGGAACATGCCGAAGGCATTCATTTTGTTCTTTTATTTATTTATTATTATTTTTTTAAGGTTCTTCGAACAAATTG
>JAFIDM010012231.1:154106852-154176952 GCA_023159025.1 Thereuonema tuberculata
CTTTTGTGTGTTTTTATTATACATGATTCGAGGAACTTTCTAAGGTATTCATTTTTTTGTTTACCCAAAATCATCACATCGTTTTTTTTTGAAGTTGTGCCCTTTGCTCCTACAATGCACTGCAGTGTGGTAGGCGTCATTCCCTGTTCTAATCGCGTTCATATGCTCGCCAAGCCGGGTTCCCAATTCCCTGCCGGTCTGGCCCACGTAAAGACACCCGTTACCCGGGCCTCCATGGGTTTCGCAAACGATACCATATACAACCCCCTTTGTTTTCAGTTTTGAACAGGATCTGTTCAAGGTAGGGGCTTTTTTTAAAATAGTTTGACAAAGAAATCTGAAAGTAGAGATATAGAAGCGTACGTCATTTTACCCTTTTAAGCTTTTAAATGTTTTAACTGTGAATAAGTGTCGAATTAGCTGGCTCTTACTAATTATATCCACGACACATAAAAATTGATTTTTAAGTTCATAACTAACTTCGAAAATTCCACCACAAGCTTAGAAGGTTGAACGGATCGCGAGTGTAAGGTTCCATATGTTCCCGGACCAACGAAGACTTAAGATGAGGCGGTGGTTCACCTATACCTATCCGACTTTAAGCTCGTTAAAGAAAGAGTTTTGGGCATGAAGATTAAACATGGAAGATTTTCCTTTCTTTCATTTTAATATAATTTTTTTCAAACATTTGAGAGCACTTACTGCTTTTATTAATCATCTAAGTTCAGCGTGTAATATTTCTTGGTTATCAAGTTTTGTTAATTTGAACTTTAGGCTGTACAATTCACATAATGATTTTTTCATGTATAAAAATTTTATCATCATCAATGAGAATTCCATTGTATAAAAAATCGCTGTCATTTCGTTGGATTAAAGATTGTTAGTCAGTTTTTTTCATATTTCGCTTTACTTGGAAATTGTGAATATTAAATGGTAGTTTGAAACGTAATTCTAACACTTTGGAGTAAAACTCTTTAAAAAAACTTTGGATTTTGTAAAATTTTTACTTTAATACTGAAGCAGTTGTCAATTTTAATATTAAATTCGTCATACTGACTTTTCCTTTAAACCAAGTTTGTAGCTTTGTTTCACTTGACTGTTTTTTAGTATCTTGGTTGATACTTCCATGTCTTTGTGACTTAATTTATGTCGATTCATTTGTTATTCCAATGCCACATGATGGTACCATGGCCGGTTCTTGGGTATTAGCCGCCTGCGTGCCACAGAGCAGTTGTGCGATCTTCGGTAACCGAAGGTACGCGATCTACCCGGAACTCTAGGCGCCCAACTGGTCGATCCCCTAGAAGAACCCGTAGACGGACTAGGGAAAGATACTGAGATGGTTTCCCGTTCCTCAGTAAATCATTACGGAATGACTTCAGACCGAAGAGAAAGTGAAGAAGAGGCTGACAAACACAGGAAAGGAAATTGAAATAATCAAGCCACGGCCGGGAATCAAACCCAGATGTCGACATACGGCCTCACGGCAGACCGATAGAGCAGTTGCCGCCCCCAAATAAATATTATGCAAGCGTTTCTCAATAAATGTTCTACTCAGGTCTCGGACTGAGGAAAGCTTTGGAAATCCGCTAGTATATATTGTAATTGCTAAAATTGTTGCAAGATAATAATTCAATTAAGATTTATACGACACAGCTCTGTATTCATAAAACTTAATTTATTCTATCCATCACTACTATTAAATTTGATTCAATCATTCAGCCATTCGCTGAAACTACAATGAAACTGACTATAAACAAAACAAAATGCCATGATTCAATCAATTTATGTTGATTATTTACGTGGAAAGCTGTAGTGTTTATATTATAAAAAAAGGTGCTCAGGATTTTTACTGTAATTATCTGTGCTCGCACCATCAATTGAATTCAGTTTCGGTAACTTCGTTGGAATTAACTTCATTGTTGATTGTTTTTTAATACTGAATTATTGGAGAGGAAAATTGTTACAGGCTTTTAATTTTTTATTTTTGAGATTACTCGTATGTAGTATTACTTTTTAATTTCAAGTCCGCCAAATTAATCTTCGTTCTATTTCCTCCCCAAAACAGATCCTTGTGTAGAATAACAACAGTGATAAATACATTCACATGTATTAAACAGAAGTAAGATTTATTAGTCACTGTGAAACCTGCACTACCCTTGAGAAGTTACCTTAGGCTACTAACCCAGTTAAAGATGGATCTAAAGGGTGAAACAAAAAACCCTCGAAAAAACAAAAGGGAGATGTCCAGATTCAGATTTAAAAAAAAAAAAAATATTCTAAAATAACACCTTTAATAACAGAATTAATAAACCCCAAAAAATGTTTTACAATAAATTATAAAATTAAAAAACAACAAAACCCATAAAGTTTTTTTGTTGTTTTTTTTTTTTTTTTCAAAAATATAATATACCTTTTTTCGAAAATCTGGGTGTCCAATACAAAGGAGTAACAGCCGAACATCTTCGTCCTACATGTTCTTCTCTTAGAATACTCATTCCACTTCTTCTTTTATTTCTCTCTAACATACTGTATGTCTTGTTTTGTTTTGTTTTTTTCTTTTGTGTGGAGCTCAGTGCACAACAATGAAAAACAACAGCACGCCCAGTTAAGCCGCTTTCCGTTTTTCATTCTGATATTAACTGATAATATTAAAAAAAATATATATATATTTTCAAACTACTTTAGAATTCGCTCATTAATATAATAATAAATATACAAATATTTACAAGGAATAAATATATCAATATTTTATTAAAAAAAATAAAACCAAACATTTAAATTAAAACCTGACATCAAAATAAACTTCGCTAATTAGATCCAGTGAACCATAATGCTCAGAACAGCCAGAACCAAAAAACATCAGAAGGAACAGGACGGTTCATTTGTCTGAAGAAGTAACAAATCTTGTGATATACAGATCAGTAACATTGAAAATATAGATTTCCGTTGAAATGTTAAAGGACCACAATCAAATTACGAATTTTAGAGGTAATTTAAATTAGTAATAAGCTGGACTTTTTCGTAGACCTTACTAATATCTTTCTCAAGAACATACTGAATGATCATGTCGCTGATCAGACAAGTTTTGTCTGCCATATTATGGCGGCCAAAAATCACTTATTTGTATTTTTCTCGTAAACGGTTGCCTTTAACCCATATTTTAATGGTAGATCACAGGACAATTAGTGCATAAAGAACATAAAAAGAGTAAAAGCATATAATTGGTTTGTAATTAAAACTCGTCGGTAAGATTTCTTTTTTCATTTATTTCTTTTTTTTTTAATTTATAAGTAAACAAAAGAGTTCGTACAGTAATATGGCTTATTAGATTGGGCGATCTTTTTTTTTTTTTTGCTTTCTGTAAATATCACAACAGAAAGTTGTCGTAGTGCGATATTATGGAAATACGTGCATCACGCTAGTATTTCAGTACCTTGCACCTGAGGTGCAGGTGCGGAGCACTGGGTGTATGTCATGATATACTTCGACAAAAGCTGCACATTTTGGAAGGGTGTAAAGAAACCTTTCCATAACTATAAGCAGCCCCACATCCTATTATACATTGTGAGCCATATGTCACGATCAGATATTTTACATGGTATGCTATAAAAGAATGAAATGCAAAAATAAAATCAAATACTTTATGAAACACGAGAAGATACATTAAGTAACGACTAATATCCATACTGCCGTGCTGGCATGGCCGTGCGGTCTAGACGGCGGTCTGCCGTTGTGGCCAGAGTGCCAGTACCCGGGTTCGAATCCCGGTCGTGGCGTGGCTGTTTCACTTTCCTTTCCTGTGTTTGTCTGCTTCTTCTCTGTCCCTTGTCTCTTCTCTTCCCATCACCCCAGTCAGCTGGTCAGTCGGGGTGATCACGACCAGTGTTCCCGCCGTTCTTAGGGGGAATGCCTTGCGTCCCGCCGTGGACTGACATACAAGGCCGAAAAATAATATCCATACTGGTTAGGGTGCCACTCAAAATTGAAGTTGCTCAATTTAATGACGACACCCCCTCATTTTGTATCTTTTACCATAAAACTAAACCCCTGAAAGTTTGAAAGCATTCTGTCAATATTTACTGGTCGCTCATCGCTATTGAACATTCTATATAGAATGCCTAATAAACAAAATCACTTTAAACTTAATGATTGCTATTAATAGTGTTTTATTGCACGGTATTAGTACAATATATCGTTATTAACAAGTAACAAACTTCTAATGAACGACAGGAACAATAAAATGAGAATAAACGTCTATCATAATTTCTGAATTCCCTTCATAATTGTAGATTTGCTCAATTTTGGATGTTCTCGGCGATGTTTCTCCACGACTTGAAGTAAGAACTGCTTCTGGTCTTCTTGATTTGCAAGCACTGCATTGAAGGACTGGATCAATGCGACGCCACGTTCTGCTGCATCATTCACTACTTTCAGCTGCTCAGTTTTAATTTTGGCTGCGATGAAATCGTCGTTTGTCTGCCATGTGTCGGGGTCCTCTTTGAGGAAGTCCTGCGAAATATCCAGAGCCTCCTCAAGTTTATTGACAGAGTCAGAAAGCTCCTTTTCCTTAACAAGATTTTCTGGTATATGGATACGCCGAGGAGGAGGATCGTTAGGAGAAACCTTATCTAGAGCTGCCACCATCGCTATCTTTCTTTCTCTTGTAACGTCAATCGAAAAAGGTCAGGCCAATAAGCGTTTCACTTTTGTACACACATAGGTGTGCAGAAAAACTATTCATTGTAGTTTCGATTTGTTGACCTTCTTACATTCCTGAAAATCTTTCACAGGTCATTCCGTGGAGCTAATATAGCAGATGGGCATCCATACCATGCCTTCAAATACAGTCTGATCACGAAGACATTAAAGATCTGTAGCCCACGTCTTTGCCATCCGCCCTATGTAAATCTCCTGGCGCATGAATATGGAATCGTACTGCGGGATCTTCTCCTAGGAAAATCAGAGCTAGTTGTAGCAGCTCTTTGTAGTCATCTCGAGGATGAAAATTAGATAATTGATAACGAATGAAACTGTCATATCTTCTTTCATTAGTCCCAATTCGGAAGCAAAGGACTCCTCCTTTATGCCACTCTCATACTCTTCTTTGTTAAGCAATGTCCAGGAGTCAGAAAAACTTTGGAAAGTGTAATGTTTGGCCCACTGGAAGCTTCCATCAGCAGATCGAATACCTTTGCGACAATAAGCTCATGTATGTGATGCCTGCAAGCCAAACTCAGAAGGTCTTTGTTGAGCTTCTGTGCTAGCAGTACACATGCTCCTGCTTTGAGTCCTGTGTTGCTATAGGTCGTATCAAAGAACATCATCTGCACCCGTTCAGACAGATCCCATTCTTGAATTAACTTATATACCGCACTTGCCTTTGCTTCTCCAGTTCCATTCTCAATTTGTGGGACACCCAAAAGTTTCATTACAAAATTAATACATTATACGGCTTTTACGCATTCATTATTAGCGAGGAATATGTGGAGAAATTGACGGTGCTTGAGCGACCTCTTAATATTAACTTAAATGAAAAAAAAATTTAGCATTTGATTTTTAACCCGAATGGTACAGATTGCGGAGGTGTCATTTAAGAAATATGGTGTTTCATTTTTCTCCATATATTTCGCTGGCACCCTAATACTGGTGTAATTGCATCCCTCAGTCGCCTAACTTCTTGGTGTGTTGACCGTCATTTTCCGTGCACAGTTTGATTCGTCGCCACATGCGTCTGCTCGCCCGTCGGAATATTTCAGGAGTGATCAACAAGAAGATCACTTTCTCAGGTCAAGACTTCGCAGAGGCTACTTAAGAAGTCATTTCATCCTATCAACACTGGGAATTGGGTGATCACCATACACGAACGGAATCCAGTAATGTCCTGAAGCCTCGTCATACTGAAAGACGATGGTATTAAGAAGATCAGCTCGGTCTAGTCCTGAAGCAGCCAGTGCGACAACATGACGAGGAACCGATGCAACTGTCGTAGACGTCTTGAAAAAAAAATTGGCCCAGTGATAATTTCACTGGTAACTTCAACTCATATCTGAATATAAAGGGGATTTTGTTGAATTTCGTTGAGTAATGAGGATTGCTCTTGGTCCAGAAATAAACATTCCAAGAACGGGAGCTGAGATACACCTCACATTCATCTGTCATTATAATCTTAGGACGAGCCACTAAGGTGGACAAAGCAACCAGTAAGGTGAAAAAGCCTCACATTTATATCCTGATCACTTAATTCATTTACAAAACTGGATCGATATGCATGATAACCTGTTTTACTCAACATACGATGCATGGCATCTGCACTTCAACTTCCTTATCACTTTCTTTGGTGAACGAATGAATGATTCAATAAACCGTTACTTATTTTATCATCGACATATTTTTGGGGTCTTCCACTATGTTTACATCCGAAACAGAACCACTTGAGAAAGTTTTCTTCTCCATTATACACGGATTAGCCTCACTTGGAGCTATTTTTAAATCGCTGAAAAAAAGTTTCTTATCTTGGTAGATCCATACATTTGAAGCCATATCACTGTATAAGGATGAAATTTCTTCGCGGTAAATAGGGACAAGAATGTTTGTCTGATACAAACTAAGCTGCATTAATTTTTGTGTTCTGCGCTGCCTTTCGCAGCTTTAACTTGCCATTATAACAATAACCTGCCACAATCATAAATCCACCAGAAAAACTTTCCTCGCATTCATGTACCCCTTTGGGGTATGCCTTTTTATCTTTTTCTTGATAGTATATTGCCAGGAGTTTGTTTGTATCACTAAAGCACATCCATGCAAAGTGATCAAACTTCCATCCGTCCCGTGTCTCTCATACGCTTTGCTGCAGTTCGTTCTGAAATGTAGCGTGGAAGGAGGTTGTGCACGTCAGGCTTAAATGGCTTTTCTAAGTGCAGCTCAGATTTGATGATGCGGTTCACTGTTGCCTGTAAGACACCTACATGCTGTACAATGTATGTTTGTGCTGGATTCTCTTTCTTTACAAGGAACCTGACTTTTCGCACCACCTCAGCGGCTCTCTTTGGTTTAGGGTGTTCTTTTCTGGCGTTTGTACGCCACTCACTCACGCTGCAAAGTTCTCTTTCGCATGTTTAATTACTTGACATATGCCATTTCTAGAAATCATAGAACCATTATTTTTGCGCCTTTTTTTGGATTACGTATACGAATAACCTTCTTCGGAAAGGACAACTGTATATCTCTTGAAGAACGGCATCACTCGTGGAGGCATCTTAATAATATGGCAGCAAAATTCCCACTGCTCTTAAAGAGGAAGGATGCTATTGCACATTAAAAATAGTTACGTCATCGTGACTCTCACAATTTGCATATGACGCGCATTTCATTTCGTCACTTTAAACGTGACTCAACCTCTATATTTGCAAGGCTGCGATTGGTTGCTGTGCTTTACAAATTGATTAAGAGATTTAAATTACACAGGGGCTTTAATTGATTTTTAACTTAAGTTTATAAATAATAACAAGTCAGAGATCAGAAGCACGGTCAACGGAAAACCTCAATAAAACAATAGCATTAAAATTACAAACAATAAAATTAGAATAAACAGTGAATAATAGAATAAAAGCAGATAAAAATCATTTCAATATCCAATGTATCTAATTGTAGTCCTACACTCGCTATATCTTTAGCATTCAAGTATTATTTTTTTCTTTTACTTAACCTTTCCGTGCCTTGTGGCACATAAGGCTGAGATATTCTTTTTCCAGGTCTGTCTGTCGAGAGAGCAGCGTTCCTTGCTTGAGCCTAGTTCGTCCAACCAGCAATTTCCCATTCTTGTTCGACCATTCTTATCCACATTAATTTGGGACGGCCTCTTCCTTTTCCCTTCTGGTGTCCAGGTGAGTGCCAGTCTGGGTATTTCGTCTTGGTTCATTCTGAGGATATGTCCAATCCACCTCCATCGTCTAGAAGTACTACTTTCTTGTAAACTTTTTGCTTTATCTTTTTGTAATACTTGGCCAAGTCTCGAAGCATATTTTCTAAACTATTTATGATAGTTGCTTAACTGCATAGATAGAGTAGTTTGAATACAGTCACAACTAGTAGACGATAGATCAATGAATTCCAAGAAGACTACTATTCAAAGACATACTTTGCTATTTCTTGCATGAAAGCCGACCATCCTCATAATATTGGAACCTCTTTTACGTTAAAAGAGTTTTTGGTCTTTTCGCAAGTCCCTTTGATAACAGACCTACTATCTGGAATTATTTCTTTGGTTGAGGTAAGTCAGTAACGTTGGCTGTAGATGTATCAGATAACAATTGAATGTTCGATGGACCAGTGATGGTCATTGAAGGACGTGTAGCTATCTTGACAGAACAGAACAACTGCTACCATGTCTTTCAGTAAAAGCCGTTATGGACCCGTTTTACTTTTAAATCCAGGACCCGTTTTACTTTTTGGACATCGTAGAAAGACATAATCGTTTCTGTGGCAGACTTTGCATGGTCTCCGGCAAAAGTCTTGTGTATGTCCAACCGTCTTACAGTTAATGCAGAGCACCTTGGTGCACTTGTCTATTGTGTGAGATTTAGAACTGCAATTGGTGCAGGGCTGAGGTGGAGCATCAACCGAAATCCAAACTTTATAATGACGAATGTCAATTGTATCAGGAATGTCCTTTGAATTGTCTCTTTGGATAACATCTTTAGCCTTATTGGATGGAATCCACGTCGGCTAATTTCAGAGATTTGAATAGATCCTCTTGTAAATAAGACGACATCGTCATAGGGTTGTAAGGCTTCTCTAACCTGGTTTTCTTCAATAATTGATGAAAATGGAGCAAAGTATAAAGACTAAATTGTCTAATTGACTAAAACGGAGCAACAGTGGCTGTTCCCTCCGGGAATCGAAATCACCTTCACGAAGGAGGGCGAAAACCTTTGCTTCCCTATGAAGAAAGATAATTTATTTAACAACAATTTTAACGTGCGGACAAATGGATAATACAATAAAATAAAAAGCATACTCGCACATAAATAATGAAAAAGGAATCCCTGATCTGTTTTTGGTATTTTTGATACCGGGAATCCAGAACAGCTGTTTCAGAGTTCCTACTCATCATCAGCTGGATTCGTCCAATATCTGACAGTCAACGATTCCAAGAAACATATAACAAAAGCAAAGATGAACAAGAAAATGGCCCTTCGTAACTAAAACAACAATATATAAAATAAGAATAAAAAAGGGCAGAAATTTAATCCCCGCTAGACATAGCTAAGCTTAGGATGGATTAAATTATAAAAGGAATACATTTAGACCTAACAACAATTTTAACGTGCGGACAAATGGATAATACAATAAAATAAAAAGCATACTCGCACATAAATAATGAAAAAGGAATCACTGATCTGTTTTTTGGTATTTTTGATACCGGGAATCCAGAACAGCTGTTTCAGAGTTCCTACTCATCATCAGCTGGATTCGCCCAGTATCTGACAGTCAGCGATTCCAAGAAACATATAACAAAAGCAAAGATGAACAAGAAAATGGCCCTTCGTAACTAAAAACAACAATATATAAAATAAGAATAAAAAAGGGCACCCACAAAAAGGGTGGGGGTGCAAAATTGTTCTCAGGAAGATCCTCTCTATCCCCAAATTGTGGAGTTGTTTGATGTCATCTTGCGTGTAATATCACTTTTTATTAAGCGTTTGCTGGGCTTTTGTTGTGCTTGGTTTAGGTGCAGATATAATCTGTGCGGATTTGCCAGTTTAGTTCACAGCAAGGATCTCTTGACAGTATTTTCTGAATATGAATTCACTGGGGACTCGTAGTTTTTGCATGCCAAGCTTGAAGTACTAACTGTCATTTTATCTAAAATTCAAGCAGTATTAAACAAGTTATAAAACAAAAATGCTGTGTTTCACAGTATTGTCATCTCTGAAATAGGCCTAGTATTTGTTGATTTAATGATTTCAAACTGTGGTCCTTGTTTA
Organism: Thereuonema tuberculata; assembly: GCA_023159025.1. Taxonomy (NCBI): domain Eukaryota; kingdom Metazoa; phylum Arthropoda; class Chilopoda; order Scutigeromorpha; family Scutigeridae; genus Thereuonema; species Thereuonema tuberculata. Next base: position 154,116,842 of record JAFIDM010012231.1, read on the forward strand.
ATCAAATGCTGCGTACTGCTTAACTGTACTTGATTCACGATTAATAAAATGTACAACGAGTTATTTTGACCAACATAAAATCTAATACTCATTTTGTATTTGCTCACTCCAATTCTAAGCGTGTATTTTGATCTCATCTTCATCACACTAATTCCCTTATTGTTTATTTTATCCCAACAAAATAAAAATTAATAACTTGCAGAAGTCTTCTTTTTATGTGGAAATATGACAGTGCTGGCTCTACAGATCTCTTTAGTTTTTCAGGGATAACAGAAATTGCCTGAGTGTATCTCCTCTTTTTAAGTTCTGAATAAATGCTTGGACGTCCTAGTTTTGCTATTTTAAATGATTGATAGTCTTTTACAGTTGTTTACTTTTCTTCAAATGTATTGTCATAATCTATTCTCATCTCTGTCTCATTCGTGTATTTTCTGCAGCCTTTGGTCTTTGGAAAACATCTTTACTGAACATCTGGCAGTCAATCTTCACAACTTTCCTGTTTCTTTTGTGTTAAGACATCTTTTTCTTGTCTGAAATTCCATTTTGCACTAAAGCTCCTTCACTAATAATATGTTGAACATCATTACCATTGTCTCTATCATCACTTGAAGCAGTCCCATTAATGCTTTCTTAAGCATTGCGTGCAGTATCTGCACCCACAAAGAAACAATCTGCATCAGACGGCAGCTAAAAAGAAACATTTTCTCTATTAGAGTAATAAAAGAAACAGTTTTAGCACTCAGAAGTCTCTGTAGATTTTTTTTTTTTATTCGTTTCAAATAAGTGAAGGCGGTTAGTCGCTAATGAACTCCTCTTTAAAACCAAAACATTTAAAATAAAGCATACTGATTCAATAAATGTTCTACGTGCTGTAACTTCATTCCACACAAAATTTACAATTTAAAATGAAAATGAGATAGATCAATTACACTAATTACTTTTTTTTGTCAATAAAATGTAACAATAAAATGTATATAGTGCTTAACTACATACAATGAAAATACTAATCATTACTGCTTTCCTCAAGCAAAACTATAAAAAATAAAATGTATCACGTAGTTCCACATATCACCTTAAAAAAACTGCAGCTTTTTTTGTCACGTGATACACAAACAGGCTTTCTATTCGCAGATTGTGAGTAACCCCACTCATATGAAGTTTATATAAACGGTGATAACTTGCTGGTAATTCTGTGTAGGTTAAGGGATCTAGAACTTTGTTTGTTTATCTACAACATTAAAGATAGATTAATAGACAAACCAATGACAGAATTGAAATTTCCGCATAAAATATAAGTAGAAACAAACCAACTTCTCATTTTCGGTGATGTAATCGATAGTCCACTTATAATTTTAACTCTTCAATTTTTCCCTAAACGTTGGAATTCTCCAATTTGACTAGAGTAATGAGGAAGTTTCCAAAATTTTACATTCATTAAAAATCTATTTAAAGAATACGTTAACATAAACATGAAATCATGGATGGTAGAAAAAAATTATTTAGTTAGTAATTCATTTTAGAATTTTTCCCAATATTGAAATTAATAGATTTCCTACCCAACCATAGTATTTCTTATTTTTTGCAGAAACTTTTCTCTGCTTTTCTTGACAAATATTTTTATATCTGGATCCATGACCGATGTCTGGTTCCAACAGTTGGCCTGGTAGCAAGTACGTTTGATGTGCTGCTTGAGTTCTGCCTGAGTTGGAGGAACGCTTTAATTGTTCTAGACTTCTGTGTGAAGAGCTGTTTCCTGGCACCTTTAACCTCCACGATCTCTTGAGATTCGGGTATATCAGCTTTGCAAATGGTTCCAGCAACAACATTGCCTCTTGACTGATCTCACTTGCAATGAAAGGTGTTCTTGGAAAGCTTCATTCACCTCTGAGAAAGACTTCTAAATAACCCAGATAGTTTTCTTTTCTTTACCATTGAATGTGGAAACAGTCTTTCACGCTGCGTATGACACTGCGCCGGATTAATTATTCCAATTATTTCGTGAATAGCTAAGTACCGAAAGCTTGACCCGACAACTCATCAGGACGTAAATTGCTGAAGAAAGCAGCATCCAGTACTACTACATCAGTTTCAATGATACGCATGGTCACATATTGATCTGTACAGCATCTGCCAAATATATAAATACATGAGATCGGCTTCCACTTCCGAATATGGAGCTAGGCAGGCCAAGTCTGACCTAGAGGAGAGCAGATGACTCCACTTCCAATTGAAGGGTCCCAAGGACAAAGGTATTTAGTAACATCTTGGCAGTTTCGAGATATTTAAAGTTAAAGTTAAAATTTGGTTCCTCTTTGGTGACAATATTTTATTGTGAGAAATATACAGCTTAATTATAGGAAATTTCTGAAAATCCTCCTGAAAAAAACATGGTTTGGTTGAAACCACATTTATTGGTCGAAACTCAGTGGTAAACGTAACACCATGTTCCTTGACGGAACACGCTCTTAAACGGAAATAAAACGTCACAAGGGTGTTAAGTATAAAATTTTTTAAATAAATATGTAGGAGTTTACATTACATGAAGACTGAACGTAGAATACAAAATTACGGTTCACTTGAGCGGAAGATTTCATTGTAGAAGCCTTGATACAAGTCTTATACATACTCCATTTGAGTCTTAGAACGCTATTGAAGTGCTTAATTTAGGCAAAGGCATAGTTTGCTGCATGTCAAAAGTTATAAAACATTTAGTTGGATTTTCCTTAACAGATTGTTTGTCCTTTTTTTGCTGTTTGTAGGCCTCTTCATATTCTTTCTTGTGTGTTTCGCCACCCTTACCCGAATCGCACGTTTTACATGTATCATTCTTTGGAGATCCAAACGACAGATTAAATTCTGTTCCAAACACCTCACCGTAGCAGCACTTCAATGCCCACTCATTTTCCGGTATAAAGGTGTCAGTCCACCATGACCTGTATAGTTCAAGCATTTTGGGAATTCTTATTTTGGGAAAGAGTGATGACAGATACTTATTGTCATGCCTGGGATAATGGGATTCTTCTGATGGAAAGATAGATAAATGGGTTCGAACGTTACTTTTCACAATATCAGAAATTTTGTTGGGGGGGGGGGCATTTCTTTTGTTTTTGATTGGACTAGGAGTTGACTTTCCAGATGCAAGTTGCTTTTGCTGAAGATCTACTCTTTTCCTCCCAACTTGTAACAAGTTGGAGGAAGCTAACTTGCAAACCCGCTGTGTTTTCTCATCAATTGTCACTGAATAAATGTACGTAGCCGAACGGCGTTTACCTGGAATCCTCTTAATTCGGGCCACAGGCAGCAAGGTAATTGATTTAAAGATAATGGCATTTTCTGCCTTTTACGATAATTTCTGTTTAAATATTTTATCTCTTGCTTCGGAGCATTGTATCGACATTTCTCTTCCGACAAAAAATAGGATTTCAGTGCAGGAAACAATTTTAAAACTCTCTCTACTGCAGGCATCAGTGACAACCATCTAGTTTTCCCATATCCTAAAATGCGCTGGTATTTGACACAGGCAAAATCACAAGTCTTTGAATGACTCTACATGAACAGTGTAGATAAAGAAATAATAATAAATTTTCATAATAGCTGCTTCCACGTCAATTAGCAAGCAATCTCTTGCAGTTTGTATCGCGGTGTGGACGATATGGGCAGCGCAACCAATACCTAACAGTTTCTTCCCGAGGTCATCTTGCAATATTGCAAACACGTTGTTTCGTCCTCTCCTTTTTAGTCCCCCAAAATTCGTGTTCGCGTTGTCTGCGCAGAAGCCTTTTCTGTCAGACCATGTCGTTGTAATGCATTTATCAGGAAATTGCAAATGGTCTGTTCTGTTTCTTCAGGAAGAGATTGCATGTCCAGGATTTGAACTTCAACACCTGACAGTGGCACAAAATACCTTATTAGCATAGGAAATAGCTTCACATCCTTATGGTTGGACGTGTCTGTAAACACTGTCACAAAATTTGCCACATTTAACTCTGCCTTAACTTGGTTCATTATATATGGACGCAGCACATTTGTGACAATGGCCTCACATTTTGTTCGTGCTCAAGTGAATTTCGGATTAAAAAACTTTTGCATTAATTTGGACGTACAGTCCATTATTCGAAAGCTGTGATTGTGATAAAGTGTCATGGTATCTTCTTGAGCAGCCAGCTCAAGACGTGTAAATTGATGTGTAAAGTCTCTTTCGCAGAAAAAGCGGGACAAACGGGCGTCCCGCCGGGACATTCGAGGGATGGACATGCAGTCTCAAATCGGGACTGTCCCGGCTAAATCGGGACGTCTGGTCACCTTAGCATTATTCTAGCCTTTTCAGACAAACTCATTGTACTTCTCCTCACCAAAGGTCTCAATCCTTGTCACAGTATCTGTCACTTGGATGTCTATAATATCCTTTGTGTCAATAACTAGTAAGTCTTCGCTGTGTTCTAGAAAAGGATTCCCCATCTTTTCCAAGACGGCTGAAAGTGCACTAACGTCCTTTAGGAAATCTTCTTGCTCTTTAGGTTTCTGGTCGTGATTAGGTGAGGGTCCAATGTTATTAGCAAATGCACCATTCTGTTGATTTATGGCCTGTTCCTCAAACTCTATAGTCTATTATCTTTAAATCAATTACTACTCGCTCTACTATAACTACTCAATATAACTGAACGCACTATTGCCATATCAATTTAAAATTCGAAAAGGTACCTTTTGTAATGTAAAGTGCTTTATGTTATTACCCTTAGGACATAACTCACTGACAGACCCATGCGACAGTAGTGTAAAGTGCTTTATGTCACCACCCATTGGATATAACTCATTGAACCCTGCAGCAGATCCCTTGTTAAGAAGTTAACTCAAGTGTCACAGTTGAATATCTTGCCTTGAGTAGGACTTAACGCACTGTACACAAAGGTAGCTCGTGAAATTTTGTGTGGGTCAGTAGCATTATCTCAATTTGTCCACTTTTGGGCATAACGCACTATTCCCTGCAGACACAGTTAATAAACGTATTGCTACAATCAAAGGCTTTCTAAAATCCACAAACAAAGCATTTAGTTTCATCTTATTCTGCCCCCAGTCTTCTTTTAATGAAGTAGTGCAATATAAACTTATTATCCTGGATGAAATGTCTTCTACTAAAACTTGTCTGATTTTTCTCCTAACGCAGAGCTTCTCAACCAGTGAAGACACAAGACAGTGGTGTACCGTAAGGATGTCTTGGTGTGCGAGAGAAATTATGAGAATGTAACTGAAATCAACATTTAGCTTCAGACTAGTCAAATACTCGAATTTTGAATTAAATAAACACGTCAAATAGCCTGGGCAGAAATATGGACTACATTCTGTTAGTTATAACAATTAAGGATAGTAAAATATCAGATTATATTGAAATCTATTATCAGTCTTCACTAAAACAATATTAATCTTCCTTACTTATATACAAAATTTCGTTCAGATAATTTTTGAACTTCTGCAGATTGTCTCCGAAAAACATAAAACCGTTAATATATAAATTTTGAACTATACAACGATAAAATATAAAACAAAACAGATATAAGACATAAACAATCTATGTGAATTTATCCTTATTACGTAATATATTTTTAAACACTCCAATCAATGATTGTTTACTTGTAATCTTTTTGCCTTATTAATGCAGTTTAAACTGTTAATAATAAACGTTTCTATAATCAGTCTGATCTCTCTGTCTTTAATTTGTAAAAGAACTTCGACCAATGGGTTCCCAATTATGAGCATTTAATAAACAATGTTCTGCCCAATCAGAAATATGCTTCCTACTGTAGTACTGTTCTTGAATGCTCGGATGTGCTCTTGTAATCGCTCCTTGAGGATCCTTCCTGTACAGTAGAACCTCGATTATCCAAAACTCTACTTTCTGCCCGACTAATAGAAGCGTTGGCTTTACCGAAATGTAGGACATTCATTTATGCCATGGAACCCACCAAACGACAATGCAATAGCGATGACGATAACAGTGAATTAATGAAGATGAGGTGATCGAAACTTCTGAAATAAGCAACTCCGATGCTTTCGAATGTTTTGCTGAAGGACTGGTGTGGTTGGAGCCACATACTGACTCTGATTCTACAGAACTTATGCTACTGAAACAACTTCGGGACAGAGCGGCTAAATGTAAGCAGTCATGCTTGCGGCAGAGCAAACTTCCGTTAAGCCAATGTAAAGCATGTTTCGTATGTCATATAAACATTGACATTGCATTTTCTGTCTTGTGTGACATCTATTGAACAAATTTATTGTTTATAATTATAGTAATATAATTAAAAACATCACATATAGTTATTTTGTACATGTGTACATGTTTAAAATCCAGTGTTAAAATTTTTGCGGTCTCCTGATGGCCATTTTTTAGTTTTATCCGGAATTTTCGATTTACCGAGAGAGGTCCGGTCCCGACCACTTCGGTTAATCGAGGTTCTACTGCATTTCCAAAATATATGGAACCGCAATCTCTGCACTTATATAACATTCATCAGCGGAATTTCAGAATTTTGATTGGGGGGGGGGGGGGTCAAAAGTGAATATGTCGACTTATATTTAGTTTTTTTCATTAAAATATTGAGGGAGGGGTCAACTGCCACTCCTTGTCCTCCCTCTCCCCAAATTCTGCCTATGATACCACTGCCATCATCTTTTGTATGTCATGTCATTGAGATTGCTTTGGAATCATAGAAAACAAATTATCATTGTTCATATATACTATAAAAACATCATTTCATTTCCATACATCTTAATATTTAAATCAACATTGATACTTTTTTTTTTTTGGTAATAACTCTTTCTTATTCTTTTTATATACATTATCATTATGCTGATTATTAAGTTTAAAAAATTCTTTGATATTCTATTCTACAAATACATTATTATAATCAGTAACTTTTTCTTAAGTAGTTCATAGCTGTTTATCTTCCGTATTTTCTGTAACCTTTTCAAACAGTTCTTGTTTCGATGATGTGCTGATCGGAAATTCAGGATATGGCTGCTTTTATACTGTTTTTCATAATATTCATACAATAATTAATAATTCTATTATTAATTATGGGAATATCTATGGAATGGCATTGTTTTTCTCTTGTTTCCTTTTCAAATTTAATATATTCTTTTGCTGAATTTATAAAATGAAAAAAAAATTTAAAATTGCCTCTCCAGATTACCAATACATGATCTGCATAACGGAAGTAATCAAAATTTACTTTGTCCCTTTTCAGAATTACATCATTTTCAAATTTATTCTTTTAAAAATTGCATAATATTCCTGATAAAGAGTTTCCCATAGGAAAGCGTTTAGCTTGTTTAAATATTTTCTCTTGAAACTTAAAACTAAGACATAATTAAAGGTTAAAACCTTTAATTATTTCTTAGTTTTCCTTATACAGTTCTTCTGTATATTCAATGTTTCATTGAAATTAGGAAATTCGTTCTTCATTTCGGAAATTAGGCAAAGAAAAATGTTCGGAAGCTTTTTCTTTATTCATTCACATTAATATACATTAATACATTCTGCATTCACATTAAGGATTATTCATTCTTTATTTATCAATTAGGTTTTACAGGCTTTTAATAAAATAATACATGCTGCAAGAAATAAATATCTCCATTAAATTATAAAAAAAAAATACTATAAAATACTTCACAGAAATGCCTGATTATAAATATCTTATACATAAAAATATGTAAGTAATTTCAGTGCGTTACGAGGATCGCAACAACGAGGTTAGCAGTTGCAAAGTAAGTAATAATTAAAAAAAATGAATTTAACATCTGTAAGCTTGTTTTAGACTAATGGCCAGTTTCCACTACAAACTGCACAGATAGACGGCTAGTTTGTTACTAAGTATTATCTGGTGCATACATCTCTTTAGAAATAAAAAGAATATTGAGACTATGCGCAATTTAAAAATTATATTTACAATTAAAAATATACATACACTACAAGAGCTTTTATTCGAAAACATCTCTTTAGGATTTTGCTTATCATGCAGTTCTCTCTAGTTCGCCTTTTAAACCTTCTTAAAGGCTATTTATTAAGTTCGATCAAAAGATTGCGAGAATGGGAATTGAGAATAAAAATAAATTAAAATCGCATTCCATTCCTCTGCATTCGCAATGCAGTGCCTTGGTAGTTTCACATGCAGTTATCATTGTAGAGATATGTACCCATACGAAATCAGCAGGCCGAAAAGCTAGTGGTCTGTTATCTGAATCGTACTGGCACTTATTGTCATAAGTACTTATTACGCACTTATTGTCTGTTGTGCATCTCTAATGTGCTAGTTGATGTGCTTCATCTAATGATGCTTTCATGAGGCTTGGACAGTCTTGTTGTTGTTTGAGTTTCACTGGCAGCAAGGTGTCGATTGTTCTGTGGGGTTTCTTCCATGTAAGAGGTAGAATAGAGTTTAATCTGTGCTCTGCTGGACGGATGAATTGTAGGCAAATGTGACGAAAGGTAAGATGGAGTCCCAATTGCTGTGGTCAATATCAACATACATTGAAATCATATTGGCTAAAGTTCTACTTAGTTTCTCCCAAAGGCTGTTAGTTTGTGGGTGATAGCTGGAAGTCTTGTGATGGATTGTTCAGCACAACTGGAGTGTTTCGGAGAGCATTACGGACATGAATGCAATCCTTGGTCTGATAGAAGAATCTTTGGTGCTCCATGCATAATATCCTCTATGAAATATAATAGTAATATAACACATAATATCCTCTATGAAAAATTTTGCTATCTTCAATGTGGTGGCCTTCGGCAGGGTGACTGCATATTTTATAAAATGATCAATTGTGACAATGATCCATTGGTTGCCGGCAGTTCAATTCGAGAAGCGGCCTAGTAAGTCAATACTTACACGGTAGAATGGTGTTTCAGCAACGGGTAGGGGATGGAGGTTGCCGGGTGAAAGTTGAGATGGACTCTTCCTAGCTTGGCAGGTGAGACATACCTTGACAAAGTGGCGTATAGCTTTGTTTTGTCCCAGCCAAAAATACTTTTGGCAGACTCCAGCGATTGTCTTCGCTGTACCGAGGTGTGCGGCAGTTGGATCTGCGACTTTGACTACAGTTTGGCGGAGGTGAGCTGGAATCACAAATAATAGCAGGTTGGAGGTTGGTTCGTAACTCTGCTTATACAAGATACCGTCTCTAAGCTCATATCCATGCTTATCAGGTTGTTGTGATGATTGCAGTGCGTTGATGTGCTTCCTAAGAGTGAGATCTTGGCTTTGTTCTATTTCATTTGTTTAACTATTTCATTGAGGGACTCAACTGTGTTGATCAAGTTTGGCTGTGGCTGGGCTGGTTGAACCAGGTATTGGGATAAATAATCTGCATCGAGATACTTGATTCTGAACTTGTAAATGATGTTCATGTCATATGTAATATCAGGGACCATCTAGCTAATCCACCAGTGGGATCTTTTAGGCTGACTAACCAACATAAGGCGTGATGATCAGTGATGACGGGGAATTCATGGCCGTAAAGGTAGGGATGGAAGTTGGTGACTGTCCATTCAACTGCTAGGAATCCTTGTGTGTGGTGGCAGTTTTCTTCGGCCTTCGTTAATGTTCGGTTCGCATAGGTGATCTCATATTGTTTTCCGTTAATGATTTGAAGTAGTATGGCTCTGATTCCACGGTTTTATGCATCTGTGTGGAGCTGAGTAGGGGCTATCTCATCGAAATGTGCGAGGATTGGTTTGGTGACGAGAGCTTGTTTCAGCGTATCAAACGCTATTTGTTGTCCTTCTTCCTATACGAATGGCTGTGATTTTTCATAAGAACGGATAATGAGTGGGCAGTTGGTAAAGTTGGGAATGAACCTTTGGTAGTAAGAGCATAACTTGCTTCTGATTGATGGGCAGTCGGATATGGCTGACTGTGGGTCCTGATGAATTTCCTCTCTACTTATAATGTGTTCCAGGATTGTGACTGCCTGAGCATCAAAGATACACATCTTAGAATTGAGTTTCAGGTTAGCGGTGTCAAGACATCCTAAGACGGTGTCAAGTTGTTGTAAGTGCTTCTCAAAATCACATGAATAGATCAGGATGTAATCAAGGTTACAAAAACAAACAGACCTCTTTAATCCATGAAGAGTGTTATCCACTAAACGTTCAAATGCAGCTTGGGCATTACACAGTCCAAAAGGCATAACATTGAATTCATAGAGTCTGTCGGTGCCATAAAAGCTGTCTTCTCACGATCCTTTTCATCAACTTGGATCTGCCCAGAGTCCAGTGTGACATCAATTCTTGGAAGAGGATAAACATCCGTCTTCGTAACAGCATTCAATTTCCTATAGTCCACACAGAATCTCCAAGTTCCATCCTTCTTCTTCACTAATACAATATGTGAACTCCAAGGGCTGAGATTATTGAATAACTTTTTGATCCAGCATCCGGGTAACTTCTTCCTGAATGATTTTACGCTCCTTGTGTAAGACTCTATAGGGTTTCTGTTTAATTGGCCTGTTTTATTTAGGTATTTTGGAGCTCTTTGGGGTAATGTTGTGGGATTTGGTGGCTATAATCTGAATCCAAGTTGACGATCCCGTAGCATCGAGATCTCTTACATACGTTCAAATTTTTTCCCTCCTTTTCTGTTGTTCTTCATTAGGAAAATCTTCCAAGGGACTGATATCTTCCTGTTCGTTTTGGGGTCCGTTCTCAAACTTTGAAATTCTTGCTGTTGTTCTTCAGAAGGATGAGGATGTTCAAGGTAGTCCTTTGCTTATTTTTTCTGTTCCCATTTAAATTCCAATTCTCTATTGTTGTATCAGTTTATCAATAAAGAATTTGATATGTTATCTTAGCACAGCATATAGAAATTTAATATATTTTTATATTTTACATATTAACTAGAACTGAAATTCAAAATTTAATCAAAATACAATTGATACTACTTAGATTTCTACTATATTTCTTCATTTCATTTAATATTTGATGATATCTAGTAAAATCTTCATTCTCTGTCCTGTCCTTAATATCTATTCATTTCAAGCAGTGGCATGCGGTGACAATTTTCAGAGGGGATCAGCTGTAAAGGAACAGCCTTTATTTATATAAAGCAGTCTAGCTACCGGATGGTGCTTGAATTGACTATGATGAAGGGGACTTGATTCTTGTACCAAGTTCTTTTTCCATGTTTTAGTAAACAGTGTAAACACATAATATTGTTTTTAATCCTTGTTACACTTCACTGAAACACTTAACTGACAATCCACAAAAAAATAAAAAGACTAGGTACTCTTTCTAAAAAAGAATGGAGATATGTTAGTTTTTTACCACAGAAAGATGGAGTGTGTGAAAATGTTAACGTGACAAGAAAAACATGAGGCTCTGAACTAGTCCTTTTGGGCAGTTGATTGCTTTTTGTGGCTGCGTGGACGGGTGGGTAGAATGCTGGCTGACCGATTTCAACTCTAAAGGTGCTGAGGAGAGGGAACACAGAGTTTAGTTGTCATGTGAAACATTTTTAAGGTTTTTTTAACTTAGTAAAAGTGAAAAGGATTCTTCTGACTGATTGCACATAGTCTTTCAAAACAGTCATTAAAAGATTATTAATTGGGTGACCTTTGTCCCATTCTCTGATGTCTAGTAGTTGCTGAGTGAAGATTTTGGCACTCATTGATTTAGTAATTATGAATGTTCTCGAAGGGAAGTCACTCAGAAAAATCCTCGGATCATTGAGTCTCTAACTGATTGTTACCTTCCGTCGCCAAAATTCGCCAGAAGGTCCTGATGTGGATGAGAAAGAAATTGTAATTGTGCGATCATTTCGAAACTTTCCTAATTGGTAAAAAAATCACATGATTTTATTGTAATCTGAAAATCCCATAGAAGTATCCTTAAACAAACTTTGTGCTGCATAGTGGACCAAGGTAAAAGATGCTTGTGTTCCTATACCTTGAACCACACTTACAAAGGAAGATTAAATGGAAAGAAGACAAAGTGTAGCCCTACATTACCAATTTGAACCTATTGATTGACATTTTTCTCTGTACGAAATAGTTTTGTCTGGGTCATTGGAATGAATTGCCTCAAGGGCATTTTTTAATGCGTATGATTCTACAGGGTACCTTTTCTTCCCAGTTTTTGCTACTAGGCATTGTTGTCCTTGGTATCAACCACTGAAACACAAAGTATAAAATATATTATAACCTCTTGTAACATAACTCTGGCCCAAGGTACTTCAACAAATATGGCTGCCGGCATGCACAATACAACCAAATTACAAAGTTTCATCACTATTTTACTCATCAAATAATGGGAATTCCAATGAATATACAGTAAATAATCTTTATTTTCAAGTTGAAAATAAACTCGCACTCAATCGGGGGCAAAAAATTTTACTTTTTAACTTGTAAAAATAACTTTTTACCACAGCATATGTAATATTTACGTAAACATGCCCAAATTCAGACTGGGTCATTGGAATGAATTGCCTCAAGGGCATTTTTTAATGCATTTGATTCTACAGGGTCCCTTTTCTTCCCGGTTTTTGCTACTACGCATTGTTTTCTTGATATCAACCACTGAAATATAAAGTACAAAATATATTGTAAGATCTTGTAACATATACCACTGGCCCAAGGTACACGACGCAGTTGTGACCCAAGATACTTCAACAAATATGACTGCCTGCATGCCACCATACAATCAAATTACAAAGTTTCATCACCATTGAACTCATCAAATAACCAGAATTTCAATGAATATACAGTAAATAATCTGTATGTTCGAGTTGAAAATAAACTCACACTCAATCGGGGACGAAAAATTTTACTTTTTTAACTCGTAAAAATAACTTTTTACTCCAGCATATATAATACTTACGTAAACACGCCCAGATGCAGACTGGTGGTCAAGTACTTCACTAAGAAGGACATAGTTCTACGAGAGATCACTAGGTCCTAGCATGTTCCAGATATTCAGATTGGTCCAAGTTACACTAAGGTCTTGAACCATACACTTTCCCCTACCATTAGTATTTTAAATTGTGGACAACAAATTTACACTAATACACATCTTCTAATACATATTCTATATATAGTATCCAATTTTTTATATATGATTTTTTTAAGTAATGCAATGTCTCAAAAGTTTCACATGTAGTTTATTATTCTTTTTATGAATTGAATATATGATTGCTGCACTCTACTATTCTGGCATGTTTTGATTATTCAAATGAGAAGATAGTTAAGTCAATAGTATATTTCTTCATATTATATCATTTTGGCTTCAGCACAATCTTTTATCAGGAGTGTATTGTTTCTTAGCTACTTATAGCACTTCGTAACCTTTTCTACAGTAAGCATCAGTTCTAATTCATCATTAGCATCTTTTCTATTCTTTATTCGTTCTTTACAGTTTCTTGCTCTCATCAGTCATTATATTCCTACTTTCTTCTTTCATGTTATTTCAATAATAATGCCAGAAATTACATAGCGTCAACATCGTCTGATGGCCTCTGTGATGCTTTGTTTTAATTAGATTCACCTAGTCCATTCCAGTTCTGAATTGGTGATTGGCCCATATCTACAAAAAAGTAGCTTTTGATTGAAATCCATTCTTTACAACTTTGATTTTCTAATAAAAAGTTTTTGACCTTCTTCCTATTATTATTCTCAATTAGTTGAGCATTTTTTTAATTCATTTTGTTTTCTGTGTTTTCTTTTCCCTCCATCACACTGCAGTATCACACACAGTGTTACACTGCCGCCGTTTATTCATGCTTGGTTGAATTTCGGAAGATTGGTCAGAAATTACATTGCATCAATACTGTTGATGGCCTCTGCAATACTTTGTTTTAAATAGACTCGTCTATACATAGCATCGTTGGATTGGCCTCTCGACAAATGCATTCATATTAGCAGGCTTTTTATTTCCAAATATAAACCCATCGTTAACGGACACAAACTAAGAAAGTTCCAGATACTAATCTAGACTTGTTTACGAGTAAAGCCTCCAGATATGTCCAGTTTACTTGCCTGCTTTCTATAACAATGCGACCTGCTTAGCTCTGCAGAACCAATCCTTTTTCAGAAGTTACGGATGTGACTTTCATTAGCTAAATTGATCTGTTGATGTTTACTTTCAAATATTGGTAAAACCTTGTTATTAAATTATACCTTTCTTCTTTAATATCATCTATAAAAATTCCATACTACTACAACAATATTTCACAGAATCTAAAAGTTGTTTTTTTTTTTTCCCCCGCAATAAAAACAACAATAATAAAGTCTTTAACATGTATAACTGTTAAACTTACAACTTACATTACTGTTGTAATGTAAAGCCATACTCACTGTCTAATTACTTTCTTCTTTTAACAAAATGAAATAATTTACAATAAATTTCAACAAATTGAAATAATCCAATTCAAAACCATCTAAAACACACATTATTTAAATTTTTCATCTTTATTTCGCATTATATCCTGAAAAAAAGAATAATGTATTACTATTTATTAAAGAATCTTTATCTTCATTCAGATAATAAAAAATCACACAAACTTGGTTTAGTAAGAAATATATTTAAAATGCAACCCAACATTTCGGCAATTGTAGTTCCTATTGCCATTTTCAAGTTATAAATAACAGACAGAACAGAAGTAAATGAACAATCTTGAGATTCAAAAATGTTTTACATGTAGGGATTGGTCTAATGGTCTTTAGTGTTGTTGTGGTGCGGTGGTGATGATATCTGTGAGGAGGGACATTACTTTTCCTGACATTACTTCATATCTAGAGGTTAGGAAGCGGATATTGTTCTGATTAGAATTAATGATGGCTTTGTTTATGATATTTAAGGCAATTTGCTGTTTTTAATCCATGAATTGTTATTACAGCTGCTGTTTCTAATAATGAAATAGTTTTATTGATTCTTCACGAATTTTTGGGGGGGTAGGGGGCGAGTATATGAGAACTTATTTTACCGCAATGTTTAATCTCGCTAAGGAAGTGAGAATTACTACTGTATTGTTGAAAATACTGATTTTTTTTTTTAAATATGTGGAGCCATAGATGTCTATAATTGCACTCATACAAATTAGGCCCTATTAAGGCATCTTGCACACCTAAATTCCAAACTCCAACAGTGGACTGATATGCTACAAGCGAGTGCTATCTTTGATCTTCTTTTTTATTTACTACATAAGCAATCTTCTTGATTTCTTTTCTGCCATAATGTGCATCACCTTATTCAAATCCACAGTAACATCCCAATGAATGGAAATCATGGCAAGTGTAACTCATTCGGTCCTCATTCATTACACTATGAGATAGTTTTCACTCTTTTTATTGTAGAAAAGATCTCTCTGTAGTAACAGTTGTTACTGGCAAAGTAGTCAAAGACAGTTAGAAGTTACTTTATTGTACGATAATATATCACACCACAATGCTCCAAACTTTTAGGACATCAGTGTCAGTATCAATAGTGGAAGCTCTTTCACACCACAGATCATACTCAGCTTTTACTGCAGAGTGTGACATTCCATTGTCAAAGTATGGAGGGGACAGTAGATGTTTTCATTTTAAGATCACATGACTTTTCCTGTAACAGTGCTGCTTTTGATGCTATATAATTCTGATGTCCCTTCATGTTCGCTAAGGGGAGTTTTGTTTGCCTGCATGTCTTACCAGATATATGTATACAGTAAAACCCCAGTTAACTGAACTAAAAGGGGGAAGCTGTTTTGGATAACAATTTTTTCGGTTAAGCCATGAATATCTAATACAGCTACAGTATTTTGTATTGTAATTACAGTATGTATTTTTGAAAGGTTTTGAAGGTCAAATGAATTCAAAAATCTCTTTGTATGCTAAACTTATGTACTTTAACAAAGTTAAAGTTACATTTTTAGGATTACAGTAGGCTACATAAATATATAGTATTCTGTACTTAATAGTTTGTAGCACATGAATTACTCATTTAAAAACTCAGTAATTTTTGTTTGTTTTTTGCGTCCCTCCCAATGTTTTTGAGCAGCAATGTCCCGCCGTCTTTTCATTATTTCCATGCAGTACAGTATTATTATTTGGATTTTCGATTTTCGGAGGAGTATTGGATAACCCGAGTTTAGTGAACCGGGGTTTTACTGTATATATATATATATATATATATATATATATTTTTTGTATTGGGTCGCTATGGAAGTCATGCCAACTATTTTTTATTTGCCAATTCCAAAATACTCTATGCTTGTTTTATCAACAGAAGCATAGCCTGAAAGAACATGGAAACTTGGTAGAACATCCTCAGTTGAATTGAATCTATTAACACAACGAATGAAGAGAGTCACCCTGTAATTTTCTTAAACAGCAGTAGTTTGAAGGTTCACATGTGTTGTCTGCCTCGATGCTGGTCTTAGAACCATCAGTTTTGTTTGGAACATGTCCTTTTTAACATGAAAAAACTTAAAATTTTTCTGGATCTTTTGGTGGTTTTAAGTATCAATAGCCTATTTAGCATGGCTTATAGTTGATGCCAAATCAAGAGACCTTTCTTGAAGAAACACAGACAATGGTAGAGTAAAGCTAAAGAGTTTGTCACAAACAAGTAGGCTGTCTATGAAATCACACTTTTCCATGCTGCCTTTAAAGTTGAGGTTGTTGAAGAAATCTTCTGTGTCTTTTAAACTCATGCAATTTTGCTTAAAAGAGCTCAGCAAATGTTAGGACACTGTCATACCTTTCGATGAATCTAGTTTCTCAAAGGAAAAGAAGTCTTCTTTTTGTACTCTCTGGGGCATACAGTGCAATAGCATCCTTAAGAGTTTTATTTGCATTAGGTGGTTTCTAAAAATGTTAGCTGATTTATTGATAACACCAAAACAGTTTCTGACCATAATATTTGACGTGGTATTTGACAGTGCAAGATTTAAGCAATGGCTTGCACATCTGAACATATCTCACAATTTGGGGGGGGGGGGGTAGAATTTTTGGTTTTAAGATCACGTGACTTTTCCTATAACAGTACTTCTTTTAATACTACAAAATCCTTCATGTTTGCTAAGGGGATGTTTTGTTTGCCTGGATGTCTTACTATATTTTGTGTGTGTGTGTGTGTGTTTTAGCCGATATGGAAGTCATGGCAACTATTTTTTATCTTCCAAACATGCAGCATCACTGCAATTCCAGAATACATGTTTGAAAGCTTGTTAGATGTCTTCCTGATTGGCATCTCTAATGTGATCTGGGTCAGTGAAGAACATCATGGGAGCAAGTGGAAAATTCGTATTTGGAAATCGATTAATAAGACAATACAGTGTAGCCAAGGAAGAAAAAGTAGCACAGGAATGCTCAATACACATTGCTAGCATCCCTCAAAGTAATCTCCAAGATTGTCCACCATATGTTGCCAGCCACTATTCTTCACGATAATGCCACATGTCATACAGCAGCTCCTTCACAGGCTTTTTAGTCGATGGGGATGAGAAGTCTTGGAACACCCTTCATATTCACCAGACTGGAATCCATGTGACTTTCATTTGATTCCAGAACTCAAGCTGCAGTTGCAAGGGAAACGCTTGTGAACAAAGATGACATTTTGTGCGGTATTTCAGCGAGGGTTACATGCAGCCAGTACTCTCCACCTTCCCAAACGTTATTAAACGACGATTTCCAAATATGTATTTTCCACTTGCTCCCATGATATTCCTTCACTGACCCAGCACATCCAACAAGCTTCAAACGTGTATTCTGGAATTGCAATGGTGCCGCATGTTTGGCATATAAAAAATAGTTCCCATGACTTCCATAACAGCCCACATATATACGTAGTTTTGATTAGCAACTTGTATATGGGAATAAAGGATATGTGCTTTACCTCCCAAACCCAAAATTCTAGCCAATAAATAACTTATCACTCTTGAATTTACTAATATGAAGTTTCCATGAATTTCAATTTTTTATCTCATAATGTGATATACACTGCAATGTGAAGTAATCTTTCTACATCTATGTTCCATTCTTTAGAAACACGTATCTCAAAAAATTATATCTTCCATGAAAACGTACAAGGACACCTACAGATTTTTTTTTTTTCTGAAGGGGGCAAAATATATATATATATATATTGGCAATGTTTAAAAAAAAAAAAAAAAAAAAAAAACTATCAAAAATTTGTTTTATATTGTAAATATATATAAAGTATATTTCCAATTTTCGAATATCCACATGAAACTGAAAACTAGTTCCATAAAATAGTTGAAAAGTTACTTGTATGCTTTAAGTTTTTATACATAATCAAGTGTTTATTTATAGCAAAAATTTTATTTTAAAAAGACACCTAAATTGATGATGTTTTTTCTACCAAAATCAATTATGCTCACATTCAATAACATTTATCTACCATAAAATTTCAGCTTTGTAAGAAAAACAATTTTTGATCATTGTAATTTAACATATTTTGGCAATTAATTTGCTCCTCTAACTTTTGGCCAGATTTATATCAATAGAGATCTTACTTTTAGTAGCTTAAATCTGTTTCCAACTTCAGTTCCATTTTGGAACTTTTTTCGTTCTTGTTTTTCTCTCCGATGCTTATTAAAGGGTATTACAAATACTAGGACTAATCCTATAAAATCTTGAGGTACATAACTACTACACAAATATTAAAAAAATAAATAAATAATGAAAAACTAGAAATAATGAGTAGTGTTAAATGTTTGACTGAAGTATCATGTTTTGTTTTGAAATCAAATAATAATAATAATAATAATGGACTTGTATTTTGCATTTATTTCACAAGTAAAACAGTAGATTATATATATTATATTTAAATGACTATTGAATTCCATATGTTTGAATGAATGAATCACATTTATGTAATGAAGCATGCTTATATAATTTTATTTTAAAGATATTGATTTTGATTTAATAAAAAATAAGTTGCTTTTATTGTTTAATTACTGTAAAAGTTACAATATTATTCTTATAGCTTTTGTAATATGTATCACACCTAATTACAGTCGGACCTCTATTTAACGAAGTCGCTAAATCCCGAAAAAAAGTTCGTTATATGGAAAATTCGTTAAATAGAGATTCACCTTTTAAAATTACTTTAAACTACATAAAACAGATTTAAAATACATAAACAATAAATATTATTAAAAAAAGTAATAATTTTAATGATATAAAGCCTACATTACCACATGCGTACTTAAATTTTACTAATAAACTCTGTTAATTTTGTCTGAGATTTTTTTTTTTTTTGAAAAAGTGTTTTCGCTCATAGTATGTCTCGCATCTTTGCAATGCACCAAAAACCCCTTCTGGCGTATTTTCTTCAAATTGTAATCCGCATCGGATTGTTTCAACATACGAAGGTTTTTTGATTACTGCATCATGATCAATTTCATCATCTTCATCTTTATCGCAATTCATAGCTGTATTGTTTTTATTTTTCACACTGTCCAAAATGTCTGATTCAGTTAGTGTTTCCGAGGTCTCAACTTCAAAATCAAGTGAAAGATAATCATCAATCAGCACATCATCGTTAATTTGTTCTTTTTCCCTCAGCTGTATCCACATTTTTTTCATTTCCTCTAAGGGAATATTGATAATAAAAACATTTCAAGGAGAAAAAAAAAATAGCTACCACGAAAAAGTTCGTTAAATAGAAAATGCACTTCGCTATTTGGAGGTTATTTTACGAAGAAATTAGGAAAATGTTCTTGGTTCCAAAGAAAAGTTCGCAAAATAGAGGTTCGTTAAATAGAGGTCCGACTGTACTTAACAAATGAATAACTATTAGTTTTGCTTGGTTTGTTATATTTATTTTTAAATATTTAAAGAATCATCTACTGATGTGCCCAGACTTTGGAAACCCATATCTGAAAGATAAAGATAATAAAGTGATTTTTTTGTTTGCTTGTTTCCTTTAGATGGTCCTGTATTATTAGATGAAAACAAAATTTATTTCGAGAAATTGCTTAAAACAAAAATTTTTAAAGTCAAGCAAATTTTACAGTTGATCGAAATTTTTTGCCCATCGTCCATGTATTGCAGATTAGTAAATCGTCCCCTTCAATCTTGCCAAGAAATAACTTTTATTTCAAGTAATTAATGTGTGTAAGTTGAATTATTGGGGAATTTAAGGCCACCACACATCTCAATTAAAAATAAAATATATGTACAATATCTGATACCGATGGATTCTATGCCTTATATTCAGAAACTTATTGTATTCCAACCACTTGACAAAGAAATGTTGGACATTTCGAAAGTACTAGTATTTTAATTTTAATTGAGGTATGTGGTGGCCTTAAATTCCCTAATAAATAACTTTTATTTTGCATTTTACTGTAATTCTTTTTGCAAAGAGCTTGCAAGAATTCACTAGCTTGTGCAGTGGCATGGCAACATAATTCACTTTCCTATCCCATTTTGACTCCTGTCTTTTGATTCTCTTGACATCTTTAAGAATCCTAAATGTCAACTAACAATACAAACAAGCCTTGCCACAGAAACATTGTGGAACTTTGTATCTATTACAATACAATAATAACACTTATTGTACAGGGTTTTTAAGTTATATTGGTATCTGACGCAAGAGTTTTGCTATTCAGTCAGCCATTTTATTTGAACCAATTAAGAAGTCTTTTCTCTACCCTTAAGACATCGATCCTAACTTGATACTTCATTTTTTGGAAGCAGCTCATGTATGTAGTGATCTTTTAGAAAAAAACACCACTTCCTTAAATTAACGTCACTATAGAAATTAATACTGGTTGTATTAAGACTATCTTTTATCTACAATTTACTTATTTCATTGAAAAACATCGCCTTACATTTTTCAGCAGCAGCATTTTTAGAATAATTTGAAAGTACAGAAAGGGATCATTTAAAGATAAGTTTATAATTACTTTTTATTATTATTTTTAGTATATTTGTAATTGAATTATTTAGTCATAATCTGGGGGTCGAAGGGGTAGTCAATGGTCCTATGGGTGCACCTCCTGCTGGTGGAAGTACACTAGTAAAACTCAGGAAACGCCATCTAAACTACCAAGTCCGACACATGGATGTCCACGTCATGACCCCCGGGCAACGGATACACTTAGTGTATACGGCTAAGCATGTGAGGGCAAAAGCGAGCTCCCGACGCTTAAATGGGGAACAACCAGCTAAGGGAGACAACCCTAACAGAAAAACATTGGTCCTCCAGGATTGCTGGGGGTTGGATTAAGGTTAAAAACCTTACCCCAGAAAGCAAATTGTTGTGAAGCCCCAGGACATGCCTCGGAATGGTAGATTTAAAAGACAACGGACTAGGTTAAGGAAATCGGATTACGTAATAGGAACTTGGAATGTACGTACCCTTCTCAGAGCTGGAGCTCTGAAAATTTTGACTCAGAAACTAGAAGCCAATCGGGTGGATATTGCTGCTATTCAGGAAACAAGGTGGTCTGGAAAAGAGGAGATATGGGATAACAAAACCCATACAATCTTCAGTAGTGGAAAGTCAAAGAACGCACGAGGAGGAGGAGTGGCATTCATTATACGAGCCTCAGCTAAAAGTGAAATACTGCAATTCAAGGCAATAAATGAAAAACTAGCAAAACTAAGAGTTAAAATGAGATTCTATAACTTAACAATTGTAAATGCATATGCACCAACGGAAGACAAGGAACCGATGATCAAGGACCAGTTCTATGCTGAACTGGAATGAGTGTTGGACTCTATCGCATCGAATGATGCTAAGATGGTTATAGCAGATTTAAACGCACAGATCGGTAAAGAAGAGATCTTCCAGGGCATCATCGGGAAACATAGTCTATATAATGTAAGCAATGATAATGGACTAAGATTGATTGACCTTGCCACTAGTAGAAACCTGAAAGTGATGTCAACATACTTTCCCCACAAAGATGGACACAAACAAACATGGATTTCACCAGACGGAAATACCTGTAATCAAATCGATCATGTAATGATGGAAACAAGATGGGCTTCCAACATTATGGATGTTAGATCATTTAGAGGTGCTAGCTGTGGCCCGGATCACTTCTTAGTAAAAGCAACATTAAGGAACTGCATCATGAAGACTCGTAAGGAAGGTGGTAATAGGATAGATAAATATAATACAAGTGAACTTAAAAATAAAGAAATCTCTGAATCCTATGGAAAGAGGTTGGCAGAAACACTAACCATGAACTACGATCCAGACAAAATAGTAACTATTGAAGCAAAATGGAATGCCCTGAAGGATAGTATCAAGATCATAGCAAAGGACACTTTAGGCATGATACCCAAAAGGAAGACAAAGGAATGGTTCGATGAGGAATGCCAGACAGTTATAGCTGAAAGAGACAAGGTGTATAATGTTTATCTAGAGAGACCTACAAGGATAAAGAAACAAGAGCTCACTTATTGGAACAAAGAAGTAAGGAATATATGTAGGAGGAAGAAGAGAAAGAATCTAAATGAGAAAATGACTAGGATAGTAGAGGAATTTAAGGAAGGTAACACTTATATGGCCTATAAAGAAGTCAAAGAAGTGAAAGAAGGATTTAAGGCAAGAACAATCCTGTGCAAGGATAAAGATGGATTGATCCTGGGAAACAAAGAAAGAGTCCTGGATAGATGGAATGAATACTTTAAACAGCTATTGAACCCAACTGTGACGGAAGGAGAACAACCGTACACACTAAGGTATAACAAGGGATTAAATGAAGATGATGTTGAACCACCCTCTATACACGAATTAAAACAAGCTTTACAACAACTGAAGAATAATAAAGCACCAGGTATAGACAGGATTCCAGCAGAGCTTTGGAAATACGGGGGAACCACTCTGGAAGAAGCAATTTATGACCTGATAGTGAATGTGTGGAACTCAGAAGAAATGCCCGACGACTAGCACAAGTGTATTATCTGCCCGATATATAAAAAAGGGGACAAGATGGTATGTAATAACTATAGAGAAATTTCTCTATTGTGCACAGCATATAAACTGTTTACTTCTATATTGAAGAGGAGACTAGAACCATTTGCAGAAGATATCCTAGGTGAATATCAGGCAGGCTTTAGGAAGGGCAGATCCACCATAGACCAGATATTTACTGTGAAACAAGTATTGGAGAAGTGTTGGGAATGAAATATTGATGTGATACAGTTATTTATTGACTTCCAACAAGCTTACGACTCCATTGATAGAGATAAACTAGCCGAGATCTTAGGAGAATTCAAGATACCGGAAAAGCTAGTGTGACTTTTGGAATTAACCAAGAGGAATACAATGGCAGGAGTGAAAATACAGACTGATATAGGTAGCTTCTTTGAAGTTAAACAAGGACTAAAACAAGGAGATGGGCTTGCGCCACTCCTGTTCAACTTAGCGCTAGAATCGGTGATCAGGAAACTCAGAGTGGATAGCAGAGGGACATTATTGTTTAAATCTGCACAATTAGTTGGGTATGCTGATGATATCAACTTGATGGGAAGAACAACCAGAGCTGTTAAAGAAGTATTTGAAGATCTGAGCAGAGAAGGTAAGGAGATTGGCCTTAGAATCAATGAGCAAAAGACGAAGGTAATGGTACAGGCCCGGAGAAGGAAATACACTGATCAACAACTTGTCCCGGAAGGATCCAATATTGATGTGGTTAATGTATTTAAATACCTCGGTGTGCATCTAACTGACAAAAATGACGAAATGATAGAAATACAGGCTGCCAATAGAGCATACTTTGCTGTATTGTCCATTTTTAGATGTAGGGACGTAAATCAGAGTCTAAAGGTAATGCTATATAAAACGCTTATACGCAGCATTGTAACCTATGGAAGCGAAACGTGGACCTTCTCAAAGAAAGCTGTTGAAAAGATTGATGCTTTCGAAAGGAAAGTATTGAGGAGGATCTATGGACCTGTATGCATACAGGGAGAATGGAGAATCAGATATAATGATGAACTGTATTCCCTGTATGGAGAGGTGCCCGTGTCACAAGTTATTCGGGCTAGGAAGCTCACTTGGGCAGGTCATCTGGCTAGGATGGAGGAACATCGAGTCCCAAAGAAGGTATTTTTAGGAAACTTCGGGGGAGGAAGATCAGCTGGAAGGCCACGTAATAGATGGGAGGATGGTGTACATCAGGATGCGGTACAAATCCTCAAGATTCGGAACTGGAGAGTTGCAGCGCGAGATCGACAAGGCTGGCGGAGAGCAACTGGGGAGGCCATGACCCGATTACGGGCCGACGCGCCATAGAAGAAGAAGAAGAAGAAGTCATAATCTATAAGAAACATTATGTGTATTTCAATATTTCTATTATAAATAGGCTTTCAAAAATATTCAGAAGATTTCAGATAAGAGGAAAAAAAGGACACACGATTGACTTTTGATTGAAAAAATTGTCTTTTCTTATTACTTGTTAGAAGATTTGACATTAAGCATTTCATTTAAAATGAGTAGCAGCTTTTTTTTTTAAATAGTGCATAATATTACACTCATTTAAATGTGCATTAAATATATATGATATACAGTGTGGCCGGGAAGTTCCTGCATCCCTTTATTGCTAGTTGTATTTTAAGAAAGTATTTACACATTAAGTGTCCAATGCATCTATGTCTTCGCCATCATGCTGTACACCCAAGTGCATACGCCACCACGTCCTACTTTTGGAGCATGTCCAGTGTGATGGCTTGAAATGTATCCTCAACTGCATTGCATAATTCTTCATTTGTAGCATAACGACATTCAGACATGTAGGCCTTGATGATTCCCTACAATGAGTTGCCAGGCTTCGTTAGGTCAGGACTTCGGGGTAACCATTTCAATGGAGCTGGCGATTCTGTAGTATCGCGACCAATCCAGCGTCCTGGAAAATGTTCATGAAGAATCCTGCGCACAGTAAGAGTGAAGTGAGTAGATGTCCCGTCCTGCAGTAACCATATGCATTCCATGATACCCTTGTCTTCAAGCTGTGAGATTAACCATGTTTGTAACATGTGTAAATAAGTTTCGCCATTAACACGACCATCAATAAAATATGTTCCACACAAATAATACTACTACTACTACATAATAGGGGTATGGGAACTTCCCGGCCAAACTGTATAAAATTTCCATTGATCCTTATCTCTTAATATAACGCTTTACTATGTTCTGAATTGTTTGTCTCCAACATTTTATTTTGAATTAAATGCAAGCAGGTCATTAACAAATTTAAACATTTGCATAAATGATACCTTTTTCTTCTCTAATTGGCCATAATTTCTTCAGTATCATAGTATCACAGTATTGGCACTTCAGTGCTTTTCTAGCCCACCTATTTTCATTACATTTTAGCAATATTCTTTGAAAGAAAAATCTTTTTATAAGCATTCTTTTTTTTTTTATTATTCAAAATAATTGACTTTCTTGTGAAGGTCACTTTTGGTATAAATAAAGTAATCGCTCTTCCATTTGTCTTATCTATTTGAATAAATAAGAATAAAATTGAAGACACGACCTCCCAACATTGAAATTCTTCAAATAAAAAGAGTTTTGCAATGAGAAACAATCGATTTTACTAAATTTTGTAGTTATTAGTTAAAAAAAAAAAAAAAAAAAAAAGGTCAATCTGTTATACGAATTTTATTCGTCATACGAGCCATTCTGAAATTAAGTGGAATTTTCTGTCCCCCCTAAGTTTCTATCTTAAAAAACTGATTTATACAAGTCTGATAATTTTTATAAATGAAACAAGATTGTATTTAAAAAGATCCCAATATTATTTTATGAAAATAATTTTATATTTAAAAGTAAAACTCTTGAGAAGTGTACGAAATGTAACCTCCGTGGAATGTCCCCACCCCTGTTTTTTCAACATTAACAAGTGTTTTATCGAAAAATATTATTAAATTTTTCAAAAAAAACCTCAATAACAATAAAAAATTAGATAAATTAAACTCTACACCAACTAACATTTTAAACATAAAAGATTTAAATAGCCTAATTTTAACTCAAAAGTTGTCCACGGGGTTTGATGTAACCACCATGGAACATCGATAAAAGTTCTGAAAATGCTCACTGGGCAACAACACTGTTTACTGGTAGAGCTGTAGTGAAGGAGAAGGCAGCGATCTTGACTAATCTGTTGATTATTTGGATCTCATGTGTGTTGTTTGCTGTTAAAAGACCGGATTGCCTTTATTTCCAGGTGCGTTCTTTTTCTCTTTGTAACCTCCATGGGTTCAACAAATGTTGTATGGCATATGTTAAAACTTTAATTTTAATTGTTTATTTTGCAAATACCTGTTATCTATCAGAAAACATAGGCTCTGGATCTATGGATTTATAGGTTATGAACTACATGTGACTAAATAGCTAAGTGTAACCTCCATGGATGTAACTCCCATGGATAACTTCATCCATGATGGTTACTTCTATCTATGGGAGTTACACTTAATACAATTTAAAGCCTAATAGACTATTGAAGGAAGGTTTATTTAAACAAAACATGCTTTTAGTATATTATTCCACTTTAGTAATATGGATTGTATTAAAATTTATTTCATAATCAGGCCTATTTCTGGCAAGTTGATACCTATTTCATATAAAAATTTAATACTCAAAGAACAACTAAAATTCATTTGTTGTTTACTCATAATATTTACCAGAGTTTATTAATTGTTAATTTTTGCAATATTCAGCTGGTTTAATTTAAAAAATATATTTTTTCCTAATCTCCATGGAAGCGAACGTAACCTCCATGGTTGGCAAAATTGTAAACTATTTTTTTCTGGTAAAATATTTATTCTTGACCTCTACAAAGGGTGTACATGTATTTAGTTTGTTATTGGTCATTTAAAAAAAATATTAATAATTATTTTTCTCTAGATTTTTTTTTCTTGTACGGAAATTCCACTTAATTTCAGAATGACCCATATGTAAAATGAAACTTCCAATTGAAACATGACATACAAAATGAACTGAGAATGATCACACCAACCACAATGCAAAGTTATCAAGAATTCAGAGACTTCTGAAAGGAATTACAAAATGAATACTACTTTTTGATCAAATGCAATTTCATGTTTCTAAAATGATAATGTACTGTTTTATTTTTTTTTTTTAATAAAAAAAAAAAAAAAAAAGTTTGAAATTACTCTACTGCTTGTCTGATTTCGTATTTATTAGCAAAAAAACCCAAGGAATTAGTAATGATGTTGCTAGTTCTATTTCTACTCTTCTATTGAACAATAGCATAACATGAAATAAAATTTAAGTAATGCAATCTTGTTTTTAATAAGAATGTATTTTGTGTCTTTTTTTTTAGTGAGAAGCTTGGCAATTTTGAAAGAAAGTATCTTATTTATAAAGTGAGAAAGATATTTATAATAAATAAGATAGGTGATGGCTACACTGTAATTTGTTTTGATTATTATCATTCTTATCTTCGTCTAAGAGTTATTTCAAATTTGCAAAGCATCTTAGTAAAAAAAAAAAAGATACATATAAATACATTGTGGTGGTGATATGCAAATTCCTTACTAAGTTCTTATTATTGCTTTGAA
The DNA here is from genome assembly GCA_023159025.1 of Thereuonema tuberculata. NCBI lineage: Eukaryota > Metazoa > Arthropoda > Chilopoda > Scutigeromorpha > Scutigeridae > Thereuonema > Thereuonema tuberculata. The sequence continues at coordinate 154,144,376 of JAFIDM010012231.1, forward strand.
TTCCAAATAAGGTAAATACTACAATGCTTAAAAGAAGTTGTAATTTCTAGAAATATCAAGGTACAGTCCGTTTCTGAATGGCAGAGCTACCAATCCGGGACGATTCTACTCCTCAAAGGGGTGGTACGCTAAGATGGATACTTTCCTAAGAAATTCTTTTTGACATTTTCGCTTTTAAGAAAAAAATAACGGAGGAGCATTTTTGCAATAGTATTTATTCTTTCCATAATTCTTTCCCAAAAAGCGCAAATAGAATGCAGCTACTAGTAAATTAACACTATAAAAAGTAAACATCCCATCTTCCTCGCCCCTATTTGGACGAAATCGCAGGAAACCTGACGCATGTTCAAAGGCGCTGAAGGCTCTCGTAAACGAAAATGGACTGTAATTATATTCGTAATTCTTAAGACAAACAACTCACAGATTTTCCAAATATACATATTTGTTTATTTGTAATCTAACAAATAATCACAGATTCACATGGAATGTAAAGTTCTACAAACCATAAGGCTATCATTAACAGCAACACTAACTCAAATATAACACATTTATATTATTATATGCTATTTTTTAATAAATAACAAACTTGATTAAATGTATGTGACAATATTCATTAAGATATATGCACACAAATAAAATATAATACTTGGTTGTATAATTATCTTCTGTATCTTGTTTATTAATTGATAACAGCATCTGAAATGATACTTATGTAGACCTATCGGAAGTCTTCTGCAGAAAACATGCCCTGGAAAGAAATATTCAATTTTCAATTACTACTAAAAGTGTTTTGTTTGTATTGTAAATAAACAATAATGATTATCTGAAAAGTCATAAATATATCAAGACTTACAACAATGAAAAGAAATGAATTGTAGTTTTCCTTAATTGACTGTATTTTATATCACTCTGCAATATTAAGCCGATGGTGTTCTAACTCTCTTATGAGAGAATCGGTATTCAATGATATAAATAAGGTTTCCACCTCATACTCAGTGAAATAAGGGATTAGCACCATCCTGGGAATCTTTACACTGTTATTGTCGGAAGGACAATCCAATCAATTGACTGTCTTAAGCAGTATTCATTAAAATTTGTATCGCAGTTAAAAAAAAAATCAAGCGAATATAATTTTGAGCTAAAGCATAAATTTAAGGGCGACCCATCATAAAAAAAAAAAAAAGTACATTAAAGAAAGGATAAATAAAAAAATATCCACCCGAACATTGAGAAAAAAACAGTAGATAAACAGATTCGAACGGAATAACATTCAGCATATCCGAGAACTTACCCATCACACCATAGCTGACAACTGAAATGAGATGGTTGCATTTCTGACATTTAATTAAGCTAATAGCTGAAATCCAATGAAAGCAATGCCAAATAACTCGAATATGGGGGGGGGGGGGGCTGAAAATACCCCATTCCTACAGTGTTTGGGCCTCGGAACATGATGGTGAAATCCGTTTGTTGATCCTACCTTCTGTTCAGGAGTTATGGGAAATGGGGTGACAGATGGACAGGACAAATGCAATAGCTACCAATTTTGGTCACTATCACAAATGGGCTGCTAAAAACCACAGTAACAAAGAATTGAAAATAGCCGCAAGCTTCCAATAAATTTTAAAATAATTATTTTTTAGGTTTTTTTATTTTTCCCCCTTAAATTTCTCAATTATACAGGATGACTGAGGCATGAAATGGGACACATCCTAATGGCAGAAAGAAGTTCTATATAATTCGAAACAGATGGGCAAACCTAGATATAAAATGGGAATTAATGTATAAAATTGGAATGCTTAAGTTCCCGAGGAACAGATTTCATTCCATTTCACATTCCAAATAAGATTTAATTTCAAGTTTTGTCCCAAATAATAAAAGGTACTTATCTAACTTCCATCTTCCTCTAAAAGAATTGCATAACTTACTGCTAATTTCGTTCATTTTGACTTGTAATCAGCATATAACATAAAACAGGATGCCATTTTATGAGAAACATATGCAGTTTAATTGTAACACACATGCAATAATTAGACAGTCATACTAGAAGTATCACTTTTAATAATTTATTTCTGCAGCCCAACTCAGCTGAGATATGCCTGCCAATGCTTGCATAGTTCTTCACGAAATCCTTACAAATGAATTTTAATGACGTAAATAAATATTTTTTGTAAGAAAATTAAAATAACTTAATATGCAAAGCAACAGCCTCACCAATTAATTTAAAATCCAAGTATTACTGAATAGAAAACAAAAACCTTAGAAAATTTTTAATGAAATTTTATTGCACTTTTAATTTAGAGCTATGCAGCACAATCAAGAGACTTGATTTTAAGTTATGAAGAGATTAGTAATTTCAAAAGATTTTATACTCACAGCCATTTATTTGTACTGCACAGTTTTTTCAAATATTAGGGTTATGACTTGTGCCATTTGCAGTAAACTTTGCTTCTGTGAGCTAACTTATAATGATAATAATATGAATTGTCTTATCTTAATTCACTAATGATTCTTAGGAAGTGATTTCAAATTATGATTCAGATATTAAGAATTTCCCTAAATGCAATTGTGTGAATAAGCATTTTGTTATCACTGTGGCATGTGGTGAACTTTAAAGCAGAAGCAAAAGAATTCCTTCACTTATCGTCCTCATTGTAGCTTTTCATAAAGAAACTTATCAATCAATGGAACTTGTTGTGTATTGGTTTTCCTCAATATTTCAAAAGAAAAATACCAAGATAAATGGTCAAGGCAATTACAAGCAATTGTTTTCTTTATTGTTGTACAGTTGCAAAATAAAATCACATGTATCAATAACTTTGAGCAAATCATACAATAGGTTATAAGTCAAAGAAATTTAACACTAAGGAATGTAATCTGAAAGTATTACCTTCAATGTTGCTAAAATAAATGAATTTTTTGAAATATATTAATTAGTAAACTTAAATTTCATTTTTATCAAATATCTATAAAGTCATGGTCTTTAAAAAAAAAAAAAAATGTTATGAATGACCTAAAATTGTAGAATATTTCAATTGCTCATCAAGTTTACAAAAATATTTATCTACTTTATCCAGCCTTAAATAACACACTCAAGTATCTTCTAAACATATCTCAACAACTTGAACTTCTTTTTCAGTGTAATGCATGTTACTAGCTTCTAAAAGGAGACTAAGAGGACAACCAATAAACTATTAAAGACGTAGTTGTATAGAAGAAATTTCAAATTGTTGTATGTAACATTACAATTATTTCAAGAAACGTAATGTAACTGTAGACAAAACAATTTGTATTACTTCTTATGATACAGTAGAAAATAACCGTTGCTGGTTTCATTTCTTCTTTGATTGTTTGGAAAGTGAAATGAGAATTAATGAAATGACTAACTCTTTAGAAGAAAGAGGAAGATATTATTGATAGATTGGTCATGAAAGAAAATTAAAAAAAAACAAATAAATGTCTCAAAAATGAATTTCTATTCTATATGTGATCAACTCAGAACAGTGTTACTGTTCATTTTTCAAACTAAAGTTAGTTTGCATTAAAGGAAGTTCACAGACAGACATTTCGCGACTAGATATCAATTCATGCCATTTTGATAATGCTTAAGCAGATGCCGTATGTTTAAGCAAAATGCATTTTTTCCTGTTATGTTTTTCCAAGATCTAAAAAGATTAATAGAATACTTGTGTTATTAGGTTTATCTATTCTATCTTATCTTGCTATAAAAGAAGATATTGTATTGATAAAATCATTATCAAACACTATAATAAAGATCCTTAGCAGTAGTTATAGAAGATGTCCTAATATTTTGTCATATTAAAAACAAGGGATCTGTGACTGGTGTGATAATATCTGTCAGTTACCAATATAAGATATCCTAAGTTTATTAATTATGTCTTATTTGCACAACAACATAGTATTCTTCAATAAAAAGTTAAAAAAAAAAAAAAAAATCAATTTTTCAAATGTAAACTGTATTAAAGCATATTTTGAATAAAATACAGTTGACATTGTTTCCTACTAAGATTGAAACAACCTTGTGATGCAAATGAAATCAAATCAAAAGATATTGTAGTAATAGACTGAAGCATTATTAATGCATACTTTAATTCTTGGGAAAGATGCATGAAGATATACAGATGCGGATCAAAGCTTGCAATGTATCTGAAATTAATAATGAGATATCCAAGATCCTGTAAAATTAATCTTTTTTTTTTTTAATAGAAAATTGATTTTGATTTTCAAAACAAAATTCGCCTAGCCCAATTAGTGCTTCATTCAAAATTTTTGTTCCAAAATTCTTTTTATTTTTATCCTTTTTTTTTCTTGTGGTTATATTTGCTATCATTTTATGACAGATTACATTCTTGAGTAGACATTATGGGCAAAGCAGTAGCCACAGCTGCTTCATTAAATATCAGTTAAGAATAGGCGGAATCAATGTGGAGCCTTCAAAGCTAAAATAAACAATAAAAAACTCGCCAAAAGGATAACAGGCGAGAAAATTTATCTGCACGCTACACACAGCTGCTATGAATTTTTTAGCATATAAAAAAATCAGATTGTGCATGTAAAAATTAATAAATGTTTTATGAAATATTGTTCTCAAGAAAAGAATCTTAACAAGTGAAATTCAAATAAATGAAGCAGAATGCTTCAACATCTAGGCATCTCGATTATGAAACTAGAATTTGTGAGATGGCCCAAGAAACAAAAGACTCAGCATATGGTAACAGAAACCAATGAATATGTTTATTTCTTTATGATGCCACATTTCACCTTAAAATTCATAATCAGAAGTAATTCATTTTACATGGTATAGAAAGATTATGACAGTATTATGTTAAAATCTATCTATTAAATTGAATTAGAACATTTTCAGTTCAGAACAGAATTAATATTGATCGTCATTTCATTTAACCGAAAATAAAATTTAATATCAGAATGCATAAAAGATATTGGTTTTAAAGTTAGTCTTTCATTTTAAGCTATTCTTAAATGAATTTGTATCTATCTATCTATATATAATCACATTTTTTTTAAAAAAAAGATACAGACAAACATCAGTAACAGGTTCTGCAAAGACAAATTTAAAAATTGTCCAATAAATGTAGGGTCGAAATGTACCATTTCCTAAATATTGATGTTGAATGTAGGGACTTATTTGATGTTGGGGAAGGTGAGCAATGTGCTATGTACTTAGTTTTGTTTGTTTCCATATACAACCAGCATCCATGCTTAGGGAATGGTGTGTAAAAGTATTCATTGTTACAAGCTTTAACCAAAGTTTATGGTGAATGTGCTTGAAATGTTTTATTAGAAATCCAAAGAAAAAAAAAACATTTTTTTTTCTTCATATATACATAGTTGCATAACTGCAAGAGATATGAGCTTGTATTTGTCTTCTGAAATGGCAGATATGGACTGGCCAGTGGAAATGGAAAGGAAGCACTTCAGCTATATCAAGAACATTTTCCAGATAAGCCCATATCTCACTACACATTTGTTGCCACAGATGATGCCTCAGAGAAAGGGGCAAATTTGAGCCATTGGCAAACAGTGGAAGGCCCAGAAGTGTTGCAACACACATGAAACAGAAAATTGAATAATTCATTGTATTGAATAAAACATAATTATTCTTCTCAAATACATTATTTATTTCAACTTAAAATAAATAATACAAAACACAAATTTTCAGAACTGTTCTTTGTTCCTTTTTCAAGCTCAAAGTCTTTGAGCCTGAAAAAGGAACGAAGAACAGTTCCAAAAATTTGCGTTTAAATAAATAATTTATTTCAGAAGAAGAATTATGCTTTATTCAATACAATGAAGAGGGCTGAATTAAGGAGAAGATATGGAAGTAAAATTGAATTCTTGACATGATAGCCACTGATCCAGAAATAAGTAGTAGGATAGTAGCAACAACAGAAGGGATTTCTCATACAACGGATTGGAAGGTACTTCTTGAGAAGCTACTGTACCCCTATCTTCAATGCATCCGTTGGTTAATTGCTACATATTTTCCTTTAAGGCTGCAGTTCTGTCATTGGTTATGCTATTAACTTTACAACTGTAATTTTTTTCACCTGCAGAAGCTTTATTTTTCTGAAATGATAATATATGTAATATCATTTCATAATATGCATTTATGGGCACAGGAAAACCCACATGGAATCATCCAAAGAAAACACCAACCTTAGTTTTCTTTTAAAGTGTGGATCAGTCAGTATTTTGGGTGACCGGATAGTTGGTCCCTATGGTTCAATGGTAAAGTGAAACTTGATTTCCTTCCAAGACATCTAACCGAGATGTTGGAAGATATTAATCTTGAAACAAAAGGCAATTATGGTTCTTATATTTAACAGAGCCCTGGCCCATTTTCATCATGAAGCCCATGGTTTCCTCAACTATTGCTTTCCACAATGCTGGATCAGTCGGGGTGCTCCTGTTACTTGATATGCACAGTCCCAGATTAAAAACCTCTAAATTTTTATTTTTGGTGCAAATGAAAAACACTGTTTATCAATCAGACATGTCTACAATTGTACAGCTGAAAAAATGGCACAGACAATGCTTCTCAGATAATTTGGAATTTGTCAACAGATTAGACGTCTATTGCAAAGTCTGCATGTCTATTGAGGCAGGTGGTGGACATATCGAACATTTATTTTGATGCCTATTGTTGTTGGAGGCTTTGTTGAACACTTATTTCTCTATTAGTTGCTACCTATTTGCTCACTTATGTTCATTTACATGTGCAATAAAAATTAACTTTTTTCTTTGTCATTTTTTTTTAACATTATACGCAAGATATGTACACAGTATCAGTACTGTATGCATTGATTACATACAATATCTTGCATGTATTAATAAGTTATACATCTAATGTAAAAGTGGGTATTAATTCATAAATTGCCAACTCTATGTTTATTGGATCTTTTTTACCAATTTTTCTTTGTAGAACCTTCACTGATGTTCACTGGTATATTAAAAAAACACTTTGCCTAAAAAACATGTATACACAATTGCTGATTATTTTTATTTTCATTGTATGATTAAAAAACAAAAAAAAAAAAAGATTTTCATAAGATTACTCAATGAAATGTATTTGCAAGGGGAAAAGGTTTATTTCAATTCATAAGATGTCCCCCAAACAATTTTATATTTGATTTTACTTTTGAATAAAATCAAAATACATATCCATAACTTAATAGTGTCACTCTTCTAGATTTTTTTGCCTTAAGCATTTAAATTACATAACATAATACCTTAGGATAAACTTAATTACAACAAATCAACTAAAATGGTAAGAACACTTAAAATTTCTTTTTTATTAAACTATGATTATGAACTATATTTAAAATTTGATTGAATGAATTTTTTTTTTTTTTTTTATTGGGTTAACATTTCTTGTAAATTGGCATAAAATACAACTGAGGGAAATATCATAAAACATGGAAGAAGCTAATTTAAAAAAAAAAAAGAAAGAAAAAAAAAGAGGTCATTTGAGAAAAATAATTAACAAACAGGAAATAAAAATATTTTGAAAACTTCAATACATACGTAAAACCGCTATAAAAATAGAGATAACATTTTTTTTTATTATTATTTGGATAATAAATTAATAATTTTATTAAAACTTCACTAAAAATGTTGTTAGAATATTTTGTACATAGCTCATAATTTGAAATTTGCAATATTCCCCAAGTAATCTCTGACCCTTTTTCAATTGAGTATTCTTTCTAGGCCATTCTTACAAATTGTACCCCCTAAAGGGATAAAGCGATATCTATTCTGATGAAGGATATTTCAATAGTAAATTTATAAATTTAAAAAAAAAAAAAAAAATCAAGTTACATTGTAACATAAACTTCTATTTTAAACAGTCAACTCACTTATGCTACAGTATTTTTAGCACTGGTTTTCAGAGGATAATTAAAATTTTGAAATTTCCCTGAATAATTTGAATTTTCTAAGTTAAGTAAGTTTGTAAGGAGTGATGTTCTATTAAAAAAATAAATAAATAAATAAATAAATAAAAATATTAATTAATTTAAAATAAAAGTATTTATAACTCACTTTAGCACGTCTTAAAATTGAATCCTTGACTGGGTCGTAAGGATGATCTTTCGATGGTATTTCCAACACTGCAGGAATTGGTTGATTATGGGTGTCTATCACATGTCGTATCATTTCAGCAATCTGAAAGTTAAAAAATAATAATAATGATGATATAAAAGTGTAAAGAAATGACGCAGAAATTAAAAAGTTAAAAATATCTGAGCTTTCATTGGTGAGAGTCTAGGACGGCCATTTTGTCCTTGTTATGGACTCATCAGCCAAACTCGCTCCCGACAAAATGCTCAGATAGTGCAGAAGTGATTTTTAATTTCTTGACACTTTTATACTAATTATTATTATAAGGTCTATCATATCAACAAAGATAATTTAATGATTACTTATATACTGAAATATAAGTATAGGCATTATAATTTCACAATACATATACAGTTAAACTACAGTATAATGCAAGATTTGAAAAAAAAATTGTAACCTGCATTATTAATAATTTGTATTTCAAGAAACTTTGAAGTCATTCTGGTTAATATTATGGATTACAGCTTGAATCTATAGTTTATTGCATTATTTTCAACAACAAAAAAGTATTTATGTAGATTACTGAAAAACAAGTTTAATTATAAAAAAGCAATGTGCAAAGGATTAATCTGACCTGGATATAATTTACTGTACAAAGTAAAACATCTACAGAATTTCTCTTTCAGAATACACTTGTTCCAACATTCTGTAAGTTTTTTCTAATCCAGTTTTAACAATCAGCTATTGGTAGATGCTGATAGAACATCATGACTGCGCTTTGTATCTCAGTAGAAAACAAGAACAGTTTTTTTGTTTTTTGGTGGTTTAAACATTTAAGTTAAATAATTAATGTTAACGATAAGGTAAATCTCACACATTAATTTCTTTGTTTCTCCATCGTAGCACATCATCTTGTACAGTCGTCATATCACTTGTGTTATTATTATTTTTTTTGATGGTTTTACTCTACATTTCATTCTTTACATGCTGTCGACCATGAACTATTTGCACTATTTGGATCCTGAAGACCTTTACTGGCAAGTTTCTCCTTATTATGCTTTAATTCTCTGACAATTTGTAGATTTTTTTTTAATTATCTTTCTTCAAGTAATTTAATAATAATGCATTGTTCCATTACAATATTAATTAATATAGTTTTCTATTAATGATTGATTTCTATAACAACCAAATATTTACTGTCAACGATAATATTAAGAAATACACAGACTAATTTTGAATTGTCCTTTGTGGTATAAGATCCACAGGCAACACAGATGCCTCAAAACATTGGTTTATAAAATCTATGTGACAAAAAAAACAAAAACAGTATTAAAACCATAAATATTTTTCTTAGCAGTTCTTTGAAATACCGAAACACTGCTGGCAGGTCCATAGCCAGAATTTTCTTTGGTTGGTTGGGGGGGGGGGGGCCTCATTCCTATAAAAAGTGCCGTGCTGTGGTTAGCCATAATAAGAATATCAACGCTCCCTATCTTCCCATGGATGTCGTAATAAATGAAAATTTTATATTAATATAACAAGTTCCTTTGATTTCAACTTGGGTTTTCTTTGTTTAGATTTTGGGAGGGGCTTCTTCTTCCATATTTAGGCCGAGTAGCCATTTATGGCCTCATGCCATTTCTTACACTGTCCTAACCGATTTCTTACGTAAATGTCAACAATCCTTGATATTTTTTAGAATTCTAGTTAGATCCGATAAGATTTTTATAATTAAGCCTAGATATAAAACCACAGCTATTCAATTGTTTCATAATATCAAACTCTCTTATAATTTCAAATGTACAACTTGCAGTTCTTGTAGTTTTATTTTTGCAGTTCATTCTTTTCTGTTTAAAGAATATTGCTTTTGCATTTAAAGCATTAGTCTTAAGTTTCAATAAGCTTTAATTTTACTGTGTGTTTGGAACAACTCAGACTTTGAAATTAGATCTGTAATCATAAATGTGTTAGTGCTTCTGACAAAGTGAATATCTATTTTTGAAATCTCTGGTATTTTATTCAACTGATGATTTCATTATGAAAGTTCAAAAATCGTTCAAACCCAGTATTCATTCTTATGAAATGGTCCAATTTAAAATAAATAAATGCTGTAATTTTATATATATAATATCACTTACATTCTGGTTAATCAGAATAATGTCAATATCATCTCGTTTGATAAAGCGCTTGAAACTTTCTTCGATTTCTCCAATACTTGTATCTGAAAGAAATAACATTGATTCAGATTTTTTGAGCTCCAAAGAAAAATGGATTAAATATCAAAAAGCCAATAACAAAGACTAAATTAAAATAAAACTAATAAATATCACATACACTAATATTTCTATTGTATGCTAATGTTTCTATGCCTAATAAAGATTACATCTTACTCTTCTCAAATGAATTCAAAAGGAATGAATGTAAATATAACTTACTCTTATCCACCACTAAAAAATTTGGTTGACGGGATTTATTTATTTCACCAATTCCACCCAAGAGAAAACCCACACAGGTATCCTGCAATTTTCAAAGAAAAGTCTTCTGAAATGTAATTTCACAACAAAATTACCAGAACTAGTTTGATATAATCTCAAGAAATGTGCAAAATAGGAAAAGGTTTTGTTTTGTTTTTTACTGTAGGCAAAAACTTCTACATTATTGTGGTTAAAAATCAAAGAAACACGCTAAACTATAAGGTACAAGTAAAAATGTAAGGATATTAAAAAATTTTAACTTGTAACTTATAGTTTTAACGAAGTGTGTATCTTTGATCTTAACCACTATAAATAACGTCACTTGTTAAATCTTCCCATTAATTCTACATTATTGCTTATAATTAAGAAGTTTTGGCTTCCAAAGTATCTTCATTGATGCGATATTGGAAATTGAGACAGCTTAATTGGAATATGAAAACCTAATGACTTCAGGAAGAAGCTTAGCAACTGCAATATAAAAGCATTATCCACTTGCTGAAGAAAAAAGAACGTTCTTCAGACACACATTTATTTGTAATAAATTCAATTAAGTATAATTAAAATTTCATGTCACCCATAAATATAAGCTTAAGATTGCATAAAATGACAAGAGATGTTAACATTAATTCAAGATGTCTTCATTTAAAAGGTACAACTGAAGTAAGAAAACATCAAAAACCTTCAAAAATAGTTTTCACTTAAATCCAGGTTTGGAAACTTCTTTGATCTTTCATATTATTAAGTGTATTTGCAAAACCATATCAATAAAAATTAATCTACATTGAAACCAAGTTTGTATGCATGTAGGTATGCAATAAGAGATTACAGTAAAAAAATAAATAATAATAGCCAATAGTCGATGAGATACGATATCTTGAATTCTATTAAATATAGCAACATCCTATTTTATAGTAAGCACGTAGTTCTAGATGCCCCACTATTGATGGCAGCAGTGATGTAGTAAAAGCTGTCAGTTCTGAAATTAGACATTATTTGAGTGACTATGTAAGTCTCCTCTCCCAACAAATACATCGTGGTTGGGTATGAGCATAACTTAAAGTAACCTAATTACAGTGATGTGAAACTGGATTTTTAAGTATTTGCTCCATAAAAAAGGCCTTACATAAATCTAATTTTTGTAAGTTTTTAGAAGGAAATCACAGAATTTTTGGACATATTATTAGCAAATTATTTCATTCAAAAATATCAGTACATGTTGATTTTATAGAGCACTATAACTAAATGATTTCTAGTAATGTTTTAAATTACAAGAAATTTGTTCATTTAATATATATTAATAAAGTTGGACAGTAACAAAATTTCCCTTTATTTGAAACCATATAAATCTGAAGCAAATATAGGAAAAGACCTTTCAATCACTTTCGATTGACTAATATTTAAGCAAATACTGAAAAGAGGAAAGTTGTGGTAGCCTGAGTGCTATCCAAGGATTTGAATTCCACATTTGATTCTTGTTTTTTATTTTCTTATTCTTAGTTATTGAGGGGTCACTGTCTCCATCATGTATTAGGAAAGTTACATTTTAATAAAAAATTTCACGAAAAAAACAAACACATACTGTATATCAAACATGTTTCGTTATTAAAATTATCTGGTTAATTTTCATTTATATCCTAAATGAAATTGAATGGAAAGATTCGATTATGGAAATATAAAAATTAGAACAATTTAACATGACTGAATTACTTAAAAAAATACATATAAATATAGGAATATCAACAACGAATTACAGAAGAGTGGGAGGAGTCGAAGCAGCCATGTAAAGCTCATACCATTCGTAGCAACTAATTTCTTCGTTTACATCCTTTTATCTTCTCAGATACGATTTATCGGTTTGACTGATGGCAATATTCTGTAAACTAAATTTCGAAAATAGCAACTGCCTTTTATCTTGGACAGCTGATTTAGAGGATTATAGGATTCCAGATTTTTTTCCAGAATAAAACTTCCTTTTTTTTCTTTCATTTTTTCTTAAATATATATATATATTTAATAAATGACAAATTAAAATGTTAACATTTTTAAATCGTTCAAATTTAAATAGAAAAACTAAGAAGGAAGTTGTTATCTGGCTGTTATCGAGAGTAAACGAAAATGGAGTAACAGCAGACGGCTGCGCGAAATTATCAGTTATTGCTTCCTAAATTTGAATTAGATCGAATTAAAGGTATACTTTCATTAATTTCCAGCTTTTAAAGACATTAATAAATATCCGTTTCCTTACCTTCCATTTTGACTATGTTAAAAATGATGGTTATCTAAGCAGATCTTACATAATTCTATTGCAATTTTGATAACATGTAATTAGGCTACTACAGAAGAATTAACCTTTAACTTTAAAATAGGTTTAATGTTTCAAAAGTGATTGTTTATGAATTTAAAGATTTAAAATTTTTTACTGTAAGGAAATCTTTACAAATTATTGTTAGGAAAACCCTGCATATGCCCCAATAACAGTTTTCTAAGTTGACATAAATCGTCAGAGGGCAGTAATAATCACGATCAGCAAATCTTTTTAGATATTTTTTTATTCTTTCGCAGTCTTTTTAATGGTGAGCAGATTATTAGTGATAACATTGCATTAAACTAATTGATTTCTTTCGCAATCAATGCCGGCTTGACAACCTGCTGATGTTAATGTTATAATAATGTATATGATATTCCGAGTTTGCTTAAACTTTGTTTGTCCCTTCGAAGTAGATGAATGTAGATTTTTAATTCAAGTGCCTGAAACTTCGTGGAAAAAAAAAACATCAATCCCCGATTTATAGTATACTAGAATATTAGTATTATAGTTCTCTAAGCTGTTAATAGACACTGAATAAATAATAATATTATTCCCAAAAGACTGTGTTGATATTTCGATTGGTTTTGGACAAACAAAAAAAAAAATGTCCAATAATAAGTGTCAAACGTAGACAGATGTAATCATTTTTGCCTTTATCTGATTAAAATCTCAATCCACTTGTTCTGATAGAGTAATTACGAAAAATTAGAACAAAGTTGACCTTCCCATCAGAGCCATCCATTTTTATAGAATTTTGTTATATATTTATTTAAACATCTTTTACTATTTTTAGGTTGTTTGATCTTTATGGTTACGGCTGTTGATAGAATGACCCTTATTGAAGGAATAGGCGATGAAGTTATTGTTTGTGGAGCAGTTTTGTTAGTTGTAATCTGTATTGTGCTGGCTTGGTTGTCCACATCTGTTAATGAGCAGCCGTTGATTCGAACAGCCGTTCTTGTCATTGAACGGAGACGTAGCAGTCAAAGGATAGCAACTGTACGACCAAGTGATTCTGCACAAATTCAGCCTCCAGCTGAAACTCCAGTAACTACAAAAGTGCAAAATGTTTACTCTAATTCTCAACCAGAAGTAAATCCTAACAGTTCTAGTGTTAATGATCAACCTGGAACTAGTTATGTGGTTTCAGAAAATGCTGAGGAGAGCCCTCCAAACAATGAGAGTCACTCTGACAGTTCTTCTGAAATTACATCTCCAGATGTTTCTGAGCTATCATCTACACATGTTGCTGAATTAGTCTCTGCCAGTGTATCAGAATTAACATCAGTAAATAAACCAGAATTCACAGCTCCAGCCACACCTGAATTGACACCTGTGTTTCATGAAGCAGAGGTAGACAGTGTGAGCAGCAGCAGTGTAAACTTGAGAAGACGACGAGAGGCAAACAAAAGCAATCTATCTGAAAATGTTATTAATTTTAAGGAAATAACTCGGAGTACAGAAATTCTCAGAGTAGAACCTAAAGCTTCTGATGATGAGCAGATAATTGCTGATGGAATTGCCCTTCATTGTGAAGCTGTTCAGAATCAGGAGGTCATTAAGATTCGACTCAAATTTCTAAATGATACCATAAAGTTAGTTGATGGAAATTTAAGGGAACCTCTAGGAGATTTTAAAAGGCAAGTATATTGTTTAGTTTTAAGTTTACACTATTGAAAATGAAAGAAGCACTGAACATAGTTTCTTGTGTTAAAGTTTTGTCTCATAAATAGGTTTCATTAAGTTCACTCCTATTAGAGCAATAGTAATGTTTCAAGATATAGTGAAAGGATATACGGATGTTTTTCAAAAGAAATAATATAAAACCCACATGGCAATAAATATTCCAGTACTAATCTGAAATTGTTTACAGCATAAATTTTCAAATCAAAGGATAATAAGTTTGTGATTTCTACTATATGCTATCTGCAGAATTATTAGTGAGTTTCCATAAAATTGCATTAGAATTTTTTGTTCTGTAATGTAGTTAATATTAGCATATCTGCTCTGCAAAAACATTGACAGTTAGTAAATGCAGAGCTCACAATGTTTCATTGTAAAACCACATTACACATTCCTTACTTAGAAAATATGATACCTCTAAAATTACTTGCTTCTGTGTTTATTTTAAAAGATAATAATGCAAACCAGCTCTGCTATTTCATTAGATTTTTTTGTCATTGAAATTTCTGCTTAAAAGAGAACTTTCTTTTCTTTTATACAACATATTATATTCGTCATAATGCAAATTTTTGTATACAATAGCTAGAAAACACTTGAAGAAATCTTAAGTTTAGGCTTAGACACCATGTATTTATGAAACTACATACAAATAAAATGTAAACCACATTTAATGTCGATCCATTAGAGATCTTTTTTTTAAATATGACCAAAAAAAAACCCCAGCAAATTTATAAAATTAATTTTGAAATTTGTAAAGTCAGTGGTTGACCTCATTTTAACCCATAAAGCATATCCATCAGTTACCATGACAGGTCCAGAAGTGACTGCAATGCTTAAGGATCCCACCTCTGCAACTGCAAGTGGTAACTCAACCAGAAAACACAACAATAAAAAAAAAGCAATAAAGAAATTGCTGAGGTGGGATCCTTAAACATTGCATGCACTCTGGGCTTATCATGGAGGGTAAAACTGACTGAAGATGCCTAATAAGGCAGAAACAGCCATCTCAGTTTCATGCCTGTGATAGCTGAGGGTACAAACCTTTTAGTCTTGTGCATTTTCAATTCTTGTTTTTAGTAATAACCTCGTTAAAAAATAAGTGTAGGCCTAGTTACACTTTGTTTCATATAAACTGAAAATTATCAGGTGTGTTTGAATATCCAAACAATCTTGGTTCCAGTTCAGATAATCGATGTTCTTCTGTATTACAAATAGAGTTGAGCTCATCTCCAAGTCATTAGCTACTGAAATCTTATTACTCAAAGGAATGTTTTGCCATAAAAAATGAAAGGAATAATATCAACAGGAATAACAATGTGAAATTGAACAATCCTTGGATTTTTGCCGTTGCTCTAAGATATTAAAGACACCTGGTGAAAGCAGCTATAAAGAACTGCACATTTAATCACCACTGTCACCTAATCAGAACAGCCAGCAGCTGCAAAATCTAAGATTACATAACATTGATCCATGCACACTTCTTATGACAAAAGCAAGACTTCAATCAAAGCTTTGGTAGAACATTGCATCCAATGCTCTACCAATGAAAAATGATTTGATTGAAACCTATAATACTTGCACTTTTGGGAAAGAATAATGCTACTTTTTTTTTTCTTTTGGTTAAAAATGACCTGGTTTTTGAGTCGTTGAGCTTCCTCGCAGCAAAAAAATAATTTATAAATATTGAAATCATTCTACAGTCAGAAGATTGTACATTAATTCATATATATATATATATATATATTTTTTTAATGTAATGCTTTAAAGAAATTCATTGAAAAACTATGTTTGTTTCAATAACAAATTCTGAATAACCACATAACAAATATTGATGTAAATGTTGTTTTACTTTTTTAAACTGAGCTCTTTTGGATCAGTTTGTACCAAATTGAAATGAGAGCTCAGATTGGATAGCTTGCATTGACATCATTAAAATATTAGCTTTCTAAAATAATAAATGTTTGGTTACTGTCATTCAGATACTTTTAAAGTACTGCCTGACGAAACTGTCCAATATGTAATTATATCTTTTTTAATATATTATATATACAGTATATATACGAGGATCAGTCAATAAGTAATGCCTCCTATTTTTTTTCTTCTTCATTAAATTAGTTAAGTGAAAAATTTGAATTTGGCGCAATTCCTCAAACCTTCTCCAATCCATTGCAGTTGCAACTTCCCTCATCAACAGGTGGCAGCACTGCATCCGCTTGCAAAATGGCTGACACCAATGTTCATATTAGACAGTGTTCTGTGATTGAATTCTTGAATGTGAAAGGTGAAGTGCCCATTTGCATTCATGAAAGGCTGAAAAATGTGTATAGTGATGCAACAGAGGATGTCAGCACTGTTAGACGATGGGTTCATTGCTGTTACGAAGTTGAAGGGCAAACACCGTTGGCTGACGAAAAGCGGAGTGGCAGACCGGCGACTGCAGTGACTCCATACAACATCAGATGACAACATATCATGGTGACAACAGATGAATTGTGTCGCATTCTCTCCCTCAGTAAAGGCAGTGTGATGACGATCATTCGACAACTGGGGTACAAAAAAGTTTGTTCACGGTGGGTATCAAGAATGTTAACCGACCAGAATAAAGAGACAAGAAAAACAATAGCCTCCGAATACTTGCAGCGCTTCCATTTGGAGGGAGAGGAGTTTCTGGAAAAAATTGTGACTGGAGACGAAACATGGGTTCATTTGTTTGAACTTCAATCAAAGAGGCAGTCAATGGAATGGTATCACACAAACTCACCAAGGAAGAAAAAATTCAAAACTGTGCAAACAGCAGGGAAAGTTATGGCGACATTGTTCTGGGATGCAGAGGGTGTGATTATGGTTGATTTTTTGGAGCAGGGATGCACAATAAATTCTGTCCAATATGTCACAAACCTCAAAAAGCTTAAAAAGCTTCTTTTGCAAGACAATGCCAGTCATCACACCACTGAAGAGAGGTAATTGCATTTGAATTTCTTGACAATTAGAAGGAGAAAAAAAATAGGAGGCATTACTTCTTGACTAACCCTCGTGTGTGTGTGTGTGTGTGTGTGTATGTGTGTTTGTGTATATATATATATATATTTTAAAAGCATTATATATGTGGGTCGTTTCCCTTATTACCTGTCTTAGTTGATGGCTCACATGCATTAAATATCAGATTATAATCATGGCTCCAGTTGTACTCATTTTCTCACCAAAACCATGCAATTACAGTCCTTGGTCTACAGATACATGCAGGCCTAGATATTGAAAACTATTTTTTTTTCTTTCTTTTATTTTCTTTTTAAGCCAACAATGGTATCCTATTACCATGACCATGGTTTACATCATTGAGGCCTGTTTTGAAGTTCACATATTCTTAATTTCCAAATGGCTGGCAATGTGCTACTTCTCAACTGATATAGCATCACATATGGAGTATGTTGCGACATATGTATAGAGAATCTATATTGAGTGTAGAAGCTCCCTTCATCAGTAAGGGAGAAATCCTGTTTTACGTTGAGTTTCAGAGCTTTTGTGAAGGTTGTTGATTCTACTTAATGCTAGGGTTAACGAACTGTTTTATTGACTCTTTCAGCTAGCAGTTTATTAAGTTGTATATTATTTCAGCATTTCCTGAGCTTTGGCGCTACTAATGCATCATCAAATTAAAATGTAAATTCATTATAAATCACTTCTGAGTGGCTTCACTGTTACCAATTCATTTCAGAATGGATATGATTGCTTCTAGGTGTTACATCTTCATTTTAGAAATGATATCGCAGTAAGTGCTTCTGTGCATAAAACACTCATTTTGTTTTTTAAAATTAACATTTTTATAGAGATTTGAATTTTTTACTTATTCTGTTATATTTCTAAACAATCCATCCACCCATTCTAAATGATCGTGTCTTTTTAAGTGTGGTTTATCAACAAAAAGTATCAAAGTTTATTAAAAAAAAAAGATTAACTATTCCTAAAAAAATTATTTTATTTTTTATTTTAACTTGAATTGACAATTTCAGCTATCAATTATATTTTTAATTTAATAAGTATATAAGTGTGTCTAAATTTACTTACTATGTATTTAAAATAATCTAATTTCTTTTTAATATTTATAATTTCAGAAGACACTTTGGAGAGGAATTAGAAAGTAATAAAATAGTTCGTCTAATATTCAATGGCCAGTTACTAAGAAGTGATCAGGAGACTCTTCAGTTTTATGGACTGTTTGACAACTGTGTTGTGCATTGTCAGATTTCAAATCATGTGAGCCCCATTGTTCCAAACCCTGTAGAGTCATACCATGATCTGGATATTGGCCGTTTCATGCTGCCTCTCTTTGGGGTAGTTCTAGGACTTATTTGGTATTGTCGAATCCAATATCGACAGTTTTTTAATGCCACATCTACCTTTGCTCTGCTTGGTGTGACTGGACTTTTTCTTGTTTCTCTTGTGGCACTGTGTATTCCACGACGTGAACAAAGACATCAAGCTAATTGGCAAAGTCAAGAGAATGCAGCCCAATGATCTTTAAGAGTGCTTTCCAAGTCCAACAGTTATTGCTTTTATTGTAAGATTCTTTATGATTCTTTTCTAACAGAAGTAAATGTATACTTTTTAGTTTTTTTTTTTAAAAAGAAAAGGTATTTCAGTATCTTTGAAATATTCTCTATAAATATTTCCTCTTTATTCTCGTTAAAAATTGAGAACTTTTCTTTTATTTGGCTAATGCTTTTATAAATTTACTTTAAAGTTAGCATTAAACTTGAAACATGAATTGCTTGGTTGCTATTATAAGAACGATATTAGTTTAATTATGCAAATTGATTGGATAAGATTTGGATGTGCAGCACAAAGAAAGCTAATATCATTGTTGCTTTTATTAGCTTTTGGACCAACGAACTAATGATAAAGTAGTGAGACAGTTTGGAGAAAAATAAAGTTAGCTTAATAATAACACTAATAACATCACAATATCATACGGCAAAGGAAAAAAAAAGTGTTTTGTTTTTATCACTTTAAATTTTGATTACATCTATTAAATAAACTGTAAATAGTAAGATATTAAGATCATTTCCTTTATTTCAATTCCCATACAAAATTTACTGCCCCATCTGTGCAATTCTCTAATGTCAATCTGCAGAGAAACGTTTGATTGCATTCAACAACGCCTAATAATAAATGTGTGATCTGACATCATTCATATAGAACTCGTCAAGTAAACATTTATCTACAACTTATAAGACAAATTGTTTTACAATTTTTTAACATTTATAACAGAAAAATGAAAATTTAATTAACCATTCATTTTAACTTCATTTATTTTATGTATTACTTCCTTACTATTTTTTGTTGTTGTTGTGATTCAGAGAAACTGGGTGGCAAACTTGTGACTACGGTGATCAGCACTAATGCAGGGAGCCTCACACCATCATAAATATTCCTTTATTGTAGGGTAAACGTCTTCTTAAAACAGCATTAAGAAATAATGCTATGGATTAAAGCTATTTGAGTTAAAAATATTATTTCACTTATATTTTAATCAGGACTACATATTCCTCATAGGATCCGGTACAGTGCTGTGCATTTATGTCATGGCCAGCTCAGGTTATCAAAATAATTGCATTAAATGCATTCGTAAGTGAAAAGCTGGCTTTTCATTCATTATTGTTATTGTAGTAATCATCAATTTAACAAATTTGTTTACGCAAGATTAGATATATATATATGTAATATATTATTGTTTCTTGATGATTACATTTGGCAAAAATGTTGATGTAGGCCTATGATTGCATAATGAACTTGTTTTCAATAAAATATTTATTTAATAATTCTATATTCAAATATTAAGCTTTATTTATTTTTAATTTTTTTTTCCAAACAGACATCATTGCTTCCTTACTGCAAGTAAATTTTACGCTATTCATTGAATTCAGGATTTCAATCTTGTTCACAGTAGGTCATTTTATAGAATTGTTGTTATAAGCATATAAATCTTTGAAAACTCCTTTTTTCTGAGTTCTTCTTAAATACTATGTATTAGCCTATACAACATCTAAAGATGGGATAAATTTAGGCTAACTACTAAGGATTTTTTTTTCTAGGCTCAGTAATTCAATACATTGAAATTTAACTTTGATTGAAAACCTGCCATGCACTTTCTACAGCTTCCTCAAAACATTTAATTTCTGAAAATATCAAAATACTTCATTATATCTCTTCAGATTGTGGCAAAAATGTTTTGAAATTGTGTAATTATTTTGAGTTAAATTTAAGTAATATATGTTTTACATTTAATAATGAGACATTATTTGCTCTTTGAATTTTGATCATTACTTCTGATCCACTAGGTTTTGCACATGTTTTAGTTGAACTGTCGGAGTTCATACATGATTCCTCATTGATTACTAAAAAGAAAAATACATATGTATTTTTTTTTTGTTTGTTTAAAATACACCATTCATTTCTTGGTGGTAGAAGAATTTAAGTATGTATTACCATTATCAAGTGAAGATGCATAGCAGGGATATTCAGATATGTTAACATTTTCAAAATGATACCAATTCTCAGATTAATTTATCTGAGAAATTCAGCAGATTATATTTCTGTTCAAATTCTCTATTTCATAGTAAGCTATTTATATTTTTGAGTAATAAATTAAACATTCCATTTTTTTGTTGAGATTTTATGTTGAATTATAAGAATGCTTTTACTAATCAACTGTCAACAAAAGGGATTATTATCACTGTAAAGCTGTTTTATCTGATATGGTGTAAAACAGATAGTCAGTCAGCTAGCACTTTTATACATATTAAAGGAAAGGAATGGATAAGATAATAATAAACTTAAAAGACAAAGGATAATAGCTAATAGTAATTGGGATTACTGATAGTGTATCTTGTGAAAGATATAGGGTTAGTCTGGAGATACCATTTTGGGATAAACAATTGAACCAGTAGTGCTATAGGGCTATAAAGAGAACAAGTTATGGATAGCAGTCAAGGCAGAATTCTGTAAAAAATTCTCATAAGAAGAAGTTATTGTCTGTGCAAAAATGAATGTAATGACAAAAATTCTAGAAGTACAAATTATAAAAATAGGAAAAACTCAAGATTGTGCTTAGCTTAAATGGCTTGTGAATTACTAATCTGACAATTAAATTTCATAATAATATAATCCAGAAAAATGTGAGAAAATAAATAAATTATATATTTCAAACAATGAATTTATTGCTAATCAAGAGAGTTTACATTTGTTCAAGATTGTATAAGAGGGAAAATGTGAAACAGAAAATATATTTACATTTATGTAATACATAATATATAATTCCATGTTCCTCAGAAAAACATCTTCAGGACAGTATCACAGCTGTCTATATCTATCTGTCTGCGGATCAATCTAATCATATAGATAGGTATCAATTACTCGATGAGATTCTGAAAAATGGCTGATGGTACAACATGATATTGCACATTATCCTGTTGGAACAACCATTGCCTTAATGGCATGCGTTTAATCTGCAACATTGAACACAACGATTATAGTAGATGACTGACATTTGCTCTCACGTTTCTTACCAGAATGGAAGTCAACAATGCTTGGCCTTGGAGAATACTGTAGGGAGATGAGGCCCAATTTTACCTGGATGGAACTATAACACCCAAAATTGTCGAATTTGGGCATCCAAACCACCCCCTTGCTTTTCAGGAAATACATTATATTCACCAAAAATCACTGTTTGGTGACTTCACAGCAGCTACATCGTAAAACCATTCTTTTTTGGGAACTTTACTCTGACAGGAACAGTAATCTAGTCCATAACCACACAGAAATATCGTCATTCAGCAACTTCAGCAAAGACAGTGTCTGGATGAGATAATTTTTATGCAATATGGAGCAGCACCATACACTGCTTGATCGGTCAGCAGCTTCTAAAGCATCACTTCATAGACGAAAGAGTCATCAGTCACTTCTTTCCGGTTGCGTGGCTACCTTGCTCCTGAGATTTAACTCCATGCGACTTTACGCTGTGGGGTTACTTAAGTCCAAGGTCTTGGCGGGTTCCTGAGCTTGACTACCTTAAAGGACAATGTATCACAGACTATGATGAACATTCCTTCAGATGTGTTACATTTGACTGTAGAGAATGTTGTGCACAGTTTGCAATTCTTGGTCCAAAATAACAGTGGCCACATCGAACCTGGACCATTTCTGCACAGGAGAAATGAATGTGCTGCAGCAAAGGTGATGTTTCAGTCCAGTTTCATCTTTGTTATTCATTTGTCTGCCCATTGTAACTTTTTTTTTACATTGCACAGTGCTACATTTTCCCCTATTGGCGACTTTTGGAACTACTATTTTTTTGTGTGTGTGGAATCCTTCTTGCCATATCTTAATTAGTCTCCCCACCAAAAATTTGGTGCCATTCCGATTGTTTAATCAACCCTCAGATGGCTTTGAGTAGGGTCAGTTTAATTACGGCCTCCTCGTACTTTCAGATTTCAGATATTATTTGAATATCAAATAATGACATCTCTTTTTAATTTCAAAATTAAGTCAGGCATGAATTGCATATAATGCCATTATTTTCTAATTACATAAATTACAGTTGAAGGAAAAAAATAAGATGAAAATTGAATTCTGTAGAAATGGTTTACTGATCATGGGAATTATGTAAATTAAGTGTCGGACATGAAATGCATAAAAAGTTATGAATTTTATGTTAAGTTTATATACAGTATTAAAAAAATTAGTAAATACTTTGGAAGTTAACTTCGATTATTAGCTGTAAAAGAGTTTTCATTGTATCCTGTATAGTTTTTTTTTTTTTTTTGAGGACCTGAAAATACTACTACAATTTGCGGTTGAAAACAATCAAGAGATCCAACTGTTAGTGTAAAAGGAGATTAATGTTGATTATTTTCTCACTAGATTATTTTTGTTGCTAATAGTGATCGTCTATAGAGGGGTCAATCAACTATTCTTTGTACTAAACGCGAGCAACAACATAATGATTTTCTAACAAACAAAAATCGAAAATCTAACTTCCTGTGGAGCACATTTTAACGATAGTGAATGAAGTTTTAGTTAAGATAACGGGCAGAGCACTTTTTTTAATTTGAAGAGCAATGTTTTTCTTTATTTATTGAGATTATGGCGGTAATTTGTCCCCTGCAGAACAAAAGAAAACAAAAAGCCTATTTTGTTGTATAATATTTCGGATTTTCGCTGTCATTGTCACATATCCTTACTATCAGTTACTACTATTTAACATATATTTTGTATATTCAATAGCAATCTCTATTAAAATATTCGCTTTGGGAGTTTGCGAAGCCTCTGAAATGACAGGGAAACCAAATAATCGCGGGGAAGCATTGTCCCCTACGTTACTGTAAAAATACTAAAATATTCGTAATTAAACTAATATCGGTCATTGTAAAGCTTTTGATCAATGACCTAATAATACTTTGGGGTAAAAATAAAGTCCAATAATTATTTCCAAAAACAATATTTATTAAATTTGTGTTCGGGACACACTTAGGTACAAAGAATAGTTGATTGACCCTAAAGCATTGTCTTTTATGCTTAGATAATTGCCTTTTATATTTAGATAACTGGCAACAGAAGTAATCTAGTGAAAAACAAGTACTCTTTGACTTCCCTGTAATTTGGGAGGTCTCTGTTTTTTGTTTTATTTTTTAACTCAACATTATTTTAATACTTTCAAATTTGGAAAAAAGTATTTGATTAAGATACACTAAAAGTTTTACTTCCTCTGTACGAAAATATGGTATACACTTTAAAATTATTTATTTTTTAAAATATATACCATATTTTCGGAAGGAGGGAGTATTTTTGTATAAATTTATAACAAAAATATTATATTACATTTAAATATGTTTTAAATCTAAATTTTAAGTTTTAATAGTTTATTTTATTGTATATTTGACTCGATGTGTATGTATATAAAAAAAAAGCTTAAGTCACAGCATTGGTGTCTTATAAAATATGTCCAGTGAACCTAAACAAAATAGTAAGGATTAGGTAAACAATTGAGTAGAAAGTTAAAATGAACATTGTTAAAACAATCAATTGCAAAAATTTCTGCCAGTTAAAAAAAAAAAAAAATATGACCAAATTCTAACTTCAGTTTTTTGAAGTTGTCTACAATTTAAATTTGCCAAATCTCAGTAATAAATCTTTGCTTGGAATCAAATTTATTAATAAAATCTTAGATTTTGGTTGTGGATAAAATGATTTGATGGAAAATTGTAAAGGGCCTTACTCTATTTTGTTTGTTTCATTTCTACACAGAAACTCAAAATTTGAAGAAAAGATGCTCAATAATTTAAGATTGTCAAAGAAAGTCATACAATTTAACAAATTAGCTGTGAATTTTCTTTAGATTTTACTTTATTTGGCAGTAATATTGGAAATATCTTCAGGTCAAGATAAAATTTTATTTTATTTTAAGATTTAATTTTTAGACAACTTAGTTACATTATCTTTTTTTTCTTTTTTGAATAAACTATATCAAACAGATATTCCTTTTGTTTAATATGAAATACATTAATACTACAGTCTCACTTGCCTCTCGAATTTGTCCTAAATCTTGTCATCCTTCAACAGTTAAGTTTTATCAAAAGAACTGGGGGTGAGGAGAATTCTTGTCAAGGCCTTCATTGAATTATTCATAATGATGATGAGATTTTATTTGCTTATATATATAAGGACTATTGTCCGACTTTTTTAAATTAATAATGGAAAACAAAAAAAAAATATTATTATGTTATGATTTCCATTAGAGAAAGAATGAATGAATTTGCATTATAGTCAGATTTGCATTATAGTCAATACCAATTAATAACTTGTAAGTTCATCACATGAATTCTTTTCTTATATCACTATAATGTTTTGATTTTTTTTTTCCTGTATCATTTTTCAAAGCTAATATAATTATTATTCATAATTCTTTGACATATTTCCAAGATTCGCAGCTCAGCAGCAAAAAAAAAAAAGGATATTTGCCCCCAAGATATCAAATGAGATATCAAACTTGCCAAGTATTTTTTCATAAATGCTCTATTCAGGCAGTAATCCATTTCTGACCATATGCAGTACAGCTTATCACTTTTGATGTTGCAATTGCATTGGTTATACGATTTGATAGTTCGGTGAGGTCAGCAGGGGAATGAACACTTTGTCCTTCACATATCCCCCCCAAAAAAAAGTCTGAAGGAGCCAGATCTGGTGATCTTGGAGGCCAGTAGAGTAAGGCCTGATCAGCCTCTGCTATATGCTCTATCCGACTTTGTGGCAACTTGTCTTTCAGATATTCACTGACTAGATTGTTTTCATGAATTCTAAGATGCAAATCACCTTCTCACGATGCGAAACTGCCAATTTGGTTGTACCTGCACCCTATCAGCAGCCAATGGAACTAGGATGCAGCGTTCAGCAGGGAAAAAAAAAATCACTTATTGATTTTGTTTTTCATTTGGTATCTTGGGGGAACATCCTTTCTATTGCTGCTAAGCTATGAGGCTCTGAAATATTCAGAATTATGAATAACCCTATATTAAGGTAGTAAGTATCTCTTAAATCTTCATGTTCAGACTTAACTTCTTATTTGCAAATTTTCGTACTAATGGGGTAGAGTTTCTGCAGAGATTACAACTTGGGAATTATAAATTGAAATTTAAAATTTGATTTAATATAATATATAGTTTTGGTATACTGTACATAATCATTATTAATTAAAATTACATGCTGTTTTGCGCATATTGTTTCTTTTTATTATCTATATAACAGTCAGAGATTTCATCAAGATAGCTCAGGGGTTTTTTTTTTTTTTTTTTTTAAGTTCTTGGTGTACCTTTAATAATGACTTGAATATTATTTTTTTTTAATTTTGTCACCCTGTTCTAAATGCAAATATGAATGAACAAACTTTTGTATGCCACAGCATAATTATCTATACTTCGTTCTGAGTGTCTATCCTATATATAGGGTGATTCACGAAGATATGCAGAAACTTCGGTAGCTCATTCTACATGTAAAAGTAAAGAAACAAAGTTATATAAACATAGGTCCGGAAATGCTTCGGTAGCGAGTTACGGCTAGCGAAAGATTTTGCCCATAATTTAGTACCCTGGGTGAAATGAAGACTTGCTGGAAGTCTGGGAAGGTAAATTAAGGGGCAAAATCAGTGGTTTCATATGGTTGTTGGCCTGAATAATCGAATGAAACATGTTGCAGAACTGTATCTCCCTGTGTTTGTATGCGTATCCCCCTTGAACCTACAAAAGAGGGATCGCGAAACAACTTTTTTCCGTTTGACGTACAATAGCGTTGGTAAAGTAGGTTACAATGTACAAAAGTATACAACAAAATTTGTAGAACATTTATTTCTGAACAAAACGGTGCAAATACAGTATACAGAAAGTTAATAGATGTTCGATTAAAGGAACTGTTATGGAGAACAGTGCAAAGTAAATTGAACTGAAAAACATTACCCTACATCTCATCAATAAACTTACAGTTAATTTTAAAAATGTTTCTATCAACCTCAATGCATTTTTCTGCATGTTTAACGATTGCTCTTGTTGCTTTTCGTTGTTCAGCAGGGCTGTGCTTTAACTGCATAAATGATTCATTAATATGGGCAAGTAACGCCTCACGGGAGTTTACTTTGACCACCTAAACCTTTTCCTTCATCCATCCATCGGCGTATGCTCTGGTGGATGGCCAGTGTATAGGACCTCTACGACCGATCCATTTATTTGGGAATTGATGATTTAAATAGGTGGAAACATTATTTGAAAAATGTTGCGTGGCGCCATCGTGTTGGAAGTGCATCCGGTGTCGCATTGCAAGAGAAACATCTGCAAGCAATGTCGGCAGGCCCCCCACATCAAATTCCGGGCCCAGGTACCAAAAACGAAACCCCCCCCCCCCCCCCCCATGTATGAACAAAATAAAAAAAAACGGAATCCCCAAATCACCAACCAAAATAAAATTTAAAAAAACCGAATCCGTAAATCGCCAACCAAAAAAAAAAAAAAATTACCGAATCCTTAAATCACTAACCAAAATAAAAAACGGAACCCCCAAATCGCCAACCAAAAAAACAAAAAAGGAATCAAACACTTTCAGACTTTCGAAATCTCACCTTCTAAATTTTTTAAAATGTGATTATTTGTCTCTCATCTTTTTATTAAATTAATTTTAACACACATTAAAAAAAAATTAATCATAAATTAAAAAAAAAAATATGGAAGTAAAAGAAAAATCTGGGAATGTGATAAAGATGATTACAAACCACTACCAAACTTTTCACGGAATGTACAGAAGCGATACAACATCAAAACTTCAAATTCTACACTTACTTCTTAATAGTATCGAAATAGTGAATGAAATACTCTCCAAACAGGCTGAACTCAATGAGTAATGCCTGAACATTAAATAAATTCTGCACTAGTAATTATAAAATTAAATCTTTCATTATCTAAATAAAAAGAGGAGCTGATGATAACCCAACAGTTGTGGGTTGAAACCGTCCTTGATGAGTATTTTATTGTTTTCTTAGCTTTTAAAATATGAATTAATAATCTTTATATCATGTGCTAATTATTTTTAAACAAAGACATTCATTTAAAGTATTGTCTACAAATAAAAGAGAATAAACACGAGATGAATTAAACAAACTTTTATATTACTGGTGACTGTTCGAAAAAAGTTCCTACACTGACATATTTTCTTTATTTTATAAAAATACGCAAACAAACATTTGTATTAAATTAAACAAAAATAATAATGGAGCCGTTTCCTCCTATGAAAATCTGATTGCAATGATTGTGCTGCAAGAAAAAACAACAACAGTTGTCCGCCTTTTAATAAATACAATCGCCTCGAAAATAATAAACAAACAACGAATTAGGCAAAGAAAAGTAAAAAAAATTCAGCTTAAAAAAAAGCAAGATAGACAAACAATAAATTAGATATAGGTAAATTTTCTTAGTTGATTAAAACCAGTAGACCTAATAGTTTTATGTGTAATGTAAAATGATAGTTTTAAAAACACTCTTTCTCTTCGACCAATCGAATTACTTAAAGTGGGCTACTTTCTGAACTAGGATTGTTTTGAATTAGATAATGTCTTTAGTAGCATAATATTCCGGATATCACTTTTCTTCCCCTCACGACAAATATAACGCAATAAAGGGTACTTACAATGAGCAAAGATTGGTTCGGGCCCCAATATGCACGTCTCTGGAATCGGGATGACTCGTTGATCAAGGAAACGAAGCACTAGTTCTTTTCTTTTAAATTTTTACTGATTCACACAACCGTTGACACTGATTTTTCATGCCACTACGTATCCTGGCATGTATATTGGAGGTGATGATACGACTACCTTACTGGCGAATACTGAGCTGATAACAGGAACATGTCATCGCCCCCAAGTGTTCCGCGTTAACTTAAGAATAATTAAGAAACAGCAGAAATCTATTAGATCCAGGGCCGCGCCAAGGTATGTTGGCGCCGGGGTGCCAGGCAAAAGTTGCCGCCCCTAATAAAAAAATAATGACAAACTTTGTCCTTCGTTATTTTTATATGGAAACCATATTTACTTCAAATAAAGGCATCATAACTACGATATTTCGCAAAGGTAGCTTCCTATGCTTCCTCAGGCTCCATTTTTTACAAAACTTTAAAAAGTTAAAAGTTTTATTATTAGAAAGCTTTTATATTATGATATAGGATTTTTTCCAAATTCTTTAAGTGATTGTGGTTTAAATAATTGGATTTTCAAAGAAATAAAAATCGATTATCAGACATAAAAATTTCCTTGCAAATGTGCTTAATGTAGTTTCAATTACTAAGCAAAATAAAATCCAAAAGTTCATAATAAAAAAATTATACAGTAAATTTTAATTAAAAATGAACTTTTCTTGCCTTTTTGGGCGCAAATTCATTAATTAAATCTGATGTGTCTAAATCGCAGCTATTTTATTTTCAATACTGATTAAACTCAAGTTTGTTAATCGTTCTTGTGACATAGTAGATCTTAAATAATTTTTTATTAATTTAAAAAAAACTTCTTTCACCGGAAGCCACTGTCACAGGTATTGTCAAAAATATTCATAATGCAATTGTTATATTTGGAAACATTGGAGTAAGATCATTTAAAAACATATATAATCTAAAACTGCTAATGCATTCATGCAGGGCTTCAAGTATGTTAAAAGGATTTCAATTTCATCACATAAATCTAACGCATTTATATCAGATTCATTTTGTTCATTATCGGGTAATTTAATTTGCAAATCCATACAATATTTTATTTTAGTAACTCGATTCAATTCCAGCAACGAATAAATGTTATTTAGAAACTGAAAAGTTTCGTTATGAACTGTCATTAGCTCAAATCTTTCCTGTATTTTGGATATTTCTGTATCTAAAATAGTGAATTTGGCCTCGCATATCGTAATATTTTCTTGATTTAAAAAGTCTATTATAAATCTGGTTAGTCCCTCTCCATTAGAATCTAATATAGGACAAAAGCCTAAAAATGTTCTCTAATTTCAATTTTTTTATTAATATTATTTAAATTCCCAAATCGTACAATAATAGTTGTTTGTTCCTGGTGGCTAATATCGGGAGTACAGTCTAACATTACTGCATAATAATTGCACGATTTTAGTGCAAATTGCCTGCATCTCGTGAAAATTTTAGGAGAGTTATGAATGAATTTATTCAGAATCTGAAACCACGTGGTCACATATTTTTTTTTATTAACAAATAATAAAAGGATTTATTCATGCAAAAGATAAAAACATAAGTACATATTTAAGTAAGATTTGCAAAATTTTGTCGGGCCCTTGCATGAAACTGATTTCTGTTTACTAGTAAAAAGGGATCATATTCTTGTCAGATAAAAATAATTGGTAAACGAATAGAAAATAAATAACATCTAAACGGGTTTAAAGTAAAACAAATAACAATAACATTATTCGGTCATCGACGGCAGATGGCATTTTTTTTGTTAAAGGATCTGGACTAGCTAATCTGATGCGTTGGCGGAGATTATTTTTTTGAGGATTGTGGATTTTTTGAGGATTATTTCTTTTCGGAATATATGCTGGTGATCTCTGGAGAATTAGGTAACTTGTTAATTTGAATTATTTAACATAACTGTTTTTATACACATACATAATTGCTGCCATTATACTTTTCTGATTATTTTTTATAAATCGTGCAATATTTCAGCTTTGACAGTCAAACTCAAGAAATAAATGAATAACATTAAAAAATTAATAAAATAAATCTTACAGTAAATTAAAAATAGAGGACAGATTTGGATTAGGTACGTAACTGAAACGCAGCAATATTTTTCCCTTTCATTTTTATTTATGTTAATGTTATGTTAAGATAAATTAAGCTTATTAATTTCGAAATGTTTTCTTCAACTAACAGTATTTTAAGATAGATTTTTTTTTTTTTTTTAAGTTTGTAATTTTTAGACAAAAAAATATTATAATTACGTATACATGACTTCTACTACCAAATATTTTAAGAAAAAAAATTGTGACAATGTCTCTGAAAATCAAAGCTTTTAGGAAAAAAAAAAAAAGAAAAGGAAGAAAAAAAAACCTGTTTATCTTAAAACTATGTTTGATACATTGTGAAATGAAAATGAACAACTCAATGATATTTTCAATGAAAAGCAAGTCCAGAATAATTCAAAAATTGAGATGAAAATCACAGCTGGACAATGAATAAGCCTTCGCACACACATTTTCATCGGAAAATTATGATGCACTACAGAAAATATTTTCACTAATTTACTAAAATGTGAATCAGTCACTTTTTTGGCTTAACTTTCTTTAGAATGGTAAAAAAAAAAAGGAAAAACAGACCCATTTGAAAGACAATTTCTGCAAAGGCACTTTTATTGAATGCCAAGTAAAAGATTAGATCAACAATTTTGTATTTTTTATTTGTAACACTTTTGATAATTGATCACTCCACAATAACTTAAATTTCAATTTAAACTTATCAAAGAAATTTTATACTCCCGACACACAAAACGTCAATGATTGGGTTTTGATTCTCTGTAAATCATTAAATTTTTACAATATAAATCTGTTTTCCCATTAGTAAAACTTCATTAGAATAGATACTTTGCTAATACATAAATTAAAGCCTAACAAAAAAATGTATAGGCAAAAACTTAATATAAGTAATAACTTACCTTAAGAAGATCTTCAGTGATCAAAACCGCTGTGGATTCTGAAGTTTGCAAAAGCCTCGGAAGATGTTTGTTAGACAGAGAAGAATATAACAATGACTTCCTTTGAAACCTCTGTCTTCAAAAACTTTACCTTTGGAAGGATTAGCAACAATTGGAAAGTGGTGTTCTTTGAAATTTTGCCGCATGTCCTGGGGTCCACTAAATAACAAATATGTGCGAAAACAGTAATGGGGAGAAAAGTTAAGATTTCATCCAGAATCCAGTATTTTTGATTAGTTTTTCTTGAATAGATTCCTATATATTCTCTTTAATTGATAGGATTTCGCCCTCAAAATGATATCAAAGAAATAAATAAGATGTGTCAACTATTACAATTATATATTTTTTTTTTTTTTGGTATCATACGACGACTCATAAATAACTTTTTCACCAGTATTTATTACAGAAACTAAACCATTTAATGCTGCATGAGGAGAACAAACTTCGAACTAGAGACAAAAACTATGCTTCATACAATACTTCCTCTCTCTTCTGTGATGGAACCAAAGCTGCGTCATTATTTTAAATATTTCCTTAAAACGGAAAAATGCAATGTAAATTGATTCCAAGAATTCATAACCTGAATCTTAAATTAACCATATTTATATTTTTTTTTTTACAAATTCTTTAATTTAGTGAAAAATTTGAATGTATAAAATGGTATAAAGAAACAAGTGCTCTTGTTCAGTTGTAATGGAAGCTAAAAGATCCATTATGTGATCCTTAAA
>JAFIDM010012231.1:154226952-154243639 GCA_023159025.1 Thereuonema tuberculata
TTTTGCCTATTAGTTATAGGCTAAGGCCTTTCAGTTGTGTAAAATAACATAGCAATTTATTTTCTTGCTTCTTTTGCTGGGGGCCACTGGCAGGTGTGAGGGTGGCCTTCAGATAAGCTCATGCCTTTCTGAGTCTTTTATTGGGGAAGGCGGATTGGGCTGATGAGTCCCTACAAGGACGAAACAGCCGTTCCCAATTCCTTCCGATAATTGATTCAGAAAGGTAATTTTATTTATCCATGTGCTGTTCTTTTTTCCTTTCTTGTTTTGATTTTATTGATATATTCACAGCACGTTAAAATGTTTTATTTGGGTTAATACTATAGTGACTTTGATAATTTTTTGCAGAAGAAGAGATAGTTGGAGCAACTTAATTTTTTTTTCTAAATGTTACCCTAAGAATAATAGTATTTCATAAAAAATTTCATGCTGCAACCACCTATCCCTTTTGAGCTATGCACCTTTGTCTTACACCTATTTTCCCATTGACACTAATGTTAAATGGGTGTAAATTAGGCTTAAGAGCATGTTTTAGAAAAAATTATAACTTCTTTAATTTTTTACATATGCAAAAAAATAAATAAAAAAATACGGGTCTCATAAATTTGTTTCTAGAACTTGGAAAAAAATCAAACTCAAATTCTGAGATATGATAAAAAATGGACTGGTTGATTTGACATGGAATGACCCAGATATAAGCTTAGTCTGGAGATACCTTTTTGGGATAAACAAATGAACCAGTAGTGCTATATAAAGAGAACAAGTTATGGATAGCAGTCAAAGCAGAATTCTGTAAAAAATTCTTTTAAGAAGAAGTTGTTATTGTCTGTGCAGAAATGAGTGTAATGACAAAGAAACACTAGAAGTACAAATTATAAAAATAGGAAAAACTCAAGATTGTGCTTAGCTTAAAAGACTTGTGAATTACTAATCTGACAATTAAGTTTCAAAATGATATAATCCAGAAAAAAATGTGAGAAATGAAATAAATTATATATTTCAAACAATGAATTTATTGCTAATCAAGAGAGTTTACATTTGTTCAAGATTGTATAAGAGGGAAAATGTGAAACAGAAAAGACATTTACATTTATGTAATATGTAATATATAATTCCATGTTCCTCTGAAAAACATCTTCAGGACAATATCAAAGCTGTCAATATCTGTCTGTCTGTATGTCAATCTAATCATATAGGTAGGTATCAATTAATTACTCGATGAGATTCTGAAAAATGGCTGGAGGTACAACATGATATTGCACATTATCTTGTTGGAACACACCATTGCCTTAATGGCATGCATTTGATCTGCAACATTGGACAAATAGCCAGTTGCATCTCGAACACAACAATTATACAGGGTGGGCAAAATAAAAACCGCTTGGAAAAAAATGTATACAGTAGCACCTCGATTATCCGTCACCTAAGGGACCTGAGGATGGTCGGAACGCTAAAAAGGTCGGATAATCAGGGGAGAATGAATTAAGCCATTTACAAGTAGACAAACGATGTATTTAAGTAAAAAATACTCTACTGTAACTTAAGGACTATACAGTGTACGTTACAAAAGCCAAATACATGAAGAATAAAAATGTGTTTAAGTTATAAGTAAAGAATGAAAATATGTTTAAATCATGTTAAAACTACATAAAAAAATCAGAAATGTTTTTTTGTTTCAATTTTTTTAAACCTTGACTTGGCTGCTGCGTCACGCCATTTTTCTTTGTCCACATAACGTCCATGGCTGTTGATTGCTGCTCCAAGTACTTTAGGACAGTCTCGAAGGCATCCTTTGCTGCAGAGTGGCTGATCTTTTCGTCTTCCTCTTTTTCTTCATCTGACTCCTCTTCTTCAGCACTAGCTTGTTGCACAACGATGTCAATGATATGTTTTCTCTTCGTACTTGTAGCCATTATTACACCTACACTACAAACTTTCACTTACAAAGTAACATTCACTTCCACTACTGTAATTTCTAAAATGATAACACAACATGAAACAATACTGTAGACTGAACAGGTCAGCAGACTTCCGTCAACTAATCGATAAAACGAGCATGACTCAGGCAGGAAACAAAGAAAGGACTGCAGAGACATCTGCTTGGCTTGTTGTGACAGGAAAACAAACAGATAACGCTGGCGCGCCACTTGTCTAGACATGGTCGGATGACGTGGGGAGTCAGTTGATCCGAGGTCGGGTATGAGAGGTGCCACTGTACATATATTATATGTACAAATATTGACAAATAGGACTGACCCTTGTTAATGAACAGAAAATGCTGGAAACCATAATTGCGATGCACCAATCGGTTGCTGTCACATGTCGGCGCTTGCGCATCTCCCGCATGCTCTGTCCGAGTACGTCACTGTGTCATTACGTGTTAATGAGTGAGAGGAGCAGACGTTTTTTGTGACCAGTTGAAAGCAACACAGAATGGTGCTCATGATAAAACAGTGCATGTTCATTATCGAGTGTTATGCGAAGCACGAGTCGTGAAAACGAGTCGAAGCACGAGTCGGGGAACTGTTTGTGCAAAAGTTTAAGACTGGACATGTTTTGGCTAAGGCAAAATGGCGGGAAACGGGCTCAGTAGCGAATAAACACCGTTACTATCCGAAAAGAGTTTGAACACCAGAAAACATAGCTCGAGTGCAGGAAAGCCTGGAACGAAATCCGACGAAATCTCAACGACGCGATGTTTATCTATGCAAGTGGTAATTAAGAGATCGTAATGTCGAAACGTTATCAAATATGACCTTCATCTGTATCCTTACAAATTTACTGTGGTGCATGAGTTAAAGCGGCCAGACGTAAATTCGTGTGTTGAATTCTGCCGGTGGTTTCTGAGTGAAGTGGAGTCAGGACTTTTGGATCCCCAGTTTTTCATTTCCTCAGATGAGGCCTTGTTCAGCCTGTCATGGTATGTGAACTCCCAGAACACGCGCCATTATGCATCAGAAAATCCTGATCACTATGTCGAAAAGCCATTGATTAATCTCAAGATTGGTGTGTGGTGTGCAATGTCTGGTGTCTGCATCGTAACATGATTCTTTCACCAAACTTGTTAGTGCTAACTGGTATGTCCAGACACTGTTTAATCCATATGTGGATCAACTCACAGAAGATGAACGACTGTATGGATATTTTCAGCAAGATGGAGCTACAGCACACACCGCCTTGACAACCTTGTCACGAGTGCATGAGGTATTCGATGAGGAGAGGACAATCAGCAGAGGCAGTGCAATCAACTGGCCATCTCGATTGCCCGATCTCTCTCCCTGTGATTTTTACCTGTGGGGCAAATTGAAGGGTCAGGTGTACTCCAATAATCCTCATACACTGGAAGCGCTACAGCAGAACATTGAAAACGCTATTGTTGCTATCCCTCGGGCAGAGCTGCTACGCATGTCTCACAGTTTGATAAATCGAGCACAGCGCTGCATTGACGCCAACGGTGGCCATTTCTAGCATCTTCTGTGATGTTCATTAACAAGGGTCAGGCCTATTGTCAATATTTGAAATATATCTATATGTATTTTTTCCGGACCGCTTTTATTTTGCCCACCCTGTAGTAGATGATTGACATTTGCTCTCACATTTCTTACCAGAATGGAAGTCAACAATGCTTGGCCTTGGAGAATACTGTAGGGAGATGAGGCCCAATTTTACCTGGATTGTCGAATTTGGGCATCCAAACCACCCCTTTGCATTTCAGGAAATACATTCATCATCATTCAACCGTCTCCAGTTTCCCAGATGCAGTGCAAGAGCACTCTCCATCTATGTCGACTCAGATACCACTCTTCCTCTTGAACTTGACTCCAAACCACTCCTCTATCTTCCAGACCTTGTTTCAGTAGATCGGACCATCTTCTCCTAGGTCGGCCTCTAGGTCTTTTGCCATCCACAGTTTTCAGCAGCCATTCTTTGGCTACTCTGGAAGGATCCATTCTCATTACATGGCCATACCATTTTATTCTGGAGCTGGTTATGGTTTCAGGAAATACATTATATTCACCAAAAATCACTGTTTGGTGTGGCTTCACAGCAGCTACATCGTAGAACCATTCTTTTTTGAGAACTTTACTCTGACAGAACAGTAACCTGGTCCATTACCGCACAGAAATATCATCATTTCGCAACTTCAGCAAAGACAGTGTCTGGATGAGATAATTTTTATGCAAGATGTAGCACCACCACACATTGCTTGATCGGTCAGCAGCTTCTAAGGCATCACTTCATAGACGAAAGAGTCATCAGTCACTTCTTTCCGGTTGCATGGCTGCCTTGCTCCTGAGATTTAACTCCATACGACTTTAGGCTGTGGGGTTACTTGAAGTCCAAGGTCTATATTGGCGGGGTCCCAAGCTTGACTACCTTAAAGAACAATGTATCACAGACTATGATGAACATTCCTTCAGATGTGTTACGTTTGGCTGTAGAGAATGTTGTGCACAGTTTGCAATTCTTGGTCCAAAATAACGGTGGCCACATCGAACCTGGACCACTTCTGCACAGAAGAAATGAATGTGCTGCAGCAAAGGTGATGTTTCAGTCCAGTTTCATCTTTGTTATTCATTTGTCTACCCATTGTAACTTTTTTTTTACATTGCACAGTGCTACATTTTCTCCTATCGGCGACTTTTGGAACTACTATTTTTTTTTTTTTTGCAGAATCCTTCTTGCCATATCTTAATTAGTCTCCCCATCAAAAATTGGTGCCATTCCGATTGTTTAATCAACCCACAGATGGCTTTGAGTAGTGTCAGTTTAATTACGGCCTCCTTGTACTTTCAAATTTCAGATATTATTTGAATATCAAATAATGGCATCTCTTTTTAATTTCAAAATTAAGTCAGGCATGAACTTTCACAATATAATGCCATTATTTTCTAATTACATAAATTACAGTTGAAGGAAAAAAATATGGAGAAAATTTAATTCTTTAGAAATGGTTTACTGTTCATGGG
Organism: Thereuonema tuberculata; assembly: GCA_023159025.1. NCBI lineage: Eukaryota > Metazoa > Arthropoda > Chilopoda > Scutigeromorpha > Scutigeridae > Thereuonema > Thereuonema tuberculata. Next base: position 154,231,923 of record JAFIDM010012231.1, read on the forward strand.
AATTATGTAAATTAAGAGTCAGATATGAAATGCATAAAAAGTTATGAATTTTATGTTAAGTTTATATACAGTAATAAAAAAATTAGTAAATACTTTGGAAGTTAACTTCGAGTATTAATTGTAAAAGAGTTTTCATTGTATCCTGTATAGTTCTTTTTTTTGAGGACCTGAAAATACTACGACAATTTGCGGTTGAAAACAATCAAGAGATCCCACTGTTAGTGTAAAAGGAGATTAATGTTGATTATTTTTTCACTAGATTATTTTTGCTGCTAATAGTGATCCTCTATAGAAGGGTCAATCAACTATTCTGTGTACTAAACGCGAGCGACAACATAATGATTTTCTAACAAACAAAAATAGAAAATCTAACTTCCTATGGAGCACGATTATTAACGATAATGAATGAAATTTTAGTTAAGATAACTGGCAGAGCACTTTTTTTAATTTGAAGAGCAATGTTTTCCTTTATTTATTGAGATTATGGCAGTAATTTATCCCCTGCGGGACAAAACAAAACAAACAGCCTACTTTGTTGTATAATATTTCAGATTTTCTCTGTCATTCTCGCATATCCTTACTAACTGTTACTAGTATTTAACATATATTTTGTATATTTAATAGCAATCTGTATTAAAATATTCGCTTTGGGAGTTTGCAAAGCCTCTGAAGTGACAGGGAAACCAAATACTCGCGGGGAAACATTGTCCCCTAAGTTACTGTAAAAATACTAAAATATTCGTAATTAAACTAATATCGGCCACTGTAAAGCTTTTGATCAATGACCTAATAATACTTTGGGGTAAAAATAAAGTTCAATAATTATTCCCCAAAACAATATTTATTAAATTTGTGTTCAGGACACACTTAAATACAAAGAATAGTTGATTGACCCTAAAGCATTGTCTTTTATGTTTAGATAATTGCCTTTTATATTTAGATAACTGGCAACAGAAATAATCTAGTGAAAAACAAGTACTCTTTGACTTCCCTGTAATTCGGGAGATCTCTGTTTTTTTGTTTTATTTTTTAACTCAACATTATTTTAATACTTTCAAATTTGGAAAAAAGTATTTAATTAAGATACACTAAAAGTATTACTTCCTCTGTCCGAAAATATGGTATACACTTTAAAATTTTTAAAATGTATACCATATTGTCGGACGGAGGGAGTATTTTTTTATAAATTTATAACATAAGTATTATATTACATTTAAATATGTTTTAAATCTAAATTTTAAGTTTTAATAGTTTAATTTATTGTATATTTGACTCGCTGTGTATATATATATATATTTGTATATAAAAAAAAAGCTTAAGTCACAGCATTGGTGTCCTATAAAATATGTCCAGTGAACCTAAACAAAGTAGTAAGGATTAGGTAAATAATTGAGTAGAAAGTTAAAATGAACATTGTTAAAACAATCAATTGCAAAAATTTCTGCCAGTTAAAAAAATTTGACCAAATTCTAACTTCAGTTTTTTGAAGTTGTCTACAATTTAAATTTGCCAAGTCTCAGTAATAAACCTTTGCTTGGAATCAAATTTATTAATAAAATCTTAGATTTTGGTTGTGGATAAAGTGATTTGATGGAAAATTGTAAGGGGCCTTACTCTATTTTGTTTATTTCATTTCTACACAGAACCTCAAAATTTGAAGAAAAGATGCTCAATAATTTAAGATTGGCAAAGAAAGTCATACAATTTAACAATGTTAGCAGTGAATTTTCTTTAGATTTTACTTGATTTTGCAGTAATATTGGAAATACCTCCAGGTCAAGATAAAATTTTATTTTATTTTAATATTTAATTTTTAGACAACTTAGTTACATTATTTTTTTTTTGAATAAACTATATCAAACAGATATTCCTTTTGTTTAATATGAAATACATTAATACCATATTCTCACTTACCTCTTGAATTTGTCGTAACTCTTGTCATCCTTCAACAGTTAAGTTTTATCAAAAGAACTGGGGGTGAGGAGAATTCTTGTCAAGGCATTCATTGAATTATTCATAATGATGATGAGATTTTATTTGCTTATATATATAAGGACTAATGCCCGACTTTTTAAAATTAATAATGGAAAGCAAAAAAATATTATTATGTTATGATTTCCATCAGAGAAAGAATGAAATGAATTTGCATTATAGTCAGATTGTCAACACCAATTGAGAAATTGTAAGTTCTCAAATTACATCACATGAATTCTTTTCTTATTATCACTATAATTTTTTGATTTTTTTCTGTACCATTTTTCAAAGCTAATATACAGCTTTATTCATAATTCTTCGACATATTTCCAAGATTCGCAGCTCAACAGCAAAAAAAAAAAAGATATGTTTGCCCCCAAGATATCAAACTCACCAAGTATTTTTTCATAAATGCTCTATCCAGGCAATAATCCATTTCTGACCATATGCAGTACAGTATATCACTATTAATGTTGCAATTGCATTGGTTATACGATGCGATAGTTTGGTGAGGTCATCAGGGGAATGAAGACTTTGTCCTTCACATATCCCAAAAACAAAAAGTCTGAAGGAGCCAGATCTGGTGATCTTGGAGGCCAGCAGAGTAAGGCCTGATCAGCATCTGCCATATGCTCTATCGACTTTGTGGCAACTTGTCTTTCAGATATTCACCGACTAGATTGTGATAATGTGTCACTACTGAACTTGTTTTCGTGTATTCCAAGATGCAAATCACCTTCTCACGATGTGAAACTGCCATTTTGGTTGCACCTGCACCCTAGCTGCAGCCAATGGAAGTAGGATGCAGCATTCAGCTGGGAAAAAAAACTTGGTGAGTTTGTCTTTCATTTGGTATCTTGGGAAAAACATCCTTTCTATTGCTGCTAAGCTGCAAGCCTCTTGAGATATTCATAATTACTCATAATTCAGAATTATAAATATCCCTGTATTAAGGTAGCAAGTATCTCTTAACATCTTCATGTTCAGACTTAACTTCTTATTTGCAAATTTTCAGACTAATGGGGTAAAGCTTCTGCAGAGATTACAACTTGGGAATTATAAATTGAAATTTAAAATTCGATTTAATATAATGTATAGTTTTGATATACATAATCATTATTAATTAAAATTACATGCTGTTTCGCACATATTGTTTCTTTTTATTATCTACGTAAATCAATTCAGCAGTCAGACATTTCATCAAGATAGCTTAGATTTTTTTTGTTTTGTTTTTTCTATTTAAGTTCTTGGTGTTCCTTTAATAGTGACTTGAATATTATTTTTTTAATTTGTCACCCTGTTCAAAATGCAAATGTGAATGAACAAACTTTTGTATGCGTCAGCATGATTATCTATACTTCGTTCTGAGCGTCTATCCTGTATAATGGGATAAGTAAAAAGTTCAGAGCGGTTTTTTTTTCTTATTTCGACGATGAAATTAACAAAGTTAGGATTATCGGATTTAGATCAAATATGCGAAGTTTTGTTCAATAACTTTTGTCCATTTTGAAGGCAATTTCATAATTCCGCGATTGAAGAAGTCCTCCTCCCTATTGGTAAAAAACTTGACCAGCTCAGTTTCACAAGCCTCTTTTGAGGCCAGTTTTGTACCATCAAGAAAATTTTGCAAATGCTTGAAAAGGTGATAATCGCTTGGAGCCAAGTCTGGGCTTTATGGCTGGTGAGAAATAACCTCCCATCCAAGCTCTCGGAGTTTCTGGTGCATCGTTAAAGATGTGTGTGGCCTGGCATTGTCTTGATGGAACACAACACCCTTCCTATTGGCCAATTCTGGCCGCTTCTCGCCGATTGCCTGCTTCAATCTGGTCAGTTGTTGACAGTATAGGTCCGAATTGAGTGATTGGCCCGATGGGAGCAGCTCATAGTGGATGTTTCCTTTCCAATCCCACCAAACACACAGTAAAACCTTTTTAGATGTTAATCTGGGCTTGGCAATCGTTTGGACCAGCTCACCACGCTTGGACCACGATCGTTTTCACCTGTTGTTCTCGTATGCGACCCATTTTTCATCGCCAGTCACTATCCGCTTCAAAAATGGGTCGATTTCGTTACGCTGCAGCAAAGAATTGCAGGCATCAATTCGGTCCAAAAGGTTCTTTTGCGTCAATTCGTGTGGCACCCATACATCGAGCTTGTTTGTGAGACCAACCTTATGCAAATGGTTCCAAACAGTTTTCTGGCTCATATTCAGTTCCTGGGCAATGGAAGAAGTGCTCGCATGCCGGTCCTACTGGAACCTACTGGGAAACAACCTACTGGAAAGCAGCAAAACTACTTCAACACACTCCCCACCATGCTTTGCAATCAATCTCATTATTATTTTCAAACCAGTTGTTTCGTTACGAATTAAAATCATAATTTCCTGTCTTCAAAACTTGAGCAGGTAAGTTTATTAAAATCTGATTAAGTTGTAGAAATATTGTAATATATTGAATCCTTGTGCAATACAAAGTTAAATAGGTATTGCTGTCTCTCTAATAGTTGTTTTGATTCTAGTTTTTATGAAGTAGGATTAGCTATTATTTTATTTCCAAAATGGTTTGTTGGGCAATATGGCTTAGAAGTATTTCATATCATCTTTCTCTTCAGTTCTGAAATCATTCCTTAATGATTTGCTGAGGAAGTCAATGGTTAATTATCTCCGTATCTTTCCCTTGAAATTCTACAGATTCTTCCAGGGATTCGCCTTGTTGGAAACACTTAGAGAGCCATGGAACACGGACCTTTGGAAAAATATATTTGTAATTTTTGCAAATATACTATGAAAAACAAAGGAATAAGCATTTTTTACATTATTTGTAACTAATATTTTTATTAGGTCATTGAGTTTTTATGTAAATAAATATTGTCTGGTTTTCAAAAATAACCATGTATCTCATAATTGCTGCCTATTTCACATCACCCGCCAACTTGATTTTTTTTAAATATAATTAAATTTTTATATGAATATACCGTATTTACACGCATAATTTCCCCTTTTTTTTCATCAATATTTTGACAAAAAAAAGGGGGGTGGGGAAATTACGCGATGTTTTTCAATTTGAGGAAAAAAAATATGGTGATAGTGTAAGGAAAACCATGTTAAATATTGATTTTTAAAGCAAGAAATGTAATTAACAACAATTTTATTAACACGCAACATTTAAAATATAAGAAATCACATCTCAACATTTGTTTTTTCTTCAAAGTACAGTTATTGTTGTACTGATTCAGAAGGAGTCTACTCTTGTACTGACCGGGGTAGGGGTGGAATCTTCCCCTAAAGTAGCGTGGGATAGAGAAATGCGGAAGTAACGGTACATTGTCGCGTCGTCGTGAGTTCACCGCCAGTCAAGATCATGTTGGAAACGCATTGAAGTAGAGGTGGGGAAATTATGCAATAAAAATAAAAATTGAATTTTGTAATCCACAAAAACTGGGGTGGGGAAAATACGCAATGGGGGAAATTATGCGCGTAAATATGGTAATTACATTATTCAATTACGACTGTAGACAAATAATGTCAACTAATCAAGGTCTGTTCCAGTCTACATTTCCATTTGATTAAAAACACAATAACTGAGTTATGACTACAAACAAAAAAGATATTCCATAATACCCGAACTTTATCTATCTATTACAACAAGTTCACCATCTAGTTAAAATGTTATTGCTTATTGTCTTTTTCAAAGCGGCAACAATTTTTGTACCTTGTCCTTTTAGGATAACATTAGAATATCCAATCCTTACTGCCAATAACCATATACAGATTTCCCATTGTATGTTGAGCTTGAAGAAAGTTCACATGTTGTACTGCACCAAGTTCCTGCCTTGAATTTTAAGAAAATGTTTAGTAGTATACCAACTGAAGAAATTTCATGAAAACATCTTTATCAAATTACCTTCTTTCAAAATATTTTCATGCAAATTAACTCTTTAATAACTTGTAATGTTTCTGGAACTGGTACAAATTTATATATAGAGAATGCTCATTGAAAAGAAATGGAACTTCCTGTTTGTTATTATTAAATGTTGTATCTTTTCAGAAATTTTGTTGTTGTTGATGTTTTCAATGATAAATTCTGGCCTACATATATATGTATATTATTCCTTATTAAATCTTGCCAAATACTAAATTATTACTGATCTTTGAGCTTCATCATATGTATGAATCTTTTGGCTTCTTTTAAACTTTGATAAATTATATGAAGTGCTTATCAAATTCCTACCCTGTTGAATCCTTATTATATTATTCCTGTAAATCTTTTTTGGCATCGATATTTAATTCATTAGTTGGGCTTGTAAACCAAGATGGTTTCCTTTATCTGAATTGGTAACAAAAATTGTATAGTCAGCATTTATAGTTATAGCTGACTATATAATTTTGAGCAAACTTGGTCATTGGAAATTTGTAACAGTATCTTTTAAATCCATATCTTGTCTATTGCATATAATTACATTTCATTTACTGTCTGGATATATGTTGTAAATCAGTGAGAAAATTTTAATGTGGTTTTGTTAATATCATTTTTAATGTTACAATCTGGATCTTTATTTAATACTATGAATTCTTTTTTTTACACTTATTGCAAAAAAATTTCTTGGAAAATCCTACATCTAAAAAATAAGACAAAGGCATAGTTAAATATTACCAAAACAAGAAATATTTCTTAACAGATCATTAAACCAAATATAAATAAATACAGAAAACAAACTAGAAGAATTCAAGTTAGAAGAAATTTAATAGAAGATATCATTTATTGAAATGTTGAAAAAAAAAACAAAAAAAACTAACCATTCCATGGAGTTTCAAATGTTTGAAAGCACAGTTGCCTTACAAAATAAATCCTGGATGCGATGAAACCGTTGCAGTCTTGATAAATTTCTCATACTATGAAATCTTATTAATGTTTTATTTTGCCATTTCCTTAGGATTTATTTACACCAATTTGTCAAGATTGAGGACAAATAGTCTTCAAAATTTAGAGACTGGTACCAGAAGTTCTATTTCATTACTCAATTTGCTCAAATTCTTGGATAACAAGATTCAGAGAACAAATATATATATATATATATATTTATATACTATAGAAAACTTTGATTAAGCAAGATTTGAGCAATGGCTAATTTAGGTAATCCTAAATCATCCTAAAATTAAATTGCAGTTTGACTTATTATTAATTGCTTCTATTAGTGAAGAAACTTATGGCTTTTAATACTATCTAATCGTTTCATTACTCAAAACTTGGCCAACTGAATTTTCGTTCTTGGAACTGGAAGAAATCATGATCATTTAAAATCAATCTAAATTAAAAATCATGAAAGATCCTTACAACATGTGGATTATTGAAGCAGATTAAATAATTCCAATACTATTTTATCTTTTGTTCAGTCAGTTATCTGTTTTATGAAAGCAGTAAAATTATTTCTTCAAAAGATAACTATTGCAAACACTATTAAAAATTTTCAGACCTCACTGAATCAAAGCCATACCTTGAAATCCATGGCAATGGCTTTAGCTGGTACAGGAACGAAAGGAGGTAAATTAAAATTATCTCAATCCAATACTTAAATAGTATTCTGCTATGTAATTTTCCCACAGCAAAAAAAAACAACAAAAAAAACAAGTATTAAAAATCAGCATCAAATGTATATTGTTTTAGTTCTTAAAGAAACAGTTATCCTACCTTTACAAATGAGGGTCCATCAGGAAAAAAAAAGTAGTTTACAAAGCTTGTGTACGAAAAGCAAACCTTTATTGGAAGAAAATGAGATGGTGCCTTTAAAATGGCACACATACTCTATTTTTCTACAAAGTCACCTTGATGATTAATACATTTGTCACAATGTTTGATCAGTTTGTCTAGCTGATAAAAATCAGGGCCGTGCTGTTGTAGCCACTTTAAACCTTAAAGAAACTGTGCAACAACATCAGGAAGAAACACTCTGGTTTACTGAATGACTGTGTGATCCTTTTTCATGATAGTGCCAGCCCACACATTGAACTGAACATATAGAACTTGCTGCATGGTTTCCACTGAAAATTTTTGGGACATCCAGCACGTAGTTCAGATTTGGCTCCATGTGATTTTCATCTGTTCCCTCCCTTAAAAGAGCACATGTCAGGTCGACGCTTCATATGCAGTGAAGAAGTCTAACATTATGCAACAACACAGGCCTTGACTTATCCGACTGTGATGGACAAACTGTTCAAACATTGGGTTTCAATTCTCAAGGTGACTAGAAAAATAGTGTATCTGTGCCACTTTAAAAGGCACCATCTCATTTTCTTTCAATAAGGGTTTGCTTTTTGTGCACAAGCTTTTGTAAACTTCTTTTCTGATTGACCCTCATAACAGCCAAAGATTTCAACTGCCAAAGCTAAATATCATTTTACCAAAATTGATTATAAATTATTGCCCATTTCCATTGAAATTAAATTCCAATCAAGGGCTGGTATTAGAAAAATAGTTAATGGCCTAATACAAAATTCTGAAACGTGTTGAATAACGTCTGCTGTGTGGGCATTATCATGAAGGATTGTTGTTTTTATTAACCAGTTAACAAGTTTGAACAATTTCAGTGGTGCTTCTGGAAAGATTTTGTTTTTCCTGATTCAAAATGATAACTTAGACTTCTGCCAAAAGGATCAACATTTTAATGGGAAAATTGCTTTCTTGACACTTGTTGAAAAGATTGGCCACTGAGGAATGCCATTACAGTTTTCTTCATAAAAGAAGCTACATTTGATGCTAATTATCGCTTGTTCTCTTCAGGTACGAGGTTTGCCTTGCAGCGACTTGCTTGTTCCGACAGATCGACTGCAAGGCAGCCCTGTGGCGAGACCGCTCGGCTGTGCTGGAACGGCAAATTAACAAATATAAACCTTTACTTTTTAAGGAAAAGCTATATTATTTTAGGGTTATATATTTTTTATGCAAAGTTTGTCCTTTCTTGGTCACGCTTATGCAATCACAAAACGATGTCATCTTGGACTGACTGCTTGGAGTTCAAGTTGATGATGTCATCACTGGTGACATTTGTTCCAGACAAAATCGATCGCTACATAATTACCATATAAGGCAAACCCCTTTTTTTTTTGCAAAATACTAAAGTCACAGATGATAAATAATCCATAGGAATTATGAGAGCCATTCATCACTATCATTGTTAAACTCTTCCAGAATGCTGCAACAGTTCTCTACAGTACAGTATTATTGCTCAAAGCTTTTATTAGTTCTGAAGACACTGACTTGCATTCTTTCTGAGAACTGTATATTTGGTATAAGAACAATGCTTCCGTTGATTAATACTTAGAGTTATTCATACCCTAGAGTGTCAGCACATCATCAAAGTTTTGCGTTTCTTCAGGTAATTTTTGGAAGCCTACTTAACCATTTTTAAATCGATGTTCAGTTTTCTACATTAGATTTTTTTGTATCAGTTTTAGATTTTTATTAAAACATAGTAGGCCTATAATGATTTACGAAAGGATCTTCATACATTGAATTAAAGAGAGACATGGAATAGATGACCACACACTTATTTATTATGCACAATGAGTTACGCACTGTTGCCTCCAGGAGTCATAGGTATTTGAAATGGGCGAAGGCATTTCAAGGAAAGACTACAGAAATCTTCTCTGGTGATTCCCCATCCTTAGAGGAGGTGAAAGAAGTACTCATGTCTTATTGAATATTTTAATCCAGATCCTCTACTAACTCACTGTCAAATGGCTCAGTCTTATTGTTCTTCTTGAAGATTAACTGCCAAAATCGCAGATTTTAAGGAATTACATGACTGTGAAACTAGCATGAATGTAGGGGTCATCCGAGTCGATATATTTTTTTTAAAACTGAAATTGAGCTTTGCTCTTGAGGAATAATCACAAATAAAAGGCTTTTTGCAAACCAATAATGACAGAACCTTCATACTGTATCACTTGGAAAAACTGAAACATTTTTTTTTAAAATATCATGTGTACTCAAATGTTTCAATTTCAAAAGGAAATTTTTTAAAAAATTTGGATTTGAGCATGAAACAATTACATTTGGTTTCAATTTGGTTTCATAATGGTCCAAATAGATTTCATCTTAAAAGTGCTGTACAATCTTTGCAAGTACTTAAATGTTTTGTCAATCTCTTCTTTTTTATTTGTTAATTTGTTAATCCCATTCTCATTAACTGCATTCTTAAATTTTCGGAATCAATAATTATTCCAGCGAATATATTTAAGTGCTTAATATTTTAATTAAGAAAACAAAAGCTTAGAAGCTTTGTCTTTTGTATTGTCCTTTCTGCTTTTATGAAGAGTGATAAAATTTCCCAGAGATTATTTTGTCTCCCAAATGGATATTGTGCTGTGACGGAATTAAAGGGGAGAGAAGGCTAGGGGGAACCGCCCCCCCCCCCCCCCGCCCGGTCCTCGACCCTTAAATTCGCCGATGTGTCATCTGCAGGGCCGCGCCAAGGTATGTTGGCGCCGGGGTGCCAAGCAAAAGTTGCCGCCCCTAATAAGCTAAAATTATTATTTTTCAAAACAAATATATATATATATACTGTTCGTTTTCGAAAGCCAGAACCATAACTGGTGGACGATTCTACTCCGCAAAGGGGTGATACGCTGAGATGGGCACTTTCCTAAGAAATTCTTTTCGACATTTTCACTTTTAAGAAAAGAATAACGGAGGAGCATTTTTGCAATAGTATTTATTCTTTCCATAATTCTTTCCCGAAAAGTGCAAATAGAATGCAGCTACTAGTAAACTAACACTGATAAAAAATGAACATCCCCTCTTTATTTCTCCTAACCCCTATTATAATGAAATCGAAGGAGACCTGACGCATGCGCAAAAGCGCTGAAGGTTCTCCTAAACAAAAACGGACAATATATAATAACATATTTTGCATATAGTTTCTTTCGATTAGTATTTCTACATTAAATTATTAGCCGCCCGCCGCCCCCCAAGACATGCCACCCGGGTGCCGTGTCCCCTCTGGCACCCCTGCTTGGCATGACCCTGAGTTTCAGGTTACCGGTGTTAATACATCCTAAGACGGTGTCAAGTCGTGGGTTCGAATCCCGGATGGGCATGGCTGTTTCTTTCTTCTTCTGTGTTTCGTCCGTTTCTTCCTGGGACTTACAATATTAGGATTATTTCTGGACGAGATGTGAATCTCATCCCCCCTTCTTCAATTTCACCCCCCTTGCACCCCCGCTTGGCGCGGCCCTGGTCATCTGTGAAATGTGACTGGGAGTTCAAGATAAGTGAATTCGTCCTAATTCAAATCTGCGCCGTCTAATGTAGTATTTGAAGACTCGAGAACTTTCTACTCTCTCTTACCATTGTTTTTCTTCTTTTTTTCTGTTTTCGTTGCAAAAATCCTAACTTTTTCTTTCTTTTTTTTCTTTACAGAGTTTTTCGGAAAATATTTAAGCTGCAGAGTTTTTCTGTAGTTCAAAACTGAATTTTCGTTGGACTTAAAAAAAGAAAAAGAGAAGATCATCAAAAATTCCTCGGAATTTAAAGAAAAATTCAAGAACTATCAATTACAAAGAATAGGTCTAAACAGGTGTTAATATGAGTTTGGAGAGCAAAAAAATTGTAAAATAGAATTTTCAATCGAAATGCACTTGTCCGTCTATGATCCCAGTAACTGTATATCCTAGAAAGCTGAAATAAAAGATAGATGTAAGTGATTACAAGGAAGGTTTGGTTAGATATATACTCTATTGATTTTAT
>JAFIDM010012231.1:154246597-154258175 GCA_023159025.1 Thereuonema tuberculata
TTGTGAACTCGAGCAAGGTATGTGTTCTTCAGTGCATTTTTGATGTTTGCGTTGTCAATGACGCGCGCTTGCTGGAAGCCCAGGTACTTGTAGGTCTCTCCCTCTTCCATGGATTGGATGGCCAAACCATGGTCCAGTTCAAAACCCTCCAAATTCGAAGTCTTCCCACGTATTATGTGTAACTTGCGGCATTTGTCAATTCCAAATTCCATCCCAATGTCTTTGGTGAACTGTGTGGTGGCTTGTAGTAAATTAGTAAGTTGTGCATTGTTTGTGGCATAGAGTTTAATGTCATCCATGTAGAGTAAGTGTGTGATTTTATATGGTGTCACAGTGCCTGTGGTAAGCCTATAACCGTGTTTTGTGTTATCTAGTATATGGCTCAGTGGATTCAAGGTGAGGCAGAACCAAAGAGGACTCAAGGAGTCTCCCTGGAAAATACCTCTCCTTATGGGAATGGGATCTGTAGTGATGGAGGTGTTAGAGGTGCGTAGGTGTAATGTTGTGTTCCAACTCTTCATCGTGGCAGCTAAGAATGCCGTGATCTTGGGGTGTATTTTGTAGATATGAAGAGTGTGTAGAAGCCAGGAATGAGGGACAGAATCAAATGCCTTCTTGTAATCGATGTATGCGATATGTAAGCTCCTATTCTTCGCGCGTGCCTGGCGCAGGATTACAGAGTCAATAAGGAGTTGCTCCTTACAACCCTGGGAATTCCTGCGACAGCCCTTCTGCTGTTCGGAAAGAATGTTATATGTCTCGATGTGTGTGTAGATCTTGTCTGCGAGGCAGGAGGTGAGGAGTTTGTAAAGTGTGGGGAGGCAAGTGATTGGGCGGTAGTTTGCAGGTTGCGCTGTTTCAGTGTTCTTGCTCTGTAGGTATGTGACACCCTGTGTGAGGAAACGAGGCATATGTTCTGGGTGTTGGATTATGTCAGTGAGTGTAAGCGCTAGTTTTCCATGCAGGGACGTGAACCTCTTGATCCAGAAGTTCTGGACTCCGTCTGCACCAGGAGCCTTCCAGTTGTGTGCATGTTTTAGTGCTGTCTGTATGTCTGCGAGAGTAATCTCATGGAAGGACATGCAGGGTAAGTGTTCAGTGAGTTGCTGTTCCTCTGTTATCCATGGTGCTTTATCATTGTGGGGGATAGGGTTTGACCACAGAGACGACCAGTATTCATGTAAAGCCTCGCTGTTGGGAGTGTTTGTGTTAGTTGCAGTAGAGGAAAATGTAAGGGATCTGTAGAATTTTTTCTCATTGTATTGGAAAGTGTTGTTCTGTTGTTTGCGCAGAGTGCACTGTTTGTATCTCTGTAATCTTTTTGCAAGTGCACTGAGTTTTTGGTTTAGTGTGTCGAGATGTTCCTGAACCTGGTTATGATGATTTGAATGTGAAGGGCGAGTATTTATGTACTTGAATATCTTTCTAACCTGGGACATAAGTTTCTTTGTTTTGTTTCCTGCACAGTATTGTGTGAGCCTGGCTATGTCTCCTCTAAGGTCGCTGATGCGGCCCTCAAGGCGACGTCTCCAAGGGGGGATGTATTCTTGTGTCCGTGCAGTGGGAGGTATGTTGTGTTGTTTGATTCCAAGTGCCCGAATGGTTCCCTGTGCAGCACAGTAGAGTGTTGTATGTATGTCTTCTAATGTTTGGATGTTGTCAAGGTGTTGTGGGATAGTGTGTGTGTTGAGATGGTATATGACTGTGGCGAGTTGTTTTGATGTGTGTACTTTGGGGAGTGGCGGCCTGAGTGTGGGGTCTGTGCCTGTGTATTGTGCAAGTGCAGTGTAGAAATGATCATGAGCTGCACGTAATATTTCATTAGTTGTATTGTTGGGGCATGTGTACTGAGGGGTAGAGATTGTTTCTGTGTTTTCCATAATGGTGTCTTCTGGTGGGGTGTGGTTTGGTGTCCTGTGGTTGGATTCAGCGACTTCTTCTTTAATTTGTGCAAGTATGCATGGGAGAATAAGATTGTTTACTACAATTGAACGTCGCTGATCCGCTACCCGCTGTTCGCTAAGCCCTAACGATGGATAGCGTGTGGTGAAAGCTTGGTGTAGTGCCTGTCTGTATCCTGTTAGTTGAGTACCTAACTTTGTAACAGTGAAGAAGTCGCGCATAAGATCCTGGTTCATCTGTGGTGACCATCGGATGCGCTGGCGTGGTTTCCCAGTCTTGGTGGTCGCCTGCTCTGACACAGACGAAACACTTCCGACTGTTCGGGCTGGATGGTGTTGCCCAGGCATTGTGGTAGCCATACTACAGGATGGGGGGCCACTTTCTCCACCACCACCTGCGGGAGACTGTAGTATATTTTTCGAACGGAGGCCTCTGCCTAACCCCTGAACGCGGGTGACTTTATCCTGCGCCACACCCGATGCAGCATGATCTATATTAGAACGAGTTCTCATCATGGATGGTTGGACCCTTTAGCCTACCCTAAAGCTAGTGTAGTTCCCGCCCCCACCGCGAGGAGGTAGGGTCCATGGGGGCTTATTATTATTATTATTATTGTTATTATTATTATTATTATTATTGTTATTATTGTTATTATTATTATTATTATGTTTGTATGTTTCAAACCTTGGGTTTCCCCAGCAAAAACAATATGGCGGGTCAAGGACCAAAGCACATATTGCCAAGTGTAAAGACGTGTGCAAGAATGATTAGGGATGTGTGGTTGTGTCCATAAATTTCCTAATCATGCGTGTTGTGTTGAGTACCAGAGCCTTCTGTAGTTGTGCATAGGTGTTTTTGTGAAGTCCTAGTGTGCTGAGACTGTGGTGCAATGTGTTAGGCACAAGACCAGTGGCGGACAGGACGATGGGTACAACACGTACTCAGTCCTGCCTCCACTGCTTCTGGAGCTCGTGTGCTAGATCGGTGTATTTACTGATCTTATCTGCATGAGTTTTCTGCATGTTCTTGCTGATGGGTACTGCAATATCAATGAGATAGGTCTGTTTGTTGACCTTATCAATAAGTGTGATGTCAAGTCTGTTGTGATGTATGGTTTTGTCTGTTTGAATGGGGCGATCCCAGTACAGTTTATGTGAGGATGGCTCTAATACGCTTTGTGGTGTGTACTTGTAGTACGGGACTTTGTTCTTATTAAGTGAGTGTTTGTGTGCTAACATTTGATGAACAATCGACGCTACCTGATTGTGTCGGTGGAGGTAATCTGTTTGGGAGAGAAGGGGACAGCCTGATATTATGTGGTCGATCGTCTCATGCGTAGTGGGGCATTTCCTGCATCTGTCGTCATGCGTGTTTCCGTCGTGTAGGATATGTTTCTTGTAGTTCCGTGTGGGGATGACTTGGTCCTGTATCACGATCATGAACCTTCGGTCTCCCCAAACAGCTCGCCACTCGTCAGTCATCTGTTTGACGCTTCCATGTCGACATGAGGCTGGCTGAGTTCGTGGCGATGTCTGCCATGGAGTTCCTTATGAGCCCATGATTCACGCAGCTGCTGAGTGTGGGTGTTAGGGGTGGTTAGTGTTGGAGAATGGTTTTCGAGGTCCAGGGGTGTGAGGTGTGTGTCAGCCTTGACAATGGTTGAGTGAAGTGAGGAGTGTTTTGCTCTTTGGTGGAAGTGTTCCCTAAGTGTTTGTACTTTTCTTGCATGTAGGGTGATGAGGTTGATGAGTCCTCCGCCTCCCTCCTTGCGGGGAAGAGTCATCCTTTCCGTAGCGGACTTGGGGTGGTGCATGTTGTGTTTCGTGATGTACTGCGTGTTGTACGTTGCAGTGCTTCGAGTTATGTGTTTGTCCATGGAATTATGCCGAAAGAATATGTTAGTGTGGGGACGGCAAAAGTGTTGATGGCTTTAATTTTATTCTGGCGTTGAGTTGTGTTTTGAGGATGTTTTGAACGCGACCACGGTATGTGTTCTTGAGTATATTTTTCATGTTTGCGTTGTCAATGATGCGCGCTTGCTGGAAGCCCAGGTACTTGTAGGTCTCTCTCTATTCCATGGATTGGATGGCCAATCCATAGTCCAGTTCAAAACCCTCCAAATTCGTAGTCTTCCCGCGTGTTATATGTAGCTTGTGGCATTTGTCGATTCCAAATTCCATCCCAATGTCTTTGGTGAACTGTGGTGACTTGTAGTAAATTAATAAGTTGTGCATTGTTTGTGGGGTAGAGTTTAATATCATCCATGTAGAGTAAATGTGTGATTTTGTATGGTGTCAGAGTGCCTGAGGTAAGCCTATAACCGTGTTTTGTGTTATCTAGTATGTGACTCAGTTGATTCAAGGCGAGGCAGAACCAATGAGGATTCAAGGAGTTTCCCTGGAAAATACCTCTCCTTATGGGAATGGGATCTGTAGTGATGGAGGTGTTGGAGGTGCGTAGGTGTAATGTTGTGTTCCAACTCTTCATCGTGGCAGATGAGTCTGCACCAGGAGCTTTCCAGTTATGTGCATGTTTCAGTGTTGTCTGTATGTCTGCGAGAGTAATCTCATGGAAGGACATGTAAGTGTTCAGTGAGTTTTGTTCCTCTGTGATCCATGGTGCTTTATCATTGTGGGGGATAGGGCTTGACCACAGAGACGCCCACTATTCATGTAATACCTCGCTGGTGGAGTGTTTGTGTTAGTTGTAGTAGGGGAAGATGTAAGTGATCTGTAGAATTTTTTCTCATTGTATTGGAAAGTGTTGTTCTGTTGCTTGCGCAGAGTCCAATGTTTGTATCTTTGTAATCTTTTTGCAAGTGCACTGAGTTTTTGTTTTAGTGTGTCGAGATGTTCCTGAACCTGGTTATGATGGTTTGAATGTGAAGTATTTATGTGCTTGGATATCTTTCTAACCTGGTACATAAGTTTCTTTGTTTTGTTTCCTGCACAGTATTGTGTGAGCCTGAATACGTCTCCTCTAAGGTCGCTGATGCAGCCCTCAAGGCGACGTCTCCAAGGGGGGATGTATTCTTGTGACCGTGCAGTGAGAGGTATGTTGTGTTATTTGATTCCAGTGACCGAATGGTTCCCTGTGCGGCACAGTAGTGTGTGTATGTCTTATAATGTTTGGATGTTGTCAAGGTGTTATGGGATAGTGTGTGTTTCGAGATGGTATATAACTGTGGAGAGTTGTTTGATGTGAGTACTTTGGGGAGTGGAGGCCTGAGTGTGGGGTCTGTGCCTGTGTATTGTGCCAGTGCAGTGTAGAAATTATCATGTGCTGCACGTAGTCAGCACATTAGTTATATTGTTAGTTGTATTGTTAGTTGCATTGTTGGGGCATATATACTGAGGGGTAGAGATTGTTTCTGTGTTTTCCATAATGGTGTCTTCTGATGGGGTGGGGTGTGGTGTCCTGTGGTTGGATTCAGCGACTTCTTTCCTAATTTGTGCCAGTATGCATGGGAGACTAAGATTGTTTACTACAATGGAACGTCGTGATCCGCTACCCGCTGTTCGCTAAGCCCTAACGATTGATAACGTGTGGTGAGTGCGTGGTGTAGTGCCTGTTTGTATCCTATGAGTTGAGTCCCTAACTGTGTAACGGTGTAGAAGTCGCGCATAAGATCCTGGTTCATCTGTGATGACCATTGGATGCGCTGGCGTGGTTTCTCAGTCTTAGTGGTCGCCTGCTCTGACACAGACGAAACACTTCCGACTGTTCGGGTTGGATGGTGTTGCCCGGGCATTGTGGTAGCCATACTCAAGTATGGGGTACCACTTTCTCCACCACCATCTGCGGGAGACTGTAGTATATTTTTCGAACGGAGGCCTCTGCCTAACCCCCGAGCGCGGGTAACTTTATCCTGCGCCACAGACGGCTGAGAGAGCGACATCTACGCTCGTACCGACCACTACGCCACCTGCCACTCACGTCTGCACACCGTCGGTCCAGATTACAGTGGTGCTTGGCTCGATCCGGTTGGAATGATGCTAACTGGGGACGTATAGTGTTTAGCGACAAATCCCGCTTCCAACTGTGTCCTGACGATCGTCGTAGACGTGTCTGGAGACGCCCAGGGCACCATGGCAATCCTGCTTTCACTATTGCACGCCACACAGGCCTTCAACCGGGAGTTATGGTCTGGGATGCCATTTCCCTTGATAGCCGGACCCCTTTGGTCGTCATTAGCACCACACTTACAGCACAGCGGTGCGTCGACGACATTCTGAGACCTGTTTTACTACCCTTCCTTTTGCAGTACCCTGGCCTTATTTTTCAGCAAGATAATGCCAGACCACATACGGCACGTGTTGCTATGACTTGTCTTGCAGCTTGTGAAACACTTCCTTGGCCAGCCAGATCCCCAGATCTCTCTCGAATCGAGCATGTCTGGGATATGATGGGAAGGCGACTGCATCCACCAGGGAATGTGTATGACCTAGCCCGACAATTGGAGCAAATTTGGCAAGAAATATCGCAGGAGACCATCAGGGAGCTTTATCACTCTATGCCACGTCGTGTGGCAGCTTGCATTCAGGGTATAGGTAGGTCAACACCTTATTGAACTCGTTACTTTGTAACTCTGTAACTCTGAAATAAATCATTCAATTTGTCTGAAAGTTTAATCATTTTCTATTCTGTACATAATCTTCCTCTCCACCAATTTTTGTCTCCATCGGACAACTCCTTCTAGGTTCGTCGTTTTTTTTGTTAATGAGTGTATATTAGAACGAGTTCTCATCATAGATGTTGGACCCTTTAGCCTAACCTAAGCTAGTGTAGTTCCCGCCCTCACCGAGAGGAGGTAGGGTCCATGGGGGCTTATTATTATTATTATTATTATTATTATTATTATTATTATTATTATTATTATTATTATTATTATTATTATTATTATTATGTAAAATTTTCTAACCTTAGGTTTTCCCAGCTAAGTTAATATGGCGGATTTAGGACCAAAGCACATACTGCCGATTGTAAAGAAGGGTTCAAGGAGGGGTAGGGCTTTATTTTTATGAATAATTTTGCTATTTTTAGATTAATTTTAGATATAAGATTAGGTTAATTATTTTTTTTATGTGTTAGAAGAATAAGTGTATATAGTGTAATGGGTGCAGGTTGATCTTCTAATTATAAATATGCTCTATTAGGAAGAATTCGAGCCGCTGCTCAAACTGGGCTTTGTTTGTGTCCATAAATTTTCTCACTATGCGTGTTGTGTTGAGTATCACAGCCTTCCGCTGTTCCGCTAAGCCCTAACGATGGATTATTATTATTATTATTATTTGTCTTGTATGAGATTAAATGTAAAGCGGAGTAACTTAAGCTAAACATGTTTATTTTACGTCGGAACCAATGTGGCGCCCGTACAAACAATAAAAATTCTCATATTAGCGTGAAATAGCTGTAAACCAGGATGTCATTTTGTATACAACTTGGTCTCACCCATTGTTGTTATGTTTATTTTACTGTTATGTATTATTAAGGAAGCATCTGTTTATTGAGCAAGAATTAATGATGACAGTCTTTTGTAAGTTTAAATGAAGGAGTGTTAGGGATACTTATATCTAGAAGATACGTTGTTTGATGTGAGACTGATTGCAATGTCAAGTCTATTGTGTGGTATTGATCCTGTCCATTATTATATATCTATTCGATTATAGTTTAACTTGGCCTTCGTCTGCATTATTTTCACGATTAAAAAAACAAACAAACAGTAACATGTTAAAGAAAGTAGGCTTGAAGTTCTTTTAGGAACTACTTTTTTTTTCTTTAATGAACATCAATGTTTGATAAGTAAGTATCACTAGATAACCCACGAAATGCTGTTTCACTCTTTTTGGAGATCAGCGAAAATGAATGAGCAACTGCTTTATTTGTTAGTTTTTTAACTACAGTATAGATTCCCGATTATCCAAGTTAATGTGGACCAAGACTAACTCGGATAATCGAAAAACTGGGTTAAAGCGAAAATTATAATAAAATGAATCGTGTAGGTTTAAATGTATATTTTAACAAATACAAAAGTTATACAGAATCACCACATGCAATTCATATTGAAAGAGTTCTTTTACTTAAAAAAGTCTTTAATTGTTTTTTGTTTTACATTACATTGTGCTTTTCTGCAGCAATGTTTCGCCATTTTTTTAAGGATAACAGAATTGCTGTTGTCGCTTCTTGTTGTTCTATAAGTTCAGTAGCACTTTCGATAGCTTTTAGTCCGTCTGTATGGGAGATTTTTATATGTCGATTTTCATCGTCACTGTCTTCATCATCATCGCTAGATTCATTTTCCTTATTGACGATCATTTCATCTGTAATGTCTTGTTGTTCGTCACCGTTTATCCAGTCACGTATATCCTCTTCGTTGATTGGTGAGATCATGTTCAGAATTTTTTTCATTAGTTTTAAAAATGCAAAATGTAGAACCAAAAAAAAAGAAAATCCTAGAAATATTTGATAGCTCGGTTAAAGCGGAAACTCGGATAATCGGGGTTTTACTGTATGTTTAATAACTTTTACAAGGGGGATATTCGAAATGCGGACTATAGAAGGTTAATAAATGAAATTAATCAAAATAAATGATTCCGTATCCAGATATTTAAATGTGGTGATTTTCAATGAACTGACAGCATTAATTCGTGGGTTTCTATTTTTATTTCCGAATGAATAATTTATTCTTAACGTTCACTGCAAATGAATAATCAATTTAAAAAAAGGCCGAATTGCAATGGCTAGATAGAGGTTGAAAACTACTTTAATTCTTAACGTTATTCGATAAAATAACTTCTCTTATTTTGCTTTTCTGATATGGAGTAAAGGATTTCTTCAATTTTACCACAAAAATTAATATTGGATATGTCTTATATTTAAGTTAAATTAAGAAATAAAAAAAGGGTAAAACTTAAGAGGAATTTTAGATAATTAATGTTTTGCCGTAAAAGGCTTCTTATGAATTATTCTTGTTGGATTTGTAAAACGGTTTGTCTTCCTATTAAAAGTCTTCACAGTAAGTTTCTTCAAAAGTAACTGATAATTTACTAGTTTTGTCGACCTACAATATTTAAGAAAGGAGAATGGGCAGATCTGCCCACCACTGTATAGCGATAAGATATGTACGTAAGGAAAGATCTTCATCAGTAGAACATTTTTTATCATTACGGCTTATCTCAATTATTAGTCCGTTCGGAGTTATATAAGTCTAGATATGACGTTTGAGTGATTGATTGTGGTGAATGTGGGTGGCAGGGAAGTCAACTACCTACAAGCGGAGGGTGCTTGGCTGTAGGTGGTTGGCTTCCCTGCCACCCACATTCACCACAATCAATCAATCACACTGTTAATAATTATTATACATAATTAATAATTAATATTATCATTTATTTTAAGTAATAATAATTATTTACATGTACTGTAATAAATGTAAATAACATTTACTGTTACTGAAAATAATTATTAAATGATAATTAATTAATGCGCCCAGGAAGTAAGATGTCAACTAGATAAGTTATATCTAGACGTATATAACTCCGAACGGACTAATAATTGAGACGAGTCGTAATAATAACATAAGTTCTATGTAAGGAGATCTTTCTGTATGTATATATCTTATCACTATATATGATGGGGCAAATTCCCATACAGTTTGCCCATTCTCCTTTCGCATTTGTGATAGTATGACTACGAATCTGCGGCTCTCTTCATCCCACTTACAAAGCCAAATACGCCAACATTACAGTGGTTTGTATCTTCATCATTCAGAACTTACTTTATTAATCGTATATTATTAGTAAAACAGCTCAGTATTCTTCAATAACATGAGATTTACATCTTGCCTGAGGAATACATTAGGACCGTAACTAACAGCCATAATAATTCAATGTATCAAGCTCTGCAGTGAATTTAAACTCGAAATTCCATTGGATGATAATAAAGCCTAATTAAATGTTTATTAATAAGAATTCACGTAAAAATTGCATTGAAATTACTTATCTATCTAAAATTTTAATTAAAAGCTTATAATCTATATTACTAAAATCTTTTATTTCTCTGCCTGTCTGTGTGTCTGTCTGCCCGGCGCAATTTTCTTTGAGAATGGAAAAGAGAAATAATTTTTACAGTGAAACATCCGCGACAGAAATCGAACCTGCAACCTTCTGATCCGAAGTCAGACGTCTTATCCATTAGGGCATAGGGACAACAACTCTCTTCATCTTGGGACTTGTTTTTTGACTTATCTCTCCTTCCCCTTCCCCCCATCAATAAGGAATGTATACAACCTTTTTTTTTTTAATCTCAAGATTGTTTATTTATTTCTCATCCGTCAGTTTATTTGTAATTCGAAAATGACAATTAGAACTATAATTGCCGAAACGTTGCAATATTTTAAATATTCTTACTTAATAAAATTCTGTGATATTGAAAAATAAGCGCGTGTACACTGCAGATGTTGGAATAAAGAAAACAGAGTCAAGAAAGAAAGAAGCACTCTTTTTTTGAGGTGGAATACTGAAAAAAAATCACTATTTATAACTCAGAAACCATCAATATTTGGAACTCAAAAGCCACTAAAAAGTGACAATTAGAATAAAAAAGAGACTCATAAAAGAAAGAAGCAGTATTTCTATTAGGTAGATTACCGAAAAAACACTATTGTAACTCAGAAACCACTGAAAAGTATCAATTGGAATAAAATCACTATTCTGACCACTGTAAAATCACTATTTGTAACTCAAAAACCATCACTATTTCTAACTCCAAAACCACTGAAAAGTATCAATAGGAAAAAAAAAAAAAAATGAGAGTCAAGAAAGAAAAATGCACTATTTCTATTAGGTAGAATACTGCTCAGAAATTAGACGTCTTAGCCATTAGACTACGAGGCCTATATTTTAATCTCTACAAAAAATAAAAATAGATCATAGATATATGATTTACACTATGGTTCTAAAAGCAGTCGTGAATTGAGAGAATATAGACATCAAAAATTGAATTAAAAAAATTTTTTAAGAAATTTTAGTTTTAGTTTCCTTGATGTAATTTGTATGTGTGTGTTTGTTTTTTAGTAAATAAAAAGTTGTTTACCGTTACATAAGCGAGGCTTCCGGAGCGAAGCGACGGGTAGCCGACTAGTAAAATGTAATATTTAGTTTTTTGCCCCTAGTTCTCTATCTGCTGGGCCTATGTGGATCAAAATTAATAGGGACCTTCCTTGTTACAATCTACGTTGACTTCTGAAATTTCAGCTGATTAGGTTATGTAAATTTCCAGTCATGTTAATTACAAACGGACAGATTAAACTTTTTTTGTTTTAACCCTTTGAAGCAGTTTTCCCTAGGAAAGTGAAACTAATCAAATCACTCATTCTGAGCGTGTGTCTGTATCTGTAATAATGTTTGAACCGCTGCACTGAGCTTCTTGAAACTTGGTAGGCATATTTAAGGACTAGAGACAACTTTTATATTTGAATCTTTTCCCAATGAGTCGTTGTCAAGAAATTAGCGAGAAGACGACAAAAGTTCCCATTGAACAGCATTAGAACAATTTGATGTCTATTGATTAATACCTTTAGCCAATCTATTAATTCGCGCGTGATTTGAAACGAATAGAATTAACATACATACGATTAGAATTACTTAAAGTAAATAAAAATAAATTAATTCTTTGCACC
>JAFIDM010012231.1:154268718-154286000 GCA_023159025.1 Thereuonema tuberculata
TTCAGTATTCTACCTAATAGAAATAGTGCTTCTGTCTTTCTTGAAACTCTTTTTTTTAATTACAATTGATACCTTTCAGTGGTTTTTGAGTTACAAATAGTGATGGGTTTTGAGTTACAAATAGTGATTTTTCAGTATTTTATCTAATAGAAATAGTGGTTCTTTCTTTCTTGACTCTTTTTTTTATTCAAACATCTCCCGTGTACACGTGCTTGTTTTTCAAAGCACATAGAATTTGGTTAAGTAAGAATATTATTATATTTAAAATATTCCAACATTTCGGCAAATATAGTTCTAATTGTCATTTTCCTTCCCTTGGGGTTGGCGCCCCCTTGCGGTATCTAGCCTATAACTCCTCTGGTAGGAGACCGACCAAACCCTGCACGGGTGTTAGTGGCGATTAAATAAAATAATAAAATAAAATTGTCATTTTCAAATTGAAAATAAACAGACGGATCGGAAATAAATAAAAAATTTTGAGATTCAAAAAACAAAAAGGTTAAATTCATTCATTATTGATTGGGGGAAAGGGAAGAACACATAAGTCAAAAAACAATATAAAGTGAGTAGTAGTCACCTTGGCCTAATGGATAAGACGTTTGACTTTGGATCAGAAGGTTGTAGGTTCGATTCCTGTCGCGGACGTTTCATTGTAAAAATTATTTCTATTTTCCATTCGCTCAGGAAATTGTGCCGGACAGACAGACAGAGAAATAAAAGATTTTAGTAATATAGATTGTAAACCACATTTGTATTATTTATGGAAGAAAAAGATATTTTTGTGAACCTTTTATACCTCATTTGAAAGGCAATAAAACAGGAAAGGTTTTAAAGTTATCTGTACATTTGTTGTATTATCAAATTTCAGAAATAAATCCACGTAAATGTACAATTGGGTTGAAGGTTTTTACAAGTGTAGGTTTTAGCTCTCGTATTTTTATCGTATTGGAGTTTTTAACAATTCTCAATTTTCAATGTGCTGCCAATACGCCTTTCATTTTAAGTTAAGATTACTCTTTAAAATTTTGAAAGCTATTTCTACTTTGGAAATATATTATCAAATATAATAATTTGAACATAAACATAAGGTCAAAGCTACAATCAGCAACCTTCACCATGGAAGAAGACAGAATTAAGAGACTATCTGAATTTATGGATAATATTGTCAGCAGTCCAGTAATAATAACAATAAAGAAGACTTACTTTACTGCTTCCTTAAACATTATGAAAAAATATATTTTAGTTTCATTGGTTTCTTATTTTATTATTTTTGATATCGTAAACAGTGAAGATATGCAAAGGACCTCTTTGCATCTCACATAAAGGAAATAAAATAAATGTAATTTGCAAACTAACTAATATGAAAACAGCAAATAGACAAAACAAAAAAATAAGTTTTAATATATAGTATCTAAAACTTTAAACAAATTATTGTATACTGGAATTTTTTGAAACTTGTACTGGAAATGGACTCGGAATTTTGATTTTATTCTAGATTTTGCAAAGACTTGTTTGAGCTGTAATATCCCATGGTTTTTAATGACCTTAAGAAATTGAAAGCATTTTTCATGGATACAGCTATAGTAAAATCAAATTTCTGTCTTAGTTTTATATTTTAAAAATTTCTTTCGACAGACATTGGAAAGAATGCGACAATATACAAAAGAAACAGGATGAAGACAAATGTCAGACTGCTTTGTTATGTTGCTAAGGATTGCTAAAATTAAAACAAAACAAAAAAGAATCGGATTAACTTTTGTTTAGCTTGTTTGATTTTTTGTGATGTTGGGCTCATGCATGGCTAATTGTCATTCAACTAGTCTCATTTCATTTTTTTTTTCCTTTTGAAATTTATAAGTGTAACTTGTGAATTTTTGATACATTTCAGTAGAAAAGGAATTTCATCCAATTTTGATAGGTTGTTATTGTATTGCGTCTATAACTGTCTTATAATATCAAAACAGTAGGAAGATGAAAAGTTACAACTTTTGATAGCCAAGTGCAGTATTTGCAAATGTTTAAGTGCAGTGTTTGACCAAGTTTAACTAGGTCAGTTCAGTGGGAAAAAATAAGCAGTGAACGGTTTTCTTTATTTTTTAATCGTATAGTACAAATCAATATTTCATAGTTTTTACTCTCAGCTTTCACTTTAATTTTTCTAAAGTTGATTCATTTTAGGCCAGCAGACAACAAAACAGTGCTTGACAAATCTTTTGTTTCATTTCTTTCTTTTTTCATTCTCTAAAAAAAAAAAAAGAAATTAATTCAATCTGTATTTTTTTATTTAAGTTTCTTAAATCTGATTTAATTTTAATCATGGCAGTGCATGCAGATTGATTGGATTATTTAAAAGTATTAAAAGTCGTTATAAGATATCTTTAAATATAAATATACGAGTGAATGAGGAATTTTTCTGACTTCAGGTAATGTTGCTCATTATTTCAACACAACATCTTGAGTCTTCTTCAAGAGAGAAACTGCAAATACAATAAGTTTGTTTTCATTATGTCCATCTCATTATTTTTGGAGCAGATTTTACAATTATGAACTTCTTTATTGGACATATTTTAAGGACAAAAAAAAAAAAAATGGCAAAATTTCAAATCAAAACACTCGGCTGTTATCTCACAACCTCCCCCATTTAGAAAATGTCGAGAGAACTGAAATCCTAAATGCAGCACAGTCAATGATTAATTTTAAATTATTATGCTTGATGGTGTTTGCACAATGCAGTTTTCTTCATTGATCAGAAGTATTTCTGTCGTAATGTCCGAATTACCCGTATAATGTCAGATTGTGATTTCTTGACAAGAAGCCATATAGGAATATATATATAAATATAAAAGTTAGAACACCTTTAAATATGCATGTCGTGTTCAGAAGTTATTAAGAGAAAATCACAGTGATTTGATGAGCCTCTCTTTTCTAGGAAAGTAGGCTAAAATGGAGTATACATTTTACAGTGAACCAGTAAAAAGAAATATTATAATAAAGACAAATTAGTTTTGAATTAATATTAGTTCAAATTCTAAAGATTACTTTTTATATTCATATAAAACTTTAAAACATGCTATAAAATATTTGCATAATTGCCATATTGCAATTACATATCATAATTAAAAAATATGTAGCATTACGTTTCGTCCTTCCCTAGGACTTCTTCGGATGTTAAATTCTGATTGAGAGTCTGTCTTGTATATGTTTCAACCACATACATTATTGAAGGTGGGTGTGACTCCTTAAGTGTGAGGAAAAAATATGATTTACCTTATTATTTTATTTTTTTCAAAATTTGGCTCATGGTTGTATTATAATTATTACAATTTTGGTAAGGTATCCGATAAACTACATTTTTTTTCTTCCAATGAGATATTGGAAAAAAAAAAATGTAACAAGGGGTATGTTGGTTATGCAACTCAAAAATTAGTTGGTGGAAGAGATCAGCATATGTACAATTACAAAAATAAAGATGCCAATAGATCGATGATTTATAAACATAAAGAAATGTACAACCATAAGCCAAATTTTGAAAAAATTAAAATTATAAATAAAGGAAATATTTTTTTTTCTAACCTTAGGGCTCACCCACCTTCAGTAATGGTATCTCCAACCATGTGGTTGGAACATATAAAAGACAGACTCACAATCAGAATTTAACATCCGAAGAAGTCTCAGAGAAGGATGAAACGTAATGTTTATTTTTTAAAAACATTTTTTAATTGTAAAGTTTATGACATGTAGTTGCAATGTAGCAATTATGTAAATATTTTATAGCATGTTTAAAAGTTTTGTATGAATTCAGAAGATAGCAGACATGGACGTTATAGAACATAGGAAGTAAGAGTTAGTTTTGTAGAAAGTAGGAAATGCTGTTTCAAAGTTAAAAGAAAAATGGAAGATAATTGCAAGAAAATACATCTGACGATTCATCATCATCATCATGATGTGCGATCTTCGTAGATACGAAGTTACGCGGTCTACGGAACCTAGTGACCCCCGAAGGGCGAACCCCTAGGAGAAGCCGTAGATATACTAGGGAACAGATACTGGGGGTGGTTTCCCGTTGCCTTCCCCCAGGACGCCATTAAGGAATGACGTCAGACCGAAGAGAAAGTGAAGAAGAGGCTGGACAACACAGGAAAGGAAATTGAAACAGCCATGCCCTTGCCGGGATTCGAACCCAGGAACTGGCGCACTGGACGCCACGGCTGGCCGCCGCCGAGATCGCACGACCACGCCAGCACGGCATCTGACGATTAGGATTAGTGATTACCTCAATTTAATGAACTTAAGTTTATCCGATTTTGGTTGGATCTGATGTGCTGCAACCATCTTGCTTCTTGATTTGTCTTTGATAAATAAACATTTCTTTTTCTTTACAGTGAAAAATTAAAATGTGCCAGTTGTAATCACTCACTCATCCAAACTTTGTCGAGTTGAGGCTTCTATGGACAACATTGTCCATGAAAGATGTCGACAAATAGTGCAACTGGCTTCCAATTCCTCTGCTGCACCCTTTGGTCCATGGCTCCTTATTCCTTATTCCTTCAGCCGCCGCCTAAGGGCACTCTGGGTAGAAGTCTAGTTTCTCTCCTTAAATATCTTGGGAAACCTCCTCAGTATCTTTCCAATTTGTCTTTCATAGGGAAGCCATTACGGAAGGTACTGAAATAAGAAAGATTTGTTGCACTGGCATATTTCAGTTCTTGCTCCTCATTGATTGAGAATCATTGCCCAGCAGTTGGAAGTTGGAATTTAGCACTTCTGATGGGTCGTTATCTCTTCCAGTAGTCGGTACCAACTGATTAGTATCAACTTTACAACAAAAATTGGAAGATGCAGGCCTAGGTGTCAACATTTGACAACATGGACAAAAGTATTGTTCACACTGATGAAGTAAAGAATTGAACAAGAATTTTATAAGGGTTTTCATTGAATTGAATTAGCCTTGAGTTGTAATTATGAGCAGATATTGTAAGATAATTAAGTAGGAGAAAATAGACTAACTGATAACTTTGGATCATTGAAAACCAGATCAGTGTGAATTGAAACAATTTTTCAATGTTTAATTATTATTGATTATAGAAACAGGAAAAAAGTCAGTGAAAGTTAGGGAATGAAATTTTAGAATCTCATAAGATTCCCTCATTATTTCATAAACTTTTTATTTTCTGATCACCAGTCCAAATAGCTGATAGAACAGTTTTCTGTAGCTTCTACAGTTCAATAATTTTTCCTTTTTGTAGTCAGATATTTTCATCTAATATTTTGATTGCTAGCTATGTTTTACTCAGTACTTAAAAACAGGAAGCTTTCAATAATGTGAAACAAAAACAGCAAGTGAAATTATTACACTGTTATGCATTTTTTACCTTTCAGTCTGCTTCACGAGAATAAACAACTGATTTTAGTAAACTCAACTATCCTGAATCTGAATCTATACTCAGAATTTTTGTATCAGGTCTAGTTTTTTTGTAATTTGCACCTTAAACTAAAAAAAAACAAGAAATTTGGCAAACTTCATAATTAAAAAAAATAAATAATAATTAATGGGATAATCTGAGTTATGAAAGTTTGAAGACAAGTGAAAACCTTAACTAACTAGTTTAAAAAACTTACATTGATTGGCTGATATAAGATTGGTTAGTTGCCTCTCAAAATCTTTCGCTGTTTTGATGCTCTGCAGTGACTCTCAGAAGATTCCCTTTTTATGCACCAACAATAATCTGCCAACATAGATTCATTCCACTTGCCCTGATATTCTCGTTTCCAATGTTTTGATATCTTGATGAAACCTTTCACCCTGCTCCTCACTCATAGCACCAAGATTTTCAGGGAAATAATTGATGTGACTGTGTAAAAAATGAAGTTTTTGAACCCAGTGTTTTGAAGTTTGTTAACATTTCATCAACAAGTTATTCATAATTTTCGGCTTTTTTGTTTCCTAGGAAGTTTTCAGTCACGCACTTAAAAGACAACCATGCAGATTTTTCTGTTTCCTTAATGACGGTCATGAAATTTGAATCTTTCATCAGATCGCGTATCTGTGGTCCTTCGAATATACCAGCTTTAATTTTTGCCTAGGTCTTTCTAGGAAATTTCCGTTTTAGATACGGAATTATGTTGCTTTCATAGCCAAGACTGGTAACAAATTGCTTCATGATTCCAAGTTTAATATGAAGTGGGGGTAAAAGCACTTTTTCTCTAGGAATAAGTGATTCGAACAACAAAATTTTACATGTTTTGGGTAAAAAAAGCACATGCAATTATATGAATTGTAAATTTTATATTTTATTTATAGTTCAGTAATGCCACAAATTATAATTGTAGTTTTAATTATGTATGGATATATGTAGTGGATTTTGTCATCAATAAGCATTCCAAGAAATTCCATAAAATCATAATTTCTCAAAAACTAGACCTGATGAAACAAAACTAAATATGACTTTTGTGTTTACCCATAGTGTGGAACTGCAAAATATAAATAGTTTCTCTGAAGCAAAATGGTTGCATATCAGTTTAACAATAGAAAGGAATCGTTTAACATTTTAAATCAGATTAATTAAGTTTTTAATAGCTATCACAAACAAATGCTATGAAGCAAGAAATATGTTGAACGTTAAGGGATAAAGTAAACATGATATTGGTGCCCTGTGCATTTTAAGCAGAAAAATTTAATTAACCAACAAAGTTCCTCATTTAATATTAAGGAACAATTTCCTAAAAAAACTTGAAACCACGGGGAATAGTTGATTTTCAAGTTTTCAACCTAAAGGAGTAGCTAGTTAAGTTGGTGCAACCTTGATGACTAAGAATAGATTAGATTCTACACACATGACTTCATCAAAATAATAATATATTCAGGTAATACACACAAAAATACATCTGAACCGATTTCGCTGATATATCATCAGCTTCTTCACACAGAATAGAATATAAAAATAACAGATCCTCAATTGAAACAAATCTGCTGTGGCGTAATGAAAGAAATGCTACAAATAGCAAGGTAGCAACAATGGGCATGCACATTGATGCAGACAGGCTATCCTTTGGGTTAAACTTGATGAATTCTTTAACATCATGTTGGGAGTGCCAGGACAGAGTAAATAAATGAATACCATTATGACTGTCCATGCCTTCCTATTGGTTTTTGTCATCATTACACCACAGCAGATTTGTTTAAATCAAGGATCTGTTACATTCTATTCTTTGTGAAGAAGCTGATGATACATCAGCGAAACCGGTTTGGATGTATTTTTTTTTTTAAATTGAATATATTATTATTTTTATCAAGTTGCATGTGTAGAATCTATTTTTAACCTTATATCAACAGCAGGCATTAAATTTTGTAACTAACTCATTGACTGCTGCCATTGTCGATCTCTAGGTGCCACTAGATTTTTTTACATTTTTATTATAAATGGTATAGGTAGGCACCTCTGGTTAAATTGCTGTGCTAACTGTCTCCTTGATATTAGATTTCGATTAGTTTTTTTATGGTTTCATCAATGATATCGTAAGGTAATCAAAATAAAATGTAATTAGGATAGAATAAAAAATGTAAAATAAACGTAAATTCTCAAAAAAAAATTATACAAAATCGAATTAGGTGTACGATCAAGGAACTTCTATTTTTTCAAACAAAAAAAAAACAAACAAAAATTCGGTACCAAGAACTACACTCTCTTCCAAAAGTTAAGCACGGAGCGGTAAAATGCGAAAAAATGGACAAGTACTGCTTTGATTGACATGAAATGCTGCAAGTAAGTAGCTCTATGTTTATTCATGAAACAAAACAAAGAATTACATAGAGATAAACAAAATATTGAATTTTCATAAATTATAAGATGACGTCCTATTTGCGTCATTAACAAAATGATGTTTAAATTCAAAACAAACAATAAAAACCGACATTAATAGGGTATGTGAGCACCCCTCAGCTGCATAGAAAGTTTACAGCGTGTGATAATGCTTGTTACGAGTTGATCAACCATCGCAGAGTCCAGTAATCGCCATTCCTCCTGTAGGGCAGTTTCTAAAGCTCCGAGAGTGGCTGGAGGTGGGAAACGTCGACATACAGCACGGCCGAGGGCATCCCAAAGATTTTCAATTGGATTAAGGTCCGGCGAGTAAGCCTGTCACACCATACACACAATCCCCTCACTCTCCAGAAAGTCGTCAACGATGGCAGCTCTATGGGGATGCACATTATCGTCCATTAAAACGAAAGAAGGACCAACTGCTGCAGCATACAGTTTCACAATGGGGTCTAGGACTTCATCTTGATACCGTACAGCCGTCACAGAACCTCGCCTGTAGATGTGCAGGTTGGTGTGATATCCCAATGAAATCCCTGCCCAGACCATGATGCTTCCACCGCGGAATGCGTGATGTTCGGTGATATTCTGGGCCTGATTGCGTGTGCCTTGTTCCCTCCAGACCCTTATACGCTTATCATCGGGTTGTAGGGCAAATCTGGACTCATCTGTGAACATAACGTTACCCCAATCAGACATAGTCCAATTCACATGCTGGCGGCATCACTGTAATCGTGCCCCTCTGGATTGGATGGATAAAGGAACACAAACTCGTGGTACCCAGGCGTACAGATCAATCATGTGTAGCCTTCGACGAACAGTAGTGGCAGATATCGTCTTTCCAATGGCCGCTACAACCATAGATGTCACAAGTGTGGAGGTTGATCTTCGATTCCGCTTGGCTACAACAGCATTACATCTATCTTTCGTGGGGGTCGTAACCCTTGGACGACCGGCTACAGGTCCTCAGACAACTGTTTGTCTGGTTTGGAATTGTTTCCATAATCGTGAAATGACGGAATGATGAACACCGAAGAAACGAGCAACATCTGTTATAGACTGTCCTACTTCAATGCGTCTGACAGCCCGCCAGCACTCAGAATCTTCCATTCGTCTTTGGAAGCCACAGAAACACGTCTGGCTTAAAAACAAATCGTACAAATGTTCTAACACCTTTCATCAGCACTTACATGCAACTCCTGTAACCCTTCACAATGCAGCCTTCTTATACGACTGCCTGTTTTGCATATTTCTCGACGCGAAACCGTGATTGGCTGTTACCTATATAATTTGCATGCTTCGTTCTACCTTTGCAGCAAATTTCAGCTTCTTTAATTCAGATTGGCTTACGGAAATTAACATTTTTTCTCTCCACGCTTAACTTTTGGAAGTGAGTGTATTTACGACAGTTAAAGTTGTCTACTGAAATACCATACACAATACAAGTTTCCCTTACAAATGCCGGCAGCATACTGATCAATAAAGTTTGCCTAGCCACACCACACAGCACTGTGTAATTGGCATGTCTACTATTAGCACAATCTACATAACCCATGTAGTCAGCAGTCAGCGACTAGAACACTTTTTGACTTCGAACAGTTTCGTTATATTTCTCTATACAGAAGTAAATGTTATGACTAAATTAGGAAAATAATTCTTTGACGCATATGGACTTATTTTTTTATTTTTAAAATTATTAAGGTTGACAAGGACAGTTACAGTACCTTACTTGATTAAAACATTAATGAACATAATTTCCCTCCATATTCTGCTTTAATTGTGACATGGTTTTTCTTAGCTTATATATATTTTCATTAAATCATTGATAAAAACATAGCTTTCATTAGATTATTCCCAGGCATAAGTATATTTAACAGAATATCACGACCGCTAACTTAAACCTATACAGATAAACATAAATTTCTCTAAAAGCTGAATAGAATGAAATGTTAATGAAAAAATAATAATCCTACAAATTTATAAGCAGCTTTTTTTTTTTTTTTTTTAAATCTGGGATAGAACTATTTGATCCTTCATCTCTAAAAGGTTGACAACATTTTGTGTTTTAAGTTTTCTTTTTTATTTCTTTCATTAAAAAGAAATCACTTACTATCAATTCTGAGTCAAATATAAATAAACAGTATTTTTTTTTTAATTCTTTATTATTTATTGTTAAAACAACAAATTTTACATTTATTAAATCAATGATTTCAATATAATTTTTTGTTAAATTGAAGTGAATTTAATTTTGATATTGAATATGAATTCAATTCTTGAAGAGTTGATAGAAAATAAAGTTTGGGTTGGAAATACAGTGAAACTTGGATAATTTGAAGCTGAAGGGACCAGAGAAAAAGTTCGAATTACCCAAAAATTCGAATTACATATCCAAAATTATCCAAAAATTCAAACAGAAGAGATAAATGAAAAAGATTAACTCCACTATCAAAGATTTAACACATAAACTTTATCTAAGAATACTGCTACATTTTTTTTCATTAAATCAAACATGTTTTACTAGCTTAATTATTGATCACTTTCAAAAAAAAAAGGCAGATATTTTTAATTGCTTCATTGAATACAATCTTTGTGTCCTAGCATATGATTCCAATCTCTGGGTTGCCAGGTCCTTTCGTTCTTTTTCTATTTTTTCCATTGCCATTTTTGCTGCTCAAGATTTTATCTTTGTTCTTCAAATACTGTATGTCGATAATGTGTTGGATGGAATTCCAAATTCCTTGGGGATTTCCGATTTCTTTTTAAGGCCTTTTTCCACTTCTTTAATCACCCGCTACCTTTTCAGCTAATGTTAATGACTTGTAAGGAGCATGAGCTTTTGACAATGGCATAGTAAGAGCATAAAAACAATACTTAAAGCACAAACACAAAACTCAAAATGTATATAACCGCATTAAATCATTCACAGGAAGCGCACGTGACTCTTAAGACCGAAGGGGTGTGGGAGGGGGGAGGGTAACAACAGAGGGTGGACAGAAAAATCCTCGGAAATCCCCACACAGTGACATTCCAACCCTCCCTTTTGTTTTCCTTAGAAAGACAATTAAAATAAATAATGCACCTTAACTGAGAAAAGTCTCAGCTAACAATTTTTACCGTAATATTTTAAGGACAATCGTACGAAAAATTCGAATTATCCACGATTCTAGGGACCGAGCAAAAAATTCAAATTATCCAAGTTTCACTGTACTTTTTTTTCTTTTATATATATACATACATACACTGGTGGAAAATGAAAAATGAACACCCTGAAGCCGTGGTCCCAGGAAAATGAAATTTTATTCAAAGATTCTGTAGGTCGTACATGTAGTCATGTACTGTACATGATCATATGCAGGGGTTAATATACCTATGTACAAGAATCTACAATGTGTATCAAAAGACCATGTCAGTATCGTGTGTACCTCCTCCAGCAGCAATGCGGCCTTGCACTGTCGCATGGAGACAATTGTAGAGGTGCCGAATGTCATCCTGGAGGAGAACGGAGATCCACGTATATTCTGCATTGTCACGCAATTGGTGTAGGTTAGTCTCTGGTGTTGCAGACTTGGCCAGACACTATCCAATTAAAGTCCCACACATTCGTGTGCCACTGCCATCTGGAACAAGGCTGATGAGCATCTACACCTTCCTTGGACCACCGATGCCAATGCTGATGCACAGCGGACACTTCACGGCCAATGTGATGAGCGATTCGCTGAGACGACCACTCAGCCCCACCCCCACAGATCCAGAATGCGATCTTGTTCAAACTCCCTTAACTGCACAAACTGTGCTGGAAACAGCCGACGACTCTTGCAGCAGGTCAGCAAATGCTGATAGGAGCTTGGATTGTCCACGGCCAGTACTTGCACCCTAATTCTTCCACAGCTGCCCTTTCGATCATAGCATTTTCTGCCGTTTACCAGTACCACACATAAATACGGTGCTTCCCATTCATTTCCTTAGGGGTGTTCATTTTTCATTTCCCACTTGTATATATATATTCCTTAATTTATCTAGTGTTAATCTAGTTTTAGAAAAGTACAGATTAATCTATCAGGTAACAGATAAATTTTGTCTTAGTGGAGTTGTTATTCCAGAGATTCTTAGCAGATTAGTTTCTCTAAGTTTTTGTCAAATTATTTGATAAGAACAGTACTAATCTGTTCTCATTACATGTTGCAGAAAATCAAATTTCAGTATCTGCAGCCAAAAAAAAAGTAGATCCAGTTTATTGTTTTTGTAAAAGCTGTCAATTACAAATTAAAAGTTTATAAAAATTATTTTTTACGTCTTATAAAAAATAAATAACAGTCTTTCTTAAGTGATAGAAATTGAATTTGTTCTCCCATTCATAGTGTTTCAAACTCTAGAAGGAAAATTTGTTTATTTACAAGGAAAATATTGGGCTGCCTAATTATATTTTAAGGAATATTTTGTAACATTTTCTCCTTTCTGTCAGAATAACAAAAGCAATTGGATTATAATAAGATTTAAAAGTAGGCTCATTATTAATTGATTGTTGGTCTAAATTGCTTCAATCGCACTCAATTTCTGAAATTTCACAAAAATGAAATTAAGAAGAAAAAAAAACAAACTAATATTGATGACACAGTCAAATCAGGATCAAAACTTTGTTTTCTTTAGAATCTTAAGATTTTTTTTAATTTTTTATTGAATTGAGATAGTAATAAAATCTTTTCCTTAAGCATTTAATTCTGGATTTTAATTTCATAGACTAACAATTTATTAATTCAGTGTTATTAAATCTATTCTCTACTATGAATATGAGAATAAATGTTTTTTGCAATAAGAAAGAAGGATACCATTTTTCGTTTTATAAGCTGTGTGCAAAATAAAGAAACTGATGAAATGGGATATATATAGCTACATGCAATTAAAAAAAGGATTAAAAAGAAATATTTCTTCATTGTCTGCAGTATATTTGGGTAATTATTGAAAGCAAATACAAGTTTATATTTGAAAATGATTGCAAAGTCACAGGACCACAGAAAAGATCTATGAAGTTCAATAAATGATGTATTTTTTAAAAAGGCACACTTTTCTGATTTCTCCATTCTTACTCTAGTGATTCAAAGAAAAAAAAAAATAGGAAAACCGAAAAAAGTTTTGCCCCAAGAATCAAAATAATGAGAATTATTATTTTTTTGTTTCATTGAGATTCAGTCTCTCAAAGACAAAGCTAAGATTTTAATCTCCATCATTATAGTAAGGTTGATCAGGTAATAAAAAAGAAAAGAAAAATGATAAAAGCCACATATTCAAGCTGAAACTCAATGAAAACAAATTTTTGTTGTGATATCTAGTTGAGAAATTTAGTATTCAGGACCACATGATTTGAATTATAAGTAAGCACTTCAATTTTGCTATCAGCTTGGAAGTGCAACATTTGATATCCTTTTTGTGGACACAGAAAATTGTTGATTTCCAGTATCCATCAACAACTCTTGGTAATGCACAGAAAGCAGGTATATCAAGATAACACGGGTTGTCATGTATTTCCATGTGGTAGTGATAATTTTGAATAAACCTCATACTGGATAACCATGCTTCTCGATGACAGAAATCAGTATTGCAAGCATTGACATGTTTGATGAAGAAGACAAAATGTGCATAGGCATATAGAGGGTAATATGACTAATTATCCCAAACTGTTTACTTTCATAGATGTGTTACTGGAAAGTGTAGAGATTCAAAATAATATCTAGTGACAAACATAGAATCTAACTTCAGTTGATGATGTAGATAGACAGTTTGTGGGACTAACATTTCAATATTCATTAAAAAAAAAAAAAAAAAAAAACCTGTGATCCTCAACTATCCCCAAATTGTATTAAATCCTTCTGCTGTTTCTCTGCCTATATATAGCATAGCTAGCGAGCACATAAATGATAAGCACATATATAAAATTCTCATTTTACTATAGTGAGAAAAGATATTTGGAATAAAGCACATAAACATACACGAACAAACGAATTTTTTGCTAAGAGTATTACTGTTTACTAAATATACTAAGAATATACATAAATGCTGGAGAAAAATATAATTAGTACAAATAAAAACAAGAAGTTCATGAAAGAATTTAACCCTGCGTTAAGTGTGACACTGTCTCACAGACCGGCCCATACAATTGTTTTAATTATATCTTTAAACAATAGATAGTAGGAGCTGTTCTTTACAATAGCTTCCTGAAATAGTTTCAGCTGTTTGCCAGAAGGTGATTCAATTCCATAGCATCCATTTTTGACACAACAGTACAGTCTGTGACACTAACCACACTAATCTGATAGGGCATTGTTTGTAATCGTTCTGCTAAATTTTGTTCATTAATTTAAATGTTTCCTTAATATTCTATATTTTGCTACTGAAGTACTGATTTGTATTGACGTAAATTATATGTACTTATTACTTTACTGACTTATTAAAATATTTATTGTATTTTTTTAAAAAAAAAGAAAATGATCATTATTTTTATGTGAAATCTATGATCAAATTACAGATATTACAAAATATGTGTTTTGCAGGTAAAAATAGATAGTTTCTAGATGTAATTAACAGTTACTGAAGTTTAACAAGTGCTCAAACTAAACTCTACTTTAGTCTCACAGATCGACCACACATATTTCTAAGGAAATAGCTGATGTGGCTAATTTGCCAAGATTTTTAAGCTATTTTTTTTTTTTTTTTCATTCCTTATGCTATCTTGTGCTTAAATTTCTTTAATATCTCCTAATAAAAAACTGTATGACTTAAAAAATTCTGAGACTTGATTATTAACTTTTTCTCAGATTCATTGATTTTAGTTTTTTACCATAATGTCATTTTAAATTCTTTAAATTCTAAAACTAAATTAGTTTATAATTTGACCATCATTGTTTGACAGATCAAATATATATTTCACATTTTACTATTAAAATTGCACATTATCATTATATCCTTCTAAATATCTTGAGGCCTGCAAAGCTGTTATCAATAGAATAAAAGACACTTATCAATAGAATATAACAAGGCACTCAGTAATAATAACAAAATTGTGCTGTATAGCAGGTTAAGCAAAGCTTTTTGTGTGTTCTCATTTCTTTTATCAAGAGGTTGTCTGCTAAATTGGTGGAAGAACACCACCTGGCAGATGAAAAGAATCACATAATTTAAAAGAAAATTATAGTTTTAAGTGGTTCAGTTGTCATTTTTCTAAACATTGTTGAAAATGTCAAGTAAAACACACCAATTTCATTCACTCACAATTTCTATTATCAAAACTTACTTCAATTATATGATTGAGTCCAGTATATTTTCATTCATTGGATGGAAGATCACAGAGTAGAAGCAGTTTGAGAACTATGATTTAAGTTAAAAACTTTCACTTCTATCTTGTGAAAAAAGAACACATTTGTCATAGAAGTAAACTGTATGGATCTAGGATAGAGCAACAAAAGATGGACTTAAAAATAAGCCCCCACACACTCACACTGCATGGCATTTAAACTCTGATCTTAAAACTCATAGCTTAAAATGCAAACCATTACACTAACATAGGACTGCAGTATCTGTAAAAGTTAACACACTTTTTGGCAGATCTGGCATTTTAAGCTTCAAGTTTATGTGTACAGATATTTGTTAGTGTAATTGTTAGCTATTTATTTATAATTTAAGTTAAAAAATTTATAAATAACTGCAACTTTTATTTTTCTGCAGCATTTGGGTAATTCTCTTGTAACTGCCCTCTTTGTCATGTTTTCCCACACAGAATGAATGAGTAAAAAATCACAAGTAGATCTTTCATATTCTCATATTTTTTTTTTAAATGAAAATCAAGGTTTACAAAATTATATATGTAGATATAATGCAGGGCTAGCTGCTCCAGTCTGTTTTCTTTTAATTTTTAGTCACTAATATGGTTGTTGTTCAAGTTACAATACTGTCATTTTACATTTTTTTTAAAACTTACAATCATTTACCCATCTTTTCTTATTGTTTCTAATTACCTTGTTTGTGGTTCTTACATTTTCTTTCCAGCTAATTCTAATTAAATAAATCTTGTCAGTACCTGTTTGTTTGCCATCCATCCATCACCTAAATCTATCATAAAATCCATTATACGCACCTAAAATTGCATCAACAATTTTAAAGTGTTTCATTAGGGTTACCACAAATGCCAGCAGTGGCCAAACCTTGGCTTGCGGGCCACATGCAGCTCTTTGACATATACTGTGTGACTTGTGGAAATATATTGACTGAGATCCATTTTGCATCACAATCAATATAAAAGATTCCCATTTTTAAGCTTTATAATTTATTTACTGGATATAAACTGAGAGTTCACTGGATTAAAATGTATGTTCTGTGTTCATAGTGAGTAAATATATTAAATATATATTTTTATAATATAAATATATTAAATATATATTTAAGAATTTAAATCCTAATTTTAATGTTAGGTTTGAGTCAAAGATTTAAAGAACTTTCAGATTGGTATTTTTCGTAGATGTTTCCGTTGTTCATTATCATTTTAAATATAGTTAAGACAATAATCAGTCAGATTTTGAAAACATTTGATATGTGTGTATATACTTTGGGGGGTCATTGAAACTAATACAAATTAACAGTTTAAAAACTGCATATGTGAAGAAATAAGTACTTAAGAAAATTTATATAAAAGTTTTGTACAAAATGTTTGGTGTGTTATGAGGTTCCTGCTAATATGAAACTGCACCAAGAAGAGAAAAAGGTTGAGAAGTACTGTTCTAGAGTTTAGTGAAAATACCTCATGCTGTAATGAATATTCCAATTAGGGGCACATTACAAATTGGCAAATTCTTGCATTACATTACAAATTCTTACCTTTCTTTCTTAATTTAGCACCACTGTGGATGCTCTTGTTCACAATTCTTATTCTAAAATATCTTTATATCATCATTTAAATGATAGTCAGAATATTCCGAATGGTGGAAGCAAAGTCTTAAGCAGTGATTGCAGGATTCTGGAATCGAATGTAGTAACATATCAGGAAGTGATGACCAAACCGAATATGCTTGGTAGATATACCAAGTTTTTCTCTGCAATCTATAAGAATGGACAAAATTGAACGTAGTCCTCAACTGCAAAGCACAATAATTATTAATGCATAACAGCTTGTGAACTCAATTCTTAATTTGTAACAGAAAATTTAAGCAGCAAGGTAAATGGTATTGAAAAGGTTTTGCAAAAGGGTCTGTATCCTCATTTCTGTTAGTACAAAGATCTCAATTAATATGCAGTAGGCAAAACTAGAACTGGATCTATGATGACTATGGACAAATGATTCTTTATATCTTTTATGGGAAGAGGTAGTCATCTGACACCACTCTTTAATATTACGGAAAGGGAGATGGATGGCCAATGGTGTGCAGATATCAATTAAAAATAATAAATTAAAATCTCTAGAAATCAAATGAAATTAGAACA
>JAFIDM010012231.1:154286100-154309236 GCA_023159025.1 Thereuonema tuberculata
TCATCAGCCAGCCAAACTCCACCGATGACAGACTCAGAAGGTGCAAAAGATTAATGATCCCGGGTCTCAATCCCGAAGAAATCCTTTAGCTTAGTGCTTCGCTTTGTTACCTTTTTTTTTTTTTAATTATTCAGGCACGTTAAATTTCTTTTCATTTATAACACATGGCTTCGTTGCTTTCCTTAAAGTCTTCGCGGCCAGAGTTGAAACTCCCAGAATGCAACGCAGATTGTAGATTTTCCTTTCCTGGCCGGTCGCGCACATTCAAATAGAAGAGAAAATGGCGGTCGCTGCTTCACATTCAACAGATCGACGAGGAAAAGTTATCAACAGTCAAGCTAGGGAAATTATTCTTAAAGTTGCTCGTCGATTTCAAGAAGATGAATGTGAGATTTATGATATTTCCTATTTTTGATAATTGAGATTGATATTTCCTGCGGAGCTCATGGCATTGATACTGGAGAAATTAGTCAATGATAATGTGTTTCCGATTTCAACATTCGCCGCGACGACTTTAATGCCTTTATTAACTTCCTTTTATGCCTATCGGATTGCAGGACAAGGAATTATTGTATTTTGTATTGATATTTATTTATGGTTAGGATATCTTCGGGGGGGGGGGGGGGGGGGGGGGGGGGGGGAGGCCGGGATCTTTAACCTTTCGCATCTTCTGAGTCTGTCATCGGTGGACTTTGGCTGGCTGACGAGTCTTAAAAAGGACGAAACGGTCCATCCCAGTCTCTTCCCGGTGACAGCTCAGGGTGTGAATTCCTTCTTTTAGCTTGGTGCCTCGCTTTATTACCTTTTTTTGAATTATTGAGGCACGTTAAATTCCTTTTCATAAATTAATTCTTTTTTCAGAAAATGGGAAATTTCTTCTGTTTGTATCAATATTTAGCAGATATTATAATTTGTAAATAAAAATAGGAACTTTTCCTTTTTTGTAGCTTAAAAAATAAATAAGAAATTACATTTAAAAAAAAAAATAACGGCTTTAAATTCATTTAGGAACTTCTTATTCTTTTATTGCGTCAGAATTAAGCTGTTTGAGAAAATAGATTTTGGTGCTCAAGAAAGATTTCAATAATTGCTCTCAATTCGCTGCCATTGCTGCGATCGTTATGTGACCATCAATTCCAAGAATCAGAGTGTGTTTTTTTTTTTTATTGTAGGTGACCTGCCAACAACAAAGAGACTGAAAAGAATAATCAATATTGTAACCAAGTTTCTCAAGGCATTAGTGACGAGACACGATAGGCCTAAGTTTATAAACAACAAGGTTATGCCACGCCTGCGAATTTCTTGAAACAGAATTTTTTTCTTTTTTTCTTTTGCCAATTATTAAAAGAAGTTCAGTAGCAATCAGTCAGTTATAAATTATTATTCAGTTACTGTCTGAATTCAAGGTCGACTGGTTAATGTTTGACTTGATGTTCTTCCGATAATGAACTTCTACATTTTATGAGTTCTTATAAATTACTTTTACTTAAACTATTAATAGAATGAAAATTTATACAGACAGTATTTCAGTTTCTCTAATTCTTTTAAGTAAAACACTTTGAATCTTTTTAATTTTTTAACTGGAAAAGATAAAGGAAATAAAGTAGCCTTATACCAACTTTGCTAATATACATTTGACAAATATTGATGTTGAAAGAGAAGGTAAAAAGAAGTAAAGATAAAAGTCTTTTCGGCTAATTTAATCTATTATTTGACGAAATCATTTGCAAAGCTAAAACGAAAATATTTACGAAATTTTGTAAGTATTGTTTTATGGTAATACTCGTAAAATCAAAGAAAATGAAATAGAATTAAATAGGACAGCCATCATTCTATTGAAAAATATATTTAACATTAATTCTTTGGTGACCAACGTTGAGAAACAGTCATAAATATTAATACGTAATATTAATAATATAACTTATTTGAGATGGCGAACCATTAATGTTAATGATATTAAATAAGATTGGCGAACCTTTTTTTCATTGACCTACTTTTCTACCTACTTTTCTACCGAAGATTCGACTGATAAAAATCAGTTGTCTGTGTGTGTTTCTCTCTCCCAATAATTTTGGAAGTATTTGATTAGATCTTTTGTCCCTTTTATAGGCCTATATAAAAACATGCTACAGTCTAAATTTGTCTCCAAGTGAAGGATATAAAAATCCCCATAGAGAAAAGCAGTAAAATTCGAAACAATTAACTGTCCGGAAACAGCTTTTATTGATGTCAGTTTTTATAATCAATTTTAAATTTACGCTTGCTTGATTTGATTGATCAATTTTTAGCAAATGGAAAAATCTCAAAGTAGATTGTTTCTATTCGGTTATATTTAAAAATTAGGGGACTTTTTCCTTCGTTTAATTTTCACGAATTTTAAATAAACAAAGAGAAAAACAAAGAATCTAATTAAATTCTTTCAAGAATTCAATCGCTAACGGCTATAAAATCAGTAATTTTAAATAAAAGCTGTTCGCGGAAGAATCTCTCAAATTGTACTATTTTTTTCAAGCCAAACACTCAAAAAGACATTCCTACAGAATTAAAAAGGAAGTTTTAATGAAAACATTTGTTTGGGAATTACAATGAAATAAGTGTAGGTCTACACTATTAATGTTTACATAAATATAGTTTTCCAACCAAACAGACGAATAGCTTAATTGTAATTGCCGATTTGCATGGGTATGACAAATATCCTGTTTCTTGCCTTTTTTTCCGTTTTCTTTTCAAACTAAGAAAACTGAGAAATATTTCAACATCATGCCACCTGCTAGAAACTCACGTTTGGTACTTAGAATGTTAATGATTAATATTTAGAGTCTTAAAACTTTTGCATTTTTATATCTTTAAAACGGTTTAAGACTTGCGTGATTGCTAATAAGAATTTTTAAGAATAGCCAACTGTGTAACTATAGAAAAGCATGATTACTCTTTAATAAGGACAAGGAAAATGCTTAGAATGAAATAAAAAGCAGGATAATCCATAAATATTGTAAAGAAGATGTAAATAACTTTAAGAATCTAAATTTAGAACATTTTTATGTGAGTATACAGAGAATAATTCGGATAATTTTCGATATTCGGATCCTAAGGGGTGGAAACGTGGGGTGGGAGGAACTTTCCTTCAGGGTATGCATATCTCCGAAACCGCTTGAGTTGCAAACATGAAATTTGACATGAGTGTTCTTAATTCTAAGTTTGAGTTTTTATGTTATTTGATGTAGTTTCTTTTTTTTTGTTTTTTTT
The DNA here is from genome assembly GCA_023159025.1 of Thereuonema tuberculata. Lineage (NCBI taxonomy): Eukaryota > Metazoa > Arthropoda > Chilopoda > Scutigeromorpha > Scutigeridae > Thereuonema > Thereuonema tuberculata. The sequence continues at coordinate 154,289,347 of JAFIDM010012231.1, forward strand.
TTGAAGAAATAAAGGCGTTTTTTTGCGTATGCAAGGCTTCCGGAGGAAGCGACTGTGGCAGATCTATAATATAATTTGTAACTACAATGTATCTTTTTTACCAACTGGAAAAGTTTCAAAGTGATCACACAATTAAAATTTCGTCGTCATTCACATCAGGACAACTCTTTTTCTTGTAACCCGCGCAAAGCACGGCTATTTTTGGTTGTGCCTTATATCAGAGAGATTTCGTACAGTTGGTAGATTAACCGAACATATAACTACGGTCTACCGAGTTTCTCCTACTGACCCTTGTAGCCAGTCCTCCTGTCCTTGGTAACTTTTATCAACTAGATGAAGTCGTACTGTTAAAATCGTGTGGATTGATTTATAAAGTTATACTTGTTTTATGTTAAAGATTACATATATTTACAGCAGTGATCGGATTTCAAATTTTAAAGACCACATTGAAGTTCGTCATTCTCACGACGACTGAAAACAAAAGCAAAAACAAAATCAGCAAATCACTACTTGCTGAAATAACAGAACATTATTGCAATAGTTTTTAATAATAAGAAGAAATTCGGTAAATTAATTAAATAAATAAATAAAAAGCATCGGGATCGTTTTCCATTTTCTTTTCTTTTTCCTGATGACTTCATTTTTCGTTGCTGTTCTGAGCGAATTCATGAAACAACCGAATTTCGAAATAAAAATACACGAAGGGACGCTAAAATTTTAATTAGAAAAATTTAATTAATTTTAATTAGAAAACATATGGCGATATCTTAAGTTTGAGACTACTGATTTACAGAAACAGGTTTGGACGGAGAAAGAAACTGAATAATAAAAGGATTAAAACTAGGAAACTTCTGAATCCGCTAATGTAACATCACAGACTCTCAAATGTTCGTAATAATCAACAGTTCAAGTGAGACGACAGATTAAAGATTTCGTCTATTCATTTTTATTTTTTTTTTTTGATAGGAGAAATAAGAAATCAATAAACAAATTTAAACAAATTACATTTTATTATCACTTAAGGCCACGTAAGTTTTGTTGCTTTCTCTAAATACATATTAGCATAGAATGTAATGGAATGTGTACATATTACAAACTTTCTACGGGGTGTAAGGTGGTCAGAATCACTTGGGCATCCGTAGGGTTTTGGACCTGCTTTTTTTATTTGGAAAGTTCATCGGTTTGTCTGTAACCCATCCGTCCGGAAATGGACAAGACTTTTTTTTTTGGTTGAACGATTACGACCATCATAACTCCTTCCATTTCAAAACCCTGGGTACCTATATAGTGAAATGGATCACTTTTCATAGTCCGGAAACATACGGTTTACCTGCTACAGGCTTTCCTGTTCCATTTGGATGTTTTGACTGTTTGACTCATTTTCCGTCACACCACCACGTGAGGTAGAGTTCTACGATTTCGAAACCGCTCTTCGCAAAGCTCTGGCATTACCTTGAGCTCCGCCGTAAAATACTATCGTGTCAGTGTACTCAGCAAAAGTAAACTTAACTGTTATTCACCTGTGACAGAGCGTCAATAGAGACAGACAGGCAAAAACAGCATGACATATCGCATGCCTGCTTGATCTGATCATCACTTGTTGTGATAAAGCTACCCTGAGTTTGCCGTAGCCGGAGAGCCATCGGCTTCTTTACCGTAACAAAAAAATTTTCGAAATATAAACTTTATTTTCATGAAGATTTATTTTTAAAGTGAAGGTGAACATTTGTCTATAAATATTACATTTACATTTCATTTAAAAATAGAAGTAGCCTATAATAAAAACTTTCCTATTTTTAAAACCACTTCAAAAACGGAAGAAAGACTAGCTTTTATTACAAAATGTACAACGAAATGGCAATTAGCGGCTAATTAGTTTGTGATTAAAAATTAAAAGGAGGAGCTATTTGTCATCAATAACAGAAATATTGTCCGTGTAGTTAATAGCATTTGGGACTTATAATGTCATCGCTTAATATCATAAACGAACTTTCTACATAAAAGACGAGGAAGAAAAAAAAATAATAGTACCTTTTTATAAAACAAGGAAGAGAAGATGGTAATCACAATGGATATTAAAAAATTCATTAAAAATAATTAAAAAAAACTAATGCAACAGATGTTCTTTAAAGAACTTAAAGCCTACTCTCCTTATAATGCTGCTCCTTACATTTTTCTTTCTTTTCTTTTCGTTTGCTTTATAAAGTCGTGAAAATGACACAAATGTTTAGTTTTAAATTATAATATCGGTTAATTATTAGCAATACATTTTTTTTTCAATTTCTCAAAAAATAATAATAATAATAATAATAATAATTGAATCGAATTTAATTAATGAGGATTAATTGCAGTCAGTGGCGTAGCGTGGCAGGGGCGGTGGGGAAGGCCCGCCCCGGGCGACACTTTTTGGGGCGGCAAAATTTCACATTAATTAATAATACAATCTCTTTTAATCTGAACTAAAAATTTGAACCATTTCTTTTCATATTTTTGTCGCACCTACAATTCGGACCGATTAAAATAAACACGGAACTTTTTATTATTTAATCTTGGCGGAACCGGGAAATCCCTTTTATTTAAGTGAGTGTAGTCATCTCGCTCGCTCTACCGACTGGCAACACCGTCTGTATTAAATGAAATTGTCGAACAGGACTTCAAGCTCGAATGAGTTCGACTACGGGCTTCCATAGCTGCCACAGGCGGCGAATTTGTCTACGCCCCGGGCGGCTGAAACCCAGCTACGCCACTGATTGCAGTCACATCAAAAATTAGTGGATGTGATTTCAATTAATCGCGCAAATTAGTGGATTATTATGAAGATTAATATCCATTGTTAGATGACATTCTTTCGTTTCTGATGTTTTTCAATGTTAATTTTTGTCACCTTGACGCGCTAATTACGTGACAAGGATTCTACAAAGATAAAATTGAAAATATTAAAGTGTCTTTTTCTTAAATATGTATGCCATATTTCAAGAAAATCCATCTAGCTCCTCAAAGGCTATTGGGAGTTTCTTCCCTGAAATAGCCTTGCAATCTTTTAATAGATTTTTTTTTAATATTTATACTCCATTTTGAATTTCTGTTGAGTATTGTTTGGTGGCCACTAATGATGTAGACTTTATTTTAATGAGGGCATCGCAATAATGGATTTTTTGTATCACTATTCGTTATTGCTCTGACCTACAGAGATTTGAAACTGCTCCTTTCTCTTTTCATCTGAATTTCCCTCGAATATTAAAAGATTTCACTAAATTAATTTTTTTTATTGTTATTTGATTATTTATTACTAAGCCTACATTTTATTTTTAGTTTTCATTAAATAATTTCCTGAAAAATACCTATTGCGTAATGATATTCTAAAAAAAACAAAACAGACTAAGCTATAATTTGATTTTAATGTACAGTATTATGTAATCTGCCATTTTTTTTTTTTTTAAATCAAAGGCATTGTTTTGATTTGCGTCACTCATTTCCCATATGTAGTGATGCATATTTCATAGATTAGCATCAGTGGATTCATGCCCTTTTTAAAAAAGAAGCAAATCCAAAATTGATGAAACAAAAAAAAAAAAAAAACACTAAAACAAAGATATGGTCTGATTGCTTAGTAACCCAATGAAATATTTTCGGTTAGAGGCGCTTTTATTCAAAGTGAGAGAAATTCAGGCGTTATTATTTATTTCCTCATTTATAATAGATATCGATAGAATTAAGTAATTTTTTTATTTCCAAATTTACCTCACGTTATTTTATTTACAATAGCCTCAGGTATTGAAAAGATAAATATATCTCGACCATGACACAGCACAACTCACACAGATAAAAGGTAGTCTCTTTAGCTGATAGAACATCAGAGTAAAGAATGAATGAACTCGCATTGCTATTGTATCTATCCAGTGAATATTATTATGAAAAACGGAAATGACAGGAACCAACACATTTCCTATCTCTTTACAACTCACCTAAGACGAAGAAAAGATGATGCAATATTTTGAAAACCGCGGTAATTTTCGTAGATTCGTAAAGGAAAGAGAATGGGAAAACCCATTGTTTTTAATTAGCATTTTTATTATATCTTAGTACTTAAGGACAAAATAATTTCAGGAAATAATGTTTTTTTTCACTGAAAGACGATAACTGTTTTTTCATAAAGAAAAAAGTATCTAAAATAATATTTAGTTATTTTTCAAGGCCAAAACCATCTGTCTATTTAGTTATTCGATTTTTAAGAATTGTTAGGATGCGATTTGCCAAAAAAAAAAAAAAAAAATTGTAATCTTTACATTTACATTTTTAAGACCTAAGTTTTAAAAACTTATTATTTTATTCTATTTTATTGTTTTAAGAAATTAAAGAAATTTTCACCCCTTTCTCCAAGAGGATTGGGTAATGATTTAATTAAAAGCTTCCATTAGTGAAAATAGAATGATGGGCGTAGGTTTTATTTTCTTTTACTTTGTCAGCTAATTTAGACTTTTTCTTTGTTGTTGCTAAATGTATTATTTTTTAGTCTACTGAAACTGTAGGCTATGATCAATACTGCAATCGGAAACTCCAATAATTTCTAAACCAGTGATTGGATCCTTCTTGAAATTTGGCTGGATGTTACAAACGAAAGATGATATAACTTGTTTTGAAAAGCTCTCCTTTCGATATCACTGTAAAGAAATTTTGGGGTGAAAATGACAAAAAAATTCTATTAAAAAAAACATTAAAAGTGATACAATTGATTCTCATTGGATTTTTTTTCGCTACGGAATGTTTTGTAATTTACAAACGCTTTGGTTCCATAACAATAATTAGCACTTGACATTTGCTGATGCAGTCAATTTTTAACAAATAGAAAATTTAATGATAAGTTGTATTCGGCGGATAGGATAATTTAGAAACTTTAAAATGTTTCAATAAAAAAAAAATAGTAAATATTTTGAAAGAAACAAGGCATAAAATTCTTTCTAGAACTTCTGGTTAAATTGTTGTAATGTTTAACTGAAAATGTAACTTCTGTATTTAGAATAAAATGATTTATTTAAATAGGAATTAATAAGGAGTACTGCATGGTAGGTCAATTAAATTCTTCTGTGAATAAATGGTATATGTTTTCAAAGCCAATTTCTATAAAACATTTTTTTTTAGAAGCCAACTAAATATTATGTATTTTAGTATTGAAACTTTTTTTTTTCTTTGTTTTAAAATAAATAAATAAATAGGATTTTTATATTAATGTTTATTTCTCCGTTGGCTACAAAAGAATAATAAGCTTAATTTCTGTCTTTTGGAAGTTCTTATCTTATCAGTTCACTTTGTTATATTTTGTATCTGTTATTTAAAAATCAGAGTTCAAAAAATTGATAAAAATACCAATCTCTATTGACAGTTTAGCACAATACAGTTTTATGTCGGCACGGTCACCTTATCTACTCGGTAGCCCGTGACGTGTCGCCATAGCCACAAGGCATGAAACAACAAACTCACCGTCATGTGACCAGGAAACAGATACTCGCTTGTGATTGGCTATCAATGACGTCTTCTTCAAGGCAGCTTGAGATTGGCTGAAAAGCATGACATCAGTTTCTATTTTGGGGAAACGCCAGTTGCATAAGATTCCCGTTCGTGGTGCAATCGCTTCATTCTCCAGAAAGCCACAACTGGAGGAACACGTAGAGGTGATTGTTGGAAACGTAGATGTCGATTCATCCAGTGACACATCAAGCGCAAGAGATATCGGCGTAAACGAACCACCAACTCACTCGAGAGAGAGGTAGGAATTACAAAAAAAATAATCCCTGGTAGTTAGATTTTGCGAAACACTGGGGGAGAGGAGGAATAATCACCGACATTCTAAGACAACGTTTTAAAAATATTATGAATTAAGTCAATTTTTTTCCCTTTAAAATTTGAAACTATTAGTTAAAAAGGCTAAATTTCATAAGAAGGAAAAAAGAAAATAATTTTTTCCCAAAAAGGAATAAGATGCAGTACCTTGACAACTATGAAAAAAAGCTTGAATTGCATTTATCAGATGATTATGCTACAAAATGTATGGTATTAAATTAATTGCATTGTTCTTAAAGAACACTCTATTTAACAGTAGATTCTATATGAAGCTTTCATAGAAACTGGATGTTTGAAGGTTTGTTCCTGTTTTAGACATGTCAAGTCATGTCAGTTCCGGCTGAACCTGAAAGACAAGGAAAATCCTGGTTATATAAACCGTGTCCTTGATAACCTAATATTATCTCAGGACATCCACAACAAAAGATCTATTGTGCTATATACGCAATAGATGCGTTTTAAGGAATGCTTGTACAAATGTACAATATAAAATTTGCGAGAAAGGATTTCAATGCCCATAGGAATTTTACAGTGAATTCTATGAATTTTGGCAGAGTTTTTTTTTTTTTTTGGCTGAATTGTTGAAATGTATCTTTTTCTTTGTAGAAGGTCAATGATCTTCAGTCTAGGAGATAGTTTGTCGTTTTAGTGAAGTATATTCACGAATCTTTCGTTATGAGTGAATTAAAAGCTCAAAAGAAATCTTTAAGATTTCGATATAGCCATAGATATAAAAGTTATCGTATTTTAAATTCTTCTTAAAATTAAGCAATATGATTGGCCTAATTTGTTAATAATATTTTTATTTATCGCATGTTTCGACCACAGTGTAATGAGTTAATCAAATAAAATGATTTGTGCAGTTTTTTATTATTATAATAGTGATTTAATCAAGTACAACTGAAATCTAAGTACTTAGTACTAAGTTTTGATTCAAAGTTTTCATAATTTAGGTGAGGGGGAGGATGTAAGAAATACATAATAAACATTCTCGGTGTGGAGAAAAATATTTTATTTTTGATTTCATCAATTTTTTGCTTTACGCTTCTAGATTGTTTTTTAAATACAAAAATAAATTCAAATGAAATTAAAATGAGACTTTTTTATTCTCTGATCGTATTGTTTGTAAATATTTTTTTATTAATAAACATTTTACTATATTTTTTAAGATGTATCAAAATTAAAACGGACAGTAAAGTCATTATTTGCCAAGTTGATTTTTTTTAACTCATTTTCAAAGATATTCTTTAAAATAGTTATGAACTGTTTAAGTGCATTTTTAACACTAGACCAGGATTTCATATATCTTTCTTTTATTTGTAGGATAAAGGTTGTTGTCCTTCTCCTTCCTGGAAGGTATCGTTGACAGTAACACAATTTCTCTAAACAGTTTAAGAATTTTTGAAGTAAGTACATTTACCTTCAACTGTTTTACTAAGCAAATTCACTTCAGTTGCCTTTCTGGTTCTTTGAAAAAAGAGAAATTTTAAATTAAATGATCTAAAAAAAAAAAAAAAAGATTTCGCTTTCGTTTCAATGAAAAGTTCAATATCATGAATTTTCGAGTTGCTAAGGCTTTAGAATCTGTTTCAGAATTTACCTAGATTATCACGATAATCTCTGTAATAATTACTAGTACGATTTCCTGAAAGTAAACAATGCTTGGAAAAAAAATCAACAACTTGATTTTAAAACTAATGCCCATTTAAAGTTTCAGTTATAAATTCAAATGAATTGTGTAATTTGAGCATTTTGGACTCGATTAAAATTCAAAAAGTCCTCAAAATTTTAACAATTAGGGAGCGTGCGCACTGTTGGAATTTCAGTTCCAAGTCGTAAAAAAAACGCAAAAAAGTCTCCCTAGTTGGCGCGTGGCTCTAATGTACTGATTACTGTGGTAACCGGATTTTGGTTCCAGTCTAGAATGACCCAGTGCTGGAAGTTCTTAACAGAATTTTCCCTGGAGCGTTTTTGGAGTGGCAAGGGCTTGCTTTTTTCAAAGCATTCCGTGTAAAAACTCCGAAAAATATATAACCAAAATAAAAAAAATACTACTATTACAATAAACTAAACGAGAACATTAAAAATGGAAAAAATTATTGGAATATAATAAATTCTGCAATAAATAAAAAGGACATTATAACTGTAAATAACAACCTGGAAAAACTTATACAAAGAAAAGGATTCCTCAGTGAAATGGGAAACTACTTCACAAAACTTGGTAATGTTGAAATTTGTAATTGTAATAAAAATCTCCTAAAAACAAATACTATCCAGTCTCCTAATTCATTAGTTGTTTTTCCTCCGACAATAAATGAAATAACTGAAATAATCAAAAATATGAAAAATAAGAACTCTGTTGGCTTAGATAACATCATGATACCGGAATCAAAAAATTCAATCACAATATAGCAGAATTTATGACTATATTAATAAATAATATTATTTTAAAAGGTATATATCCAGATAAATGGAAAATATCTAAATTAATTCCCATCTTTAAAAATGGAAATTATATGGATATAACAAATTATAGACCAATATCAATACTCTCAAATTTATCAAAAAGTATAGAAACCTATATTTTTAACACAATATATAATTTTATTGAAAAATATCAGTTAATAAATAAAAATCAATATGCACATAAAAAAAAAAAATAAGAGTACAACATTATTATTACAAAACTTTAATGAAATTATAAATAAAAACTTAAACAAAATTAATTTCATTCTAATTATATGTATAGACATGAAAAAAGCTTTTGATAGTCTCGATCATAACATATTACTACAAGAACTAAATAGTATTGGTATAACAGATCCAATGCTTAAAATTCTAAAGAACTATTTAAAAAAAAAAAAATACAAATTAAAACAAGTAAAATATATAATTTAAAAAAAAGGTGTATCACAAAAATCTAACTTAGGCCCAATACTATTCCTAATATATATTAATATAATCTTTAAAAATTAAAAAAAAAAATCAAAAATTTGGCTTATGCAGATGACTGACTATTAATAAACACAAACAAAATCTTTTTAGTAGCACAAGAACAAATACAAAATTATGTTATAAGTATAATTAAATGGACACATGACTATAAATTAGCCATTAACAAAAACAAAACTAAATATATGATAATTAATTCAAAAAATAAAAAAAACAAAACATTATACCACAAATAAAATATCAGGAATTCAACTTCATTCACAAAAAACCAGAAGATATGAAAAACTGTAACTGTGAAAATATAGAAATAATAAGTAATTATATATATCTAGGTCTATATATAAATAACAAATATTCATGGCATACTCATTATATTCATATATTAAAAAGACTAAATTACTTATCATACTTATTTTCTCATATCAAAGACATCTTTCCAGTAAAAACAAAAATTATATTATACAAATCATATATTGACTCAATACTAAATAACGGTATTGATAATTGGATCTATATAAATGAAATGAAAAATATTAACAGAATCTTAAAAGAAATCAAACGGCAAATTGAACAACAAAATCAAATTTTAGTAAATAATAAAATATTATTTCCTCAACAAAGAGTTATATATAATTTAATTATATAGAATTATTATAAAATATGTTATAATAAGCAAGAAGATAGTACCCATGCAACCAGAAGAAATAGACTACATACAAAACAAGTCTTTGATAATCCCAAAAATAACTTCGGACTAAGAATTAAAAACAGACTAATTAATAAAAAATTTGATCAATTTTCAACCGAAATTTAAAAAAAATTGAAAAAATATATATCTTAAAAAAAATAATATATAGAGATATAATATTTGGAAAAATTGTATGGGTCAACTAATTTGAAGAGACCCCCCCAAAATAATAATAATAATAATAAAGAAACTATGTTATAATTATTTACTTTACATTTATTATGTACTAATACAATATCAGCTTCTATCTTTATCTTAATTCTTAATATTTTTCAGAGTTTTTACACGGAATGCTTTGAAAAGAGCAAGCCCTTGCCATCCCAAAAACGCTCCCGGGAAAATTCTGTTAAGAACTTCCAGCACTGGGTCATTCTAGACTGGAACCAAAATCCGGTTACCACAGTAAATTAGTCACCACAGTAATCAGAGCCACGTGCCAACTAGGGAGACTTCTTTGCGGGTTTTTTACGACTTGGAACTGAAATTCCAACAGTGCGCACGCTCCCTTAAAGGCAGTTTTTGATAAAAAGAAATTAATCTTTTTATTATTCATGACATTGAAAGATAAATGTATACATACTGAAAAGTAATTATAATACTTTTTAATAATAAGTTTTATCTCTATATTTCTTTGGAAATCTTTTAGAAAATATGCAGTTATCTTTTTTGTCATATTCAGTTTTGAAATATGGCAAAAGTAAAATAATAAACATTACATTAAACAGTAATAATTACTATTATTGTTTAAGTTCTGTACTTTTTACTTATGAAACTTAATTACTTTAATTAGAATGGGAAGTATTGATTGCTGATTTAATCAATACTTCTCATTAAAGACATTAAAAAAAAATGCAGATAAAACATTCATAGGAAGAGAAATACATTTTTACCTGGTAAGTTAAAATTCTTTCATGGTAAAAATTCTCTTGATTATTTTGCTATGTTTCATAGTGCCGTCCATCTCCTTTTCCAGGCCCCCTAACCCTAAAGACGGGTAATGAGGGCCATTGAGCAAGCTCTACAGTGGCAGTACTTCCAAGAACCTCATTTGGTAATGAAAGGCTTTCATTTGTCCTGTTAATTGTGGTGTTTCTTAAATGGGACTTTGGTTCTAGAGATAATCAATTAATTGGGCAAAACTGAAGTATTTAAAAGTGAGAAAATCATTTTCATATTCTTTATATCTTTATGTGCTTATAAAAGGCAGTTCTCAATTTCGTTAGTAAGTAACACCTCCTAACCATCTTAGTGGGCTGTGTGGTTGATAAGTCAAAAAGGCCAGCAGATTTCAATTTGTGAGTAGGATTATATTCCCAAACTTACCACATAAACAAATGGATGCAAATTTACTGCTATTACCATTTTTTTTTTATTAATTTGTCAGATTAAGGGTGATATTAATATCTAGAAAGAGTATTTGGAGAAAATAATAATGCCTTTGATGTTAATTTATAAATCTTTTTATCATTGAAGCTATATTGTTTTTTAAAAAATGTCTTGTATAACTGTTAAGATATATTTAACAATTTCCTTAATATAATGTCACAATGTTGGCTTTAGAAACTTTCTAATAAAGACAATGTTTGAGTTTTATACATTACAGCCCAATGCAAGAAGGGAAACTAGATGGATGAGAGTATGACTAAGTTATTATGGTGTCAAAAGAAAATTGTCTGTCATTCTGTCTGTAACTTTCCTGATGAAAGAATTCAAAATAGTTCAAAAACTATTGAATACTCTTCTCTCAGAGATCCATATGAAATTTGTTTAATTGAATGCTGATTGATATAGTCCTTTCTAATTTCAAGTGCTTCATTCAGGAACAAGTTATATGGCTGCATTTAATTTTATTCTAGTAAAAAAAAAAAAAATCATATGTATATTTGCTAAAGACCACTTTAGCAAAATCATCATCATTATTATTTTTTATGTAAACACAGCGTTTGAGTTTATATTAGACATTTTGAGAACTGCCTAATATTTTATCACTTTATATCAAAATTTCCATAAATTGTTTTTTTTTTTGTTGTTTTGTTTTGTTTTATTTAATAATTATTATAAAGATAATGTGCATTATTGAATCATATGAAAGGAGGAAAAATAAAAATACTTAAGCACAACAAAAGCTATTATCAGTGGTACTTAAAGACAAACCACTTTATATTTCCATTAATAGCCAGTTATAATTATATAGTGCCTTAAGTGATATGTTGCTCAACTGGATAACTGATTAATATGTGCTAATAATTAGTATAAAACTTCTGTTCCATTAATAGAGAAATTGATTTCTCAAAATTTATTTTAATAAAAATATCCTGTGCCATATAATAGTAATTTTTGTTTGCTCATTAGGATGAGTAATGGCAATTCGGAGTACCAAATTATATTATGATAATTAAAAATGGAAAATCGTGAAAATCTTTAGCAACAAGAAATCCATAAAAGTGTGATCAGAATTAGATAAAATAAGTTTGAATACAAAGAAAAATATCAATGTCAAAATCATGCAGAAATTATATTTATGCATTGTTTTATTTTCTGAGTTTAAATGATTTATGAATAGGTAAGGAAGATAGTTATTATTTGATAACATAATTAAAACACATTTTAAAGATAATGATTATCATTTAACAGATTCAAGAAGAAACATGTGCAGTTCTTACGAAGTCACCTTTGCCAGATGCAATGCTGTGGGAGTGGGATTCGTTGCTAGGAGTGGGGATCCCGCCGGATATCGGCTGGAATCCCCACATGATGTCCGACTTGGAAAAGACGGTCGATCTGGAGCAGTTTTTCACAGGCAACAAGGAAACGGATCAACTGCTTCAAACAGACTCTCAAAACCTGGCTAATAATGGTAAGAAAGTTGGAGAATTGGTTGGTCAAAGTTCATCAATTGTCATGAATTTCATTAATGTAAAAATCAAGATTGGCTAGCTGATTTTCAATTTTTCATTTCTGAAAGTATTTTTCTTCACATTTTCACTCATTTTAACTAGTCCATAAATTTTACAGTTGCTCTAATTTATTTTCATTTTTCTATTTTTTAGATAAAGGAAAAACATTTGATCATCCAACTAAAACTCAAGACAGTCTCTTGATCTCTGATGAAGCATGGGCTCTTCTACAAGAAATGGAAGCAACCAGTGACAATAGTTACTTGCAACAGTGCTCTCCAATAAGCCCTGCACAAGCTTCACCTTTACCAGCTCCACTGGATGACTCTGTAGAATTATCATGGAAAGAAATTTCTTTCCCAGAGATTTCTGAGTCAGTGGACAAATTATCTTGCAGTGAGAATCAATTTAATCTCATCAAAGATCCACTGCTGTCAAGAATGACAGATGTGCCCACAGTTAGTGGCAACACCTCCAAAAATTGCGATGTAAAATCAGTTGCTACTGTTAAATTTGACGCAATCAAAGATGAGGTTCCACCATCTGCAGGAGTAGAATTTCCTTTAGATATAACGACCCCTGACATCCTTTCACTGCTTGTGAACCAAACTTTAGAATTCCCTGAAAACATTCCGTCTCCTGAACTAAAAACTATACAGGTAAATTTTAATTTGGTTTTGGTTTCAGTTCTACATTACTTTTAGTAGAAATTTTTTTTTTAAAGTAAATAACTTTTTAAATGATCATATAGAACTATATATTAAAGGGGTCCTTAATGAGGTGGCTTTGATTTTATAGTAGCAAATTTTACTTTTTAGTCATTAAAACCTAAAATATTTTATATGTAATTATATAATTTCCTCAACAGTAGCAAATACTTATGAGTACATGTAAACATCATGATATTGTAGACAAAAACATGCAAAAAAAAAAAAATACTGTTTTAAACTGTAGATTAATAAAATATGCTTTTACAAAATTTATAATATAAATCTTTTGAATTAGAAAATTAATATTTATATTTAACTGAGGTCTTAAAGTTCATTAATGAGAATTAATTTAATATTTTTAGGAAGATGACATTGCAAGTGAAATTTCAGTGAAAGAAAGTCCTTTTGTTTTTCCGCAAACTGAAGCAGTTGACAGCTTGACAAAAGAGAATTCATCTTCATCCATTCTGTCACTCAAAATTGGAAACAAAGATGGAGCTACAGTGACTCTTGGAAAAGGAGCACTGCTTCAGCGTAAGCGGAAAGCCTCAAGGTCATCTGTTCACACAGCAGAAGCAAAAGTGGTGAAACTGGCTTTGAATGATGAAAGGGACGTTGTGCCGACTGCTAGTATAAACACCAATAGTTGTTCTAGTGACTCTTCAGTTATGCAAATCGAAGAACTAAATGTAATCGAGATAGAAACTTCGACAGAGCAAACTGACTTTTCTTTCAGCAAACCTTCTGATCAGAAATACATTGAAATGAGAATAAAAAATAACGAAGCCTCTAGAAGATCCAGAAAATCTCGTAAACAAAAAGAACAAGAAATGGAGGAACTAGCAGAGAAACTGGAAAAAGATAACACCCTATTGCAGATGAAGGTGGAAAAATTGGAAAAAATGACAGAATTTTTAAAATCAGAGTTGATTAAAATTGTTTCTAATAATAAAAAGAAGTAAGTTATTGAAAAGAAATGGATTGTCTAACAAATCTTCAAGCAAATAACAGAAAAACTGAAAACGAATGGACAATTTGGAACTTTACATTTGCTAATATATTACTTTTAATATATTTGTTAAAAGCATGTATTACTATATCATATAAGTACAAAACAATATATTTTGATTATATGATATGAATATATTTTTCAATGTAACAGAAATTTAAAGAAAAGTGTTAAGATTTTTAAAGGCATTTAAATTTTGTTTACATTATCAACATATTTAATTTTGATTCACTATTTATCCTAATACTCTTGCAAGTATTACATCATGGAGACTGGGTATTTTTTTTTTTTTTCTGTAAATTTTATTGTAATGTTGATATGCTGGGATGTACAAAAAATTGTGTAATGTTTTCTTATTACAAAGCAAATAATTTTAGGGGATTCTTCTCAAACATGGATTATACAAATAACTTGATTTTTATTAAATTATTTTCGAAGAAGCCAATGTATTGTTGTATTTATTGTAAAATATTGATTAATTACATTAGAAGTTAAAAAAAAAAGAAAGGAAACTATGAATTAAATGGTTACTTTAACGTAATAAGATTCGCTAATTTTTTTTTTCCCCCCTTTCTTAGCACCTGTATGTTTCATTGGATTAAGGATATTTATACAGCCAAAGGTGTGTATTTCAATAACAAAACAGGTACAAAATTAATTTTACAGTATTTGTAGTAAATGAAATAAATGTCAGCTTGTAAATAGCTTTAAGTGTAATATTGTTGTATCAAACTGCAGGTATTGATGTTACTTAAAGATTCATTGTACAACTGTATTTTCATAAGATATAACTTATTCCTATAGAATGAGTGAAAGAAAAAAAAAATGCATGTTATCTTTTAAGTTTTGTTATGTATATGTTCTGCTTGCAAAAGCAAATAATTTTTTTTGTGAATTAAATGTGAGCTATTTTAATTTTGAATACTTGTCAATGTTCATTATACTCGGAAGGTAAAAGTCCTTCCAATATTATTTAAGCAAATAAATTTATTTCCACTTTTTATTAAAAAAAATTAAAATAAAAAATATGACTTGGAAAAAGGTTTTGTGATTTGGAGGTTAAATTTCTCTTCTCTCTACTTGCCAATACATAATGTACTTTTTTAATTATGTAACCTCATATATTTCAAGCAATATTATTATCCAAAATTTAAAATATTTTTTTTATATAATGTTAAATACAAAACTTTGCAAAAACAGTTTGTATTTTTAGAATTTAAATGTATCAAAATAAAATATAGATGTTAACCATTATAGTTGTTGCATTTCCTAAAATATTTTAACATCCACCAATCATTCCAATCTATTTAAACTGCATTAAATTAATTCTTTGTTTCCCAAATCAGGTCAAAATAATATATAAAGTGGGATGGGTGAGGGACTTGAAATACTAAACAAAGAAGAAAAAAAATCTTGAGTCTTTTGGAAAATCTGAAATAGGAACTGCAATTTCCTGGAGAAAATTAAAAAAGAAAAATTCAAATAAGCATGAAAAAGTACAAGTTGATGCCTCCTATCTCTGGAGTAAAGATTTGGAAGTTTTAAGCAGTGTATCGTAATGTACAACATTCTATAAATTCTATCAGTGAGGAACCATTGTACTTACTGTATTCTATGAACTTTACTACATTGCTCTAAAAAAAAAAAAAACAGTTGTGTTATTGATTTTTTTTTGGTGCAAAATGGCACTTATGTATGGTTAGCTTCGAAGGGAGAGAGCTGAGTTATGTGCTGCTGAGTTCCAGGCTGGTTGATACAATGCTCAGCCAGCCCTTATTTCTTCTGTCTGAGCTCGATATCCTGCTAGTGCTCACATCAACACATCCCTACTGTTTGTCAGATGTAAACACTTCCACGTAGACACGGAATGTAGTAGAAACCTGGAATTTTGAGCTCCAGTTGTCTTTCACAGATGGAATAGGACATTTAAGATGAGATAAATGCTGTTAACAGGAACAATGACCTGCAGCACATGGGTCTCAACCCTTTCCCTTCAAAGCAGACCACGCAGAAGAGCAGTTTGGTGCCAAAAAAAATCAGACTGCACAGGTGCCACTTGTGATCTCACTTCCTATTCCCAAAAAATGGATGGTATGTGTTTGAAAACTTGAAGTATTCTAAAGTTCTTACCTGACTGGTAACCCAAAAGATTTTTCATCATCAGTAAGAAAGCTTTCAAATCTCAGTATCTCATCAGTTTCCATATCCATTGATGGAGGCTGTTTGAACACTTCCAGATATTAAGAATTTTTTTTTTTTATTGAAGTTGGCCACTTTGCTTTTGACCTGTTAAGCATTTTCTTATTTGTTTTTTTTGTTTGTTTGTTTGCAAAGCATTAAATGCAATGCTGTAATGGCTTTTCTGAGTAACTTTGTGAATTCTAGAAAACAAAATGAACTGCTGAAATAAAAGGGAAGCTATATACAAATTTGTTGAGTATACAACTCCTAAAAGGTATATTACTCTGGCAATCTTTTATATTAAATAATTATATCAAAAGGAAAAACAAACAAGGAATCTTATGAGTTAATGAATGTCTAGAAATTTATGCTAAATTTCTAACTGCAAAATATTACGGGATGCTAGTAGTAGTTAGTACTAATCTTATTAAATTAAACGAAGTTTTTATTATTGCAATTTATCAAAAGGCAATAAATTACTATTTCCTTCCTGAGAACATATTTTAGCACAGTTTCATATTGAATTCATTTGATGATTAATGATAATGACATCTCTAGAAAAGATATTTTATTTATCAAAATGCAGAAACTTTGTAATATTTGAACTAATTTCTATTTAATTTGTTCGTTTTTGATTCAATAAACCAACTAGCTGGAGAAATTGAGATACACAAAAATAGAATTGGACCTTGTTTAGAAATTCTGAAGAATTTTAATCAGATATATATATATATATATCTACGGTTGCAGGAGCCGTTAGAATCACTATCTCCCAAAAGTTAAGGAACTGCAATAAATTGGGATGGCTTGATGACAAATTATGTCCTTGATTTGTCTGCCTCTGTAAATGTAGCTGTCACCTCCCTCCAATTACACAAATTAAAATGAATACAGTTCTTAATCTATTTAAAAAAAAACCACTGTTGGTGTCGTGTTCATCAACATTCTCATATCTTTTATGGTTGTTTTTTTTACTATTTCACAGATAATTCTGATGATGCAGTGCCAAATCATGATAATCAATTCTCTTAGTATTAAAAAAAAAAATAGACTTAATAAACTAGTTTTCTTAAAAGATTTTCCTTGTTCTTTTTTCTCTTATGATACCTGTATGTTATTAATGCATAACAGCACAGTGATATTCTTATTAAAGCTACTGTCAAAAAAATAACCAATTCCTTACATTACTTTGAATTATTTTTGGAGAATAAAAGAAGAGAATAAACTAATAATAAGCTGATAAACATTTTACTGCCAACTCTCATACAGCTTTACATTAAAAATATCCAAAAACTTTTATACATACATTCCTTGTATAAAATAAATAATAAAATAAATATTCAGAATAATTTCATTTCAACGATGAAAAATAAATACTGAAAGTATGTTATAAACAATATAATTACATTATGTAAATTTTAGAAAACAGAAGTAAAAAAAAAAAAAAATTAATATGCTATATCATAACTATGTATCAAATCCTTTCATTATAACTTTAACCAAAATAAAGTTTTAACTTTAAAATTCATCCCTTGCATCTAAAGCAGAAAATTTACAGCAACGACTAGAAAATGACATTTAATTTCATTTGAAATTACAATATATAACTTCTCAAACTTTAATTTATGAAAACAGATGAAGCATTTGAACAACAAAAGACGTGTCTATTATAATCCACTGAGGTCTTCACTCTTTTTTTTTTTTTGAATTGGAAAGGCATGTTTATTTCAACTCGGCAACTATTGGGTATGTTCCTATTTAACTTAGCTGAATTAGATTTTTATAGTAGTATAACAATAATTGAAAGTCTTTCATCCATACTCACAATATAATTAAAATACACAGATAAGACGAGACATTTCACAAAGATAATTCTTTTAAGTTGTTGGCACAGGCATCTGCACTTGGTAACTGAGATGTCTGATGATGAGTTTTTGGATTAGAATTATTGTCAGTGTCTGTGTCATCATCTTCTTTTTCAGTGCTAAAATTGGAATGGAACAACTGAGTTTTAATATTAATTAGATATTACAATTCTTCCAATAATACTACAGTAACAATGATCAATATATATTAAACCAAAAAAAGAAAAAAATACTTAAATCAGAAAAAAACAGCTATGCAAAGGCAGCTCGAAAGCTCTGAAGCACATATGTATGGTTTTAATTTTAAATTATATGTTTTATTTTTTAACTTTATTTGTGTATTGGATGAAAACTTATTTCTTCACTATAAATCAGAAAAAAAAAAAATATTTTAAATAATGGGATTCACTTTTTTTCATAAGTTTTTATCTAAACTGAAAAGATGCTTTGCCATTCTGATTCTGATAATATTTAAAATATTATCCCATTATAAATTTTAAAATTCATGTTACTACAATTAATATTTTTTTTTTTTTTTTGGCCTTTAATGTATTTCTGAAGAGGAACTGAAGGCGAATAGACCACTTGAGAATAGGTGGGGCTTCGTAGTTACAAAATACCTCACCAGGCTACTGCATGGCTTGTGGGATAAACAAAGCATGTGATTCATTTTAACCCATGTAAATATAGAGGGTGAACTAAAAGATTTGATTTGGATGAAACGATTGTAAGTCTTCCTAAATGTTCATATCAGATGTAGAGTTGATAATAGCCTATTGAAGAACATGATAGCAATATATAATCAAAGAAAGATATAATTTAATTATTTTTAAATATTACAAATACATCTGGGCATCATCAACAATGGGTTTGGTTTTGTAAAGGCTTATTGTTATCAAGACAACAACAAAAAACTGAAACAGTAAGATTTCTGTATTTTAAAAGAAGAAATACCGATAGCAGATTCCAAGTCACAGAGCATTCTATGGCTGTAAAACAAGTTCAGCAATTTCATAATATTAACGTTTTATTTCATACTCATAAGTTAAACTGCGTATTTAAGATATGGATCGCTACACTGTCTTGCAATTCAGTATGACGCTATAGTAATTCGACGTCGTTCCTTATTTACTCTATAGAATTTTGTCTTTCATTCCAAGGAAATAATTTGTAAAATTTAAGTTTTTATGTCTTAACTGATATACATAAAAATTATATTATAATTATATTTAGAAAATTATATTTTTTTTATATATTTACAACTTTGATTATCAAGCAGTTAATTAATTTGCCAATCTATCAAATTCAGAACATATTGGGTAAAAATATTTACTATATATTTCTACAAAATTTGATAATTTAATTGCAAATGTATTTGTAATTTTAATTGTATATTTCAATAGAAATAAAAAACAAAAAACATCTAAACGTTATTGCAAATCTAGCTTTGTAATTTAGATTTTAATAAAATTGTCATTTTTTATAGAAATGGCTATAACCATTATATTTAAAAAACTCAACTGCTGAAGTTATTACAATAGTGCAGCAGTAATTCAATAAAATACTTCTTTGCAGAAAAAAATAACATGCTATGGACTTATAAAAAGCAATCCTTGATAGTATAGTGGTTAGTATCTGTGCCAAAAAACCTGAACATTATAGTGTTCTTCAGAGTTTTAAATTATCTTTG
>JAFIDM010012231.1:154322301-154341521 GCA_023159025.1 Thereuonema tuberculata
CCGGATCTCTTTGCTCGACGAACCCTTTGTAAGGAACGTTGTTCCTTAAAAAGGGGAATTTGTTTTTTAAAATTGTTTTTAATGTTTTTAATGTACACTTGATAAAGGAGATTGGTAGAAAGGAATCTCCGAATACGTACGTGAATGGTTTAATTATTATATATTATTATTTTTTTTAAACAAAAAAGTGCATAATTAGTTGGCAGTGTAATTATATTAAATATATATTTGAAAATATTTTCTTAAATATATCAATATATATATATATTCAAGAATTTAAATCCTAATTTTAATGTTAGGTTTGAGTCGAGGATTTAAAGAAATTTCAGATTGATATTTTTCGTAGATGTTTCCATTGTTCATTATCATTATAAATATAGTTAAGACAATAATCAGTCAGATTTTGAAAACATTTGGTGTGTATGTGTGTATACACTTTGGGATCACTGAAACTAATATAAATTAACAGTTTAAAAACTGCATATGTGAAGAAATAAGTACTTACATGTATTCCTTAATATTTATAAAAAAGTTTTGTACTAAATGTTTGGTGTGCTTTGAGGTTCCTCCTAATATGAAACTGCACCGAGAAGAGAAAAAGGTTGAGAAGTACTGTTCTAGAGTTTAGTGAAAGTACCTCATGCTGTAATGAAAATTCCAATTAGGGGCAGATTATAAATTGGCAAATTCTTGCATTACATTACAAATTCTTGCCTTCTCTTTCTTAATTTAGTACCACTGTGGATGCTCTTGCTCACAATTCTTATTCTAAAATATCTTTATATCATCATTTAAATGATAGTCAGAACATTCCGAATGGTGGAAGCAAAGTCTTAAGCTGTGATTGCAGGATTCTGAAGTGATGACCAAACCAAAAATGCTTGGTAGATATACCAAGTTTTTCTGCAATCTTTAAGAATGGACATAATTGAACATAGTCCTTAACTGCAAAGCACAATAACTAATGCATAGCAGCGTAATGGCTTGTGAACTCAATTCTTAATTTGTAACAGAAAATTTAAGTAGCAAGGTAAATGATATTGAGAAGGTTTTTGCAAAAGGGTCTGTATCCTCATTTCTGTTAGTACAAAATCTCAATTAATATGCAGTAGGCAAAACTAAAACTGGATCTGTGATGACCATTATCAAATGATTCTTTACATCTTTTATGGGAAGAGACACCACTCTTTAATATTACAGAAAGGGAGATGGATGGCCAATGGTGTGCAGATATCAATTAAAAATAATAAATTAAAATCTCTAGAAATCAAATGAAATTAGAACAAAAATGAAAGTAATAAATTTATTATTTTTTTTATACAGTAAAACCCCGTTATTACGCTCCCGCTTATAGCACTATCCCGTTCTTTACGCTCCTTTCGTGCGGTCCCTGGAATTTTCTATATAACTCTGTATACTTTTACCCTCTTATAACGCTTCAAATCCCGCTTGTAGCGCTTTTTTATATCGGAAATTTTGTATCGAAAAGAAATGTAACACTGTAACGATTCTTTTCTTTCCCTGGTAGGAGGGAATCTTCGAACTCTTTGAAGCGGAAATCCCTTTCTATAAGTGAAAAATTGCAAATTCTTCTTAAGTACGACGAGAATTCTACACTAAATCAGAAGGTTTTCGCAGAATCTAAGAATTCCCTGATCCAGTCTGAGAACAATAACAAAAAATAAGAATGGAATTATCAATGCAGCGAAGGATGGTTGCAAACGTAAAAAAGTAAAGTGTGGAAAATGTGAAGATGCCGAGGAAATTCTAATTGAATGGATTCATTAGTCCCGTGATGCATCAGTGCCATTAAGTGACCCAATCATTCAAGAAAAGGCGCGTGAAATAGCGGGCAGTGCACTAAATCTGCTCCGAAAATATATTTGTATTGCTCCTAGTGGAGTATCAATTGATGTTAATAGTTTCTTGAACCGCATTGAAAATGTCATAATTTATAACAGTAGCATACACACACGGCAAACCACAATCAAAGATTTTTTTAATAGGAAATAAGCTCACATTTGCACTATATCTATTTCAGAATCAAGTATCTTTCCTGTAAAATGGTGTCTAAATGTTTCCCCATCATATAAATCATTCCCCGTTTATAGCGCTATCCCGCTTATTACGCTTGTAGGTCACGGTCCCTTGACGAGCGTAATAACGGGGTTTTACTGTATATTGTTCTTTTCATTACATTTGATTCATTTTGTTAGGTATATAAATTTCTGTTTGTATTTCCAGTTTGCTTATTTTTAATTATATTTATTTATTTGTTATTTAGGTTTTAGTTTCAATATGTATGCTGCTTTATTTTCTAATTTTGTTTGATATTATTTTTTTCTTTTCTTTTTATACATAAATAATCTTCATTCTACTCAAAAGTAAAATGTTACCTATTTTTAAAAATGCAGTTTTATTTCTTTTTCTTAGAAAAAGCTCAGAGCACAGTGAATACTACGCAGTGTGAGTACTACAATGAAACATTATGCAATGAATCGGGAGAAGGATGTAATATAACAGAAGAATGTGAAAAGACAGACAATGATAAGAGGAATCATTGCTATGTACTCTGGCAGAATACAACTGACAAGTTCACTATTAAAATGAAAGGTAAATTCTCTTTCTTTAATTTGATTCTATTTAAAAAAAAAAAATAATTATTGTTGCCCAAAACTTTTATAATGTCATTTCATTGTTGTTCACTTTTTTTTTCTTTTTATATTTATTCTTTTCTTTTTCTTTTTATTCAGTATACAAAATTTCCTTGTTGGCAGATGTTTTTAGTTTTTAAAGATTATTTCTCTGCCAGTATCAGAAGCTGTAGGCAATAATTACAAATACCAGTATTGCAGATGTCATTATTTCTATGCTCATTTTTCTCTCAATATCATTCTGAAACATAATGGATGTGCAACTCATAAAGAATAATTTAAGAATGCTTAGGTTGCGTTATGTGAAGGTTCAAAGAAAATCTACATACATTTAAAGCTGAATCTTTGTTTATTTGCCCACTATGCATTTGGTTTAAGCTTTAAAACCAAACTTGGGAGGGTAGTTAATTTGGTTTTTGTCAGTTTGGTTACAATCCATTATCACTCCTACACTTGAAAATTGATTTGCATTGATAAAAAACTTGTGCTCATGACTTTAACGACATAGTGGAGTTTCCAAGCTTCTAGATTTATTAAAAAAAAAGTTATTTAAACAGTAAGTTATCATCGTTTAAACATCAAATCATGGTTGGCAGAAAAAAAATGGGCTTTATTTGTTGTGCAATTTCATTTAGAAGTTCTCCAATTTTGTAAGGAAGCCGACCTTTTTACATAATTACCTAAAAAATGACTATATAGTGTCTTTCATTCTATTGGCAGAGTTCGTTAAGTATCATAAAACAAAAACCAAAAAAATGGCAAGAAATTAGAATTTTTTAAAATTTTTAAACTAATTATTTTGCAAATTACAAATTGTTTTATATGACAATATAGAATTTGGCTACATCAGGACAGTTTCGGATGATTTACCCAGTGTTGTTTTTAAAAGGACTTGTTGTTTTTTTCTATTTCTCATGAGTGAGTAAGTGATTTTTCAGTAGGCCTACAGTCTTGACTGAAAATCAAAGCAAAAAAATGGGCCTAACAACAGAGTTCTAGTTTCAATATTTTTAAAGGCTAAACAGGTTTATTTTAATCAGCTATTAAATCTCGAAAAGAAATATAAAGTTAATATTCAGTTAAGGCCAATTTTTCACTTATGGGACTGGGTTGCTGCTGGGTGTCTGTGGTTCATCTAGCTGAAGATCGAAAAAGGGTCTTACGTTCAATTAACATATGACAACTGGGTTCCCATTTATATCAAATGCTCAAGAGAGCTTTCGAAGGGTCCTCACGAATCACTTGGGAAGTGATTAGTCGAGATCATGGCCCTTGGTGCTCACCAGAATCCCCACACTTCTTGAATACTGGCTCTTAGAAGAAGGGGATGATTTATTGTTTTGTAGCTGCACCACCTCTAACTCAGATGGCCCGAATTTAGTTCTTGGCCACTTTTGGAGGTAAAATGTGGTAGGGTTCACCATCGACCAGTCTTTCTAGTGAAAATAAGCATAACATTAAATGGTTCATTGAGAGACAAGAAGTCACTGCCCACCTAGTGAAAATCAGCCATGAGTGCTCAGTTAGTGTTTCCAGAGGAGTTTGTAGGGTACTTGACTAATTAATCATTGTGCTCTAGATTGAAACTAGCAGGATCATTGTTATTTTAGCTTCTGTGATGAAGGAGGGATGCTGTGGCATCACAAATCATTTTCACAGAGTGTCAGTTTTTTTCTCAAAAACTATTTTTTTCTAAGTTAAGTGTTTGTTTGTTTGTTTGTTTGTTGTTGTTTTTTCATTCTTTATCTTTCATCTATACTTTCTCACATATTTTTTCAAAAATTGGAAATTCTTCCATTAAAAATAAGACCATTGTTGTTGAGATAAAAATAACCAAAATTGAGGGAAAATCAATCAAATCTGGATATTTTTCTTATATTGAGCTTCTTTATCTGTTAAATAAAATTAGAAAGTAGGTCAAGACCCCAGAGCCAGCATATAGGACAAGCACCACCACTGTAAAGTTTGAAGACTATAAAAACCTGTTACATCATGTAATTGAAAATGCAGTTTTGGCTGATGTGCAATAGAAGATCTTATCTATATTACTTGCATGCCAATCTTCATCTTGGATAAAACACGAGTTTAAAAAAACTTCATTTTCCAGTCAGTTTAGCATTTGCAATAACAAAGTAAAGCTCAGAAATTATCTTTGCAAGTTGTAGGATTAATCTAGATATTTAACATTATGTGTATCTCTATATTTTTTATTCATCAGTTGGTACTGATTAAAAAAAAAAAGAATATTTAACAATAAATTTTAATGTAATAAAAGATCAACATTTTATTGATGACTATTATATGTTTCAGTACTGCTTTGTACTCTGTGCAACTGCCACAGCTGGATACTTCTTCATTTGATTACTAAAATACTCGATATCAACAGAACAGATGCTTTCTGGAATGACATCTTTCTCGAAACAGTAAATGATACTGTGCTTTTTTTAATCAAAATTTAATTCTATATTTTATGAAGGGTATCATGTTTTTAAAGAGAAAAATGTAAAAGTTGTCAACAAAATAATATGTTAGCTCAGCTCATAAACAACTAAAAAAAAAAAACAACAAAAAACTTTACGTAATTCTGTTTCTGTTTTAGAAAGAAGAAATTTAATTCAACACTATTTTTAAACCTTTACACATCAAAAATGCTAATCTAGCTACAACCAAATAAGTATTGGCCAGAAAAATATAACTAACAATTGCTGCTGTCTTGCTAATTTTCTAGCATCTTAACATTATTATATATTTTATATCGTATTAGCTAAACTAAAAGATATTTTACAACTAGCCTTTTCATGGCAAAAATCATACAGTATCAATTGTGCCATGATGTCCATATCAAAGATACAGTAGCACATTTTTGATTTCTCAACAGTCATGTTTTATCCCATTCAACACAAAAGTTTTATCAAATACGTATTAGCTGAAGTTTAACGTTAATTATGTAGCACACTTCTTATTACACTATAACCTTGGGAAGCTTTATTAAAAGTAATTTGTAAGAAAAAATTATTTTCTCTGCCCCAGTTTTCCCCTTTATTTATTTATTTACAGTATGGCCCGAAACAAACAACACTGAACAATTTGACCACATGAAAGGTGGCACTGCGAGATGAACACGTAGCCGATAGTTGTATTTGGAACAGGAATGATTGTGGATGTGAGATTAATCAGTGTTGCTGTGAAAATGGTATCAAGTACCGAAGAGAAAGTGTTTATTGTGGAGCACTATTTTTGATCAAACAGATCAGGCTGTGGCATTGGACCTAGCCTGCTACATGTTGCTATGAGATTTCGGAAGCGTTTTAATCATCCAGCACCCACAGACAAGGTTCTGGTATCCGTCGTCGATAAATTCCGTCAAACTCAACGTGTACTCACACAGCGGAAAGGTTGCACAGGCCATCTCGTAAAATTAACAACGAATGAAAATCACTCTTAAGGGAATGGAAGAACCTCTCTTCCGGGACATGGTGGGCAGCCTAAGCATCCGCTACGAGTACTGCTTAGAGCGCCAAGGAGATCACATTAAACATGTATTTGTCAACAACCACCATTGATTATTCTTTCGGTTGCAGTGTTTTCTATTCCAAACGGTTCAGTGTCATTTGTTTTGGGCCATATTGTATTTATTTATTTTATTTTTTTAACAACTCACCATATTTACTTACCAATATAATTTCTATATGGCAACTTCAAGAACTTACATGTGCAATTCAGTATTTCAAGTCTGATAAATTAGAATATATTGAACTATGTAACAGAATATTTTTAAGAATAACATACTGACTTACATTAAAATTCATTATTGTTAATTTAATTGCTACACCACATTTTGGTGTAACTTCAGATCTTTAATCATAGAAGCATTACTTTTATTCATTCAACCACTATTACCAGTTCTTGATTAAAACATCAGTATTATTGTATAAAGATTTCATCCCTATATTGTTAATCATTCAATCTTCCTCAAATATGTAGATCTGTGTGGCCATAGATAGTGATCCCTACTCACCAATCGACCTCTTAAAGAGAATTTTACTTCACATGTGAGTCTTGGGTTATATGTTGACTGCAACATTCCCAGTGTGCCCTTTTCTGAATTAGGGAAAAGGGAGACACAGACTACTGGTCTTCTGGTGTATTTCAGGTAGCCTTTTGCTTACAGTTCAACTACAAATTCTCCTGCCAGTGGGTTCAGCAAGTTGAGAAACATACTGAGAGTGGGTTATACGTAAATGATTAGCAGTTATTTACAGATAATGTCCATCTTGAGATCTTGTGGTGCAAGGACAAGGCCTGCTAGAACCTTTTAGCCTTTTAGCAATGTCTCTTTCCTGAAACTCTCTTTCAAAGAAACTTAAAAATTTTAAGCTTTTTTTTCAGTTAGAATACTCAGTATTACTCAACAAAAAATACATTATGTTAATTATGTCAAATTCCAATTCGAGTTTTATTCACTGGACATAATAGAGTATATTTGCAAATTTTTACTTCAAAATGATCTTAAATGAATTAATTTTGGATTTAACCATTTAATGAACATTGCTACGTGATGCTGCTTCGTTTCTGAAGAAATTAATAACTGTCTCTACATGGTGATTTGGAAGGGTATGTCATGATTTTCATTATTATAAATCAACAGTAATGTAATGGAGGCCAGTTCTATTACATCTTGCCATTTATTGCTCATTACTATCCATGTTTCATTGATTCCAACTGTATAGTTTGGTCCTGATTCAAACTGTATTAGTCGGTGTTCCTCAGTCAAGAATGTAAATTGACATAAGAAATTAGACTAAATAAAATAAACTTCTTTGATTTTCTTTTTCTAATTTTCTTGAAACAGATTACAATGTAAGTAACATTGTAAATAAAGTATTTTGTAGTCTTATGAATGACTTTGAAGGGAATTTTTCTCCAATGTATTACTATGATGATGCTTCTGCAGGAAACAGCCAATTTTTTTTTTGTAAATCAAGTTCAAGTAACATTGAAAACTAATTAAATTGCATAACACTGCTCATTCACTAAGAAGAAATATAAACTTTGACTTAAATTTTTTCCAATCCCTTGTATTAAACGCCAGACTTTTATTTTGTGTGTTGTGTAGAGACATATAATTATAATAGTTTTTAAGATTATTTGACATTATATCAAGTTTTAACAGCTTCATTACACATACAACGTAATGGCTTCAGATAATACATACAACATATAATTTAAAAAAAAGTTTAGGACAAAAATTCTTCCAACAGAATACAGAAATTTCTTTGCAGCATGATTCATTATAAAATGATATTTCATATTAAAAACTAAATTTTAGCAGTTGATTACATTGATTGATACTTCTATACTGATCTTAAACCTTATTTTTTTTGCTCAGGATTCTAAGCTTGAAGGGTATTTTCTGAGTTTAAGAAAACACGTAGGGAAAAAGAATTGGGTTGCTTACAGTTGATCAAATATGATATTCACCTGCAGTAGTTCGAGTCTTGATCATCTTTGTAGTTTTCAAATTGTAAAATCCAAAAAGAAAAAGCAGAAAATAATAAAATTTCTGAAAGGTTTTTTTTTTGGTTTCCTTTGAAGTGCAGTTTTCATCTCTCTTCCACCTGTTTTCTCCATAAGTCTGAGTTACAATTCATTGGCAACAATAGATTGTTCATAAAGTGAGAAGGGGGAAATTGAAATATGGTTCTCAATACCCCATCCCCCCACAATATTATTCTGCTGTGTGAAAAGAATATTCATGTTAACTTTGATCCCTTTGGCTTGTGATAAGCATTTGGCAAATTCTTTTTCTTGCTTGTTTTTTTTAAAAAAATAAAACAAGGTCTAATTAAAAAAGCTCAAATCTAACAGTGGAAAAAATGAAGAAATTCTTCAATAGAAATGGAGTTTAATATTGTAATTAATTTTGTTGGTATTTTTTTTTTAATATTAAAAATTTTTTCTTTAAATAAAAGGATGCTGTATTTTACTTATTAGTTATGTTTTATTATGTTAAAGAAATTTAAAAATTAAATCATTATGTTCTTCATTTTGTATTTTTAGGATGTTGGCTAAATCATGCTGAATGCTACAATAAGGATAAATGTGTTGAGAGAAGAGAAGAACCCAAGAAGCAGCTTATGTTCTGTTGCTGCGAGGGGAATATGTGTAATCGTGACATGTATCATATTCCATCACCTAGTACACCAACCCAGACAACAGGTAACGTAGAATCAAAATTTTTTTAATTATGTGATTATTAGTCTCAAAATATTAGATGGGGGAATTTTAAAGAAAACCTGATACTGGGCTTGAAAAATACGAATGGATTTTATATAGAATTTTTGAGGACAAAAAAAAACCAAAAACAAAACCTTTTTTTTTTTAAAGTTTATATTTAATTTTGTTCAGATTCATTTTCACTGCAGAGAAATCAAAATGAAAACAGTATTTAAAATTTAAAAAAATATTTAACAAATTTCCCTTTTCATTTTGATTTTCAAAAAACTTGCAGCAGGTGATATAGCGTATATTTTAAACATGCTAAAACACGACTTTCAGTTAGGTTTATTTTATTTTTATATTATATATTCATCATGCCAGTATGTTTATTCCTGGATATAACTTTTTCCCTCCACAAGTAATGGAAACTTTTATATTGTTTGCCATTGTTTTATAGCCTTTCAAATCTTGCTTTCTTTCCCATAACTGGGTAACAAAGTTTTGACATGAATTCATCTAATTAAGCAAGTTGAGATTATGTCTTATTTATTTTCTTTATTATGCCTACATTTTCATTCCTAGCTGTATTATGAAAATTCTTGCAGGGACGACAGATAGACAGACATTGTAGCTCTTATAGTCTAGCTATAATGTATATTATCTATAAACAGTGATATATTGAAATACCTATTGAATTAAGACTTTGAAAGTCTTCTCCTGGACCTACTTTAATTTTGCTTCCGCCAGCCTCTGCTTTGACATTAAAATAGCATTTCGGGCCGAAAGGCTTTATAATTATAATAATTTGTTATGTAATTGCAGCAACTTGAATCTCTTGACTATAGTATATCTTCTGACTATTGGCATTCTCTGTAAGCATGTTGCTGCTGTCTTATTGCCACCATAAGTTAAGCATCCATAAACGTCTTAAGCTTATTATGGTATTTTAAAATAGATTAAAATACTTTCTAATAATTGTATCATGGATCCAGGTGTAACTTCTACAATATTTCTTGATGAGAAAGTTATTTTTGATTCTCTGCCCAGCTGTATTTGAATGCTGAGGCAGATTTTTTTTTTTTTTTTTCCCCTGCAGTTAATTTCTTGTTTGAAATCTTAAAAGTTAAGGTTTCCAACAAAGATGTCTCCTTTCAGGAAGCATTTTCTTCTTAACTTCATATTTTTTATATTTTCTTTTTCTTGATTACATGAAACTGGCTTCACAGATTTATTTTTCTGAGAGACATACATTATTGCAATTAAAAGCATAAACCATCATACCCCTTTTGTGCATTCTCTTGAAAGTTTTTTTTTTTCCCCCAGATAGCTTTAGAATTCTGTCTAGCTTGAGAGAAGTTGATGAACTACTCCTACTAGTTATTCCAACATATTTAAAAAAGATTACTTTGTACATAAAACCAACAAGTTATTCAAAAGTATTTTTTTTAATGCTCAATTAACAGAACAAAAAATTTATTGATTTTTTTTTTTAATTCTTCTATCTTTTAGTATTATGATACATAATAATAAATAAAACATTATTTGGAACAGTTCACTAGTGAATCAGTTGTGATACCATTTCTTTCTCTTTCATTTCATTATTGTTATTTCAGTTCCAGTGTTTTAACCAAATTTCATAGATTTCTGATTTATGAATATTAAGATAACTTCCATATTACTGAGATTCATTGTTTCAATTATTATTAGTTTCTTTTTTCTTAATATTTCATATTTTCTTTTTCCAGACTTAACTTCCCCAACACCAGTGTACAGTGGTCGTCAGATAGTTGTGATTTTGATGTACACTCTGGTTCCATTCTTTGGGTTTGCTGTAATCATAGCCCTCGCCTACTGGATCTATCGCCATCGTAAGATGGTCTACTTTAATGAAGTACCGACAACTGATCCAAGTCCACTGCCACCCCCTTCACCTCTGTTGGGTCTGCGTCCTGTACAGCTTATAGAAATTAAAGCACGAGGACGATTCGGGGCAGTATGGAAGGCACAGATGCTGAATGAATATGTTGCTGTTAAAATATTCCCCATACAGGTAAAATTAGGTTCCAATGACTATTTAAGAAAAGAAAAATCATTTATTCAAAAAGAGATCATATATGGCACTAACATAATTATTTGAGAGACCATGTTTATTAACTAAGGGACTTGCAGATTTATTGAAATTCTTTATGCAGTTTGTGTGTAGTGAAACAATATACAATGGATTCATTATTCCCATAGTAATTAATGCGGTGATAGGAATGTAGTGACACTGAGCAAAACAAAATGAATTAGAACTAAAATTTTAGATATGTTATATATTTAATTGAAATCAACAAAAGTAAATTAAAAATATATATCCTTAAAGTTTTATGGAATTGATTGTTGCAGGACGATTTTGAGTGTAATAAACTTTTTTATTGTTATTACATCCTTAATTTAGGATGTATTAATTTAGCACGAGCGTTCTTTTTAATTATAGTGTGATCCTGCAATGTGAATTTTCAAAAAAAATCATGCTGAAGTAAAATGTTGATTATTCTTTTTAGATGAATTAATAATTGCTGGCTTAAATAAAGAAATACAAAATTGATTGATCAAATGAATAAATATATTTCCTATAAATACAAATGTTTAGAATTTATATTTATCAAAAGAATCTTCTTTTATCGTTAATCTCAGTTGTTCTATACATATACAGTTCTTTTCATGAACTCAACTGAATAACTGGACAATGACTGCAACAATATTAAAGTTCTTTAAATGCTATCACTAAATGCCGTATTTGATGTGTTATATCTTTGACTATTTCCTTATAATTAGCACTGAATTACAAACAGTTCTTTCCAGTCATTCTATTAACAGTAACAATCACAAACAGTCCTTAAAGTTCATATAATTCCTACTTATGATATATAGCACTTTTAAGATCACAATTCAAATATGATTTCACTTATTTAATTTAATCTGAAATATCTGTAGCACAATTTTTTGTAGTTCAATAAGTTCTTTAATTTTAGATAATTAGTTCTTCTAGAATCATAATAGAATCGAATGGCCTTTTAATTTCTTTCTTTCTTTAATCTTTAGTTCTTTATCTTAAAGTATTCAGAAATATCCAATATGTTCTGTTAAATTAACTTTTAGCTCGATGTTCCATTACTTGACTTTTTACTAGATGCATAGAAAGTTACTTTCTACCTTAATAATCATCTTACGACTTGATGACTTTAGCCATGCTCTGGAAATTCATTCCTTGTAGCCTATGTCCTCTCTATCGTCCTTGTCGATGCTGGCATTCCATTTGGTAGTCCTATTCTGCACCTATATTTTATTTTATTCTTATAATAAAATTCGTAAATTGGGTCGTAGAATCATGTTCTTCAATCGTTGTCTTGCGTTTAGAAATAATGTTCATTCGTTGATTCTTGTTTAATCTTCCTTCTTTATGCATATTGGCCCTATTTCTTCTTTTCGTACTTCATAACGAATTCTTCATATGTATCTTAAGTTTCCTAATAACTCGGAAGATCCATCTTCCACATCGAAACTCCATCGAGATGAGGTAATCTTTGTTCTCCTTTATTCTCGCGTCTTTTGTTGTTAAGTTTTCCGGTTGTTTGTTTCTGCTAACAATGGTCACTCGTGTGCATGCTTCTCATTCTCGTTTGTTAGCTCCGTGCACAATTTAAATTATTAAATAATACTCATTTCTGACCAAAACTTTTTCAATATTTATTAGCAAACAGTAAGGACACATCTTACGAAGCTGAACAAAATATGCTTAAAATGTAGTTCACGGTATTTTTAGTATTTCCAGTAAAACTTCGTTAGATCTGTTTAGAATATTTTACCAGTTCAATCACGACATATGTAGAATAGTTCTTAACGTTACATCATTGTTTACATTATCACTGAAGGTAATGAAAGAGCCAAGAGACTTTGTAGATTTAAAAAATAAACTAACTGAATTATATGTTAAAGATTCATCTTCAGTTGTTTCAGTTGCTTGTTGTAACCATTGTAATTAAAGATCAAGTCCTGCTTTGCAGGGTAGATCAAAATCATCAGTTTTTAAAATATTGAAGAGAGGGGGGGAAAAAAAAATCAAAAATAGCGCAAACTAATAAAATTGCTTAAAAAAAAAACCACACAACTGAATAAGAGCCCTTTGAGTTATATCTTTATATCTTTAGTATTTTATTGGTGCATTGTTTCACTTCTTTCATTTTTCTAAACTGGCAAGAAAAATTTTCTGACCTTTTTGTGAATATTTTTTCTGGGCACTTTTCTTGGCATTTCTCTAAGATTCACTAATCAGTGAAGATTTATTAAATTAAATTGCACCCAATTATTGCCCAATTTTCATGGATTTCAGATTCATTTCATTGGGCCAAGATTGAAAGGATCATCTGCTATTCAGAATTATATTATTCAGATAAGCTTTCTTGGTTGACTATTGTATCAGTCTTTTATTATTCACACACACACATACACGAACTTGGTAGAAATTTGGATTTCTAAGTTCAAATATGTATATAGCCATGAAAGCTGCTGATATAGAGCATTGGCACCAAATAATGAAAACTGACTTTATACTATAAAGTTCAAAGTTTTGGGATTTTGTAGAAACAATAAATAAATAAAAGATATTAGATTATTAAGACTTGAGTAAGTCGATCCTGATACCTGTTCCTTCCAGAAAGATTTATGCTACGAATTATTTATTTGATATAATTGCACATCAGTTATAAGTTTAAAAAATATAACGATGAATATAAGAACAATATTAAGTTTAAAATAAAGTTGGTTTTTAGCCTACTTTCCTAGGAAAGTGAGGATTACTTAATCGGTCATTCTTGGTGTGTATGTATGTCCCCAATAGTTTTTGAACCACTGGTTGGATGGATTTTGAAATTTAGTATGCATATTAAAGGATTACAGATAACCTAACATTATATTTGAAATCTTTTTGTTTTATCGTTTTAATGATTTTACAAAAATAATTAAGAAATAACATTTATTGAAAGTAGGCATTAAATTCTTTCTTGGGTTATAGTCAGCTTTGCAACACGTCTATACATAAAGTTAATTGTGCTATCAGTTATCAGCAGTAATGTATATCTTTAGTAATAATTCAGAATAAGATGGGATGTAAATAATTCAAGTTTTCATTTTCCAGGTTTTAGTTTATTAATTTAGAATATTTATACACTCTTAAAAAAAAAATTTTTTTTGAAAAACATTATACATCACCTCTTGATTTGATGAGTACCTAATCATTCATACTAACTGTAAATTCTTTTGCAGCATATGACTGGGTTTTCCATATATAAAAACTTAAATCTTAATCTTAACAATATTTGGTGTTCCTCAAATGCTCTTTCAGAACAATTAAGCCATCCTCCTGCTACCAAAGTATATCTGGCCACTTAATGACACTTGTTACACTTTGATTTCTCCAAATTATTTAGTTTGTTTCTTGCTCCTTTATCTATCAGATCATCCTGGCTTCAATTTTAGTGACTGTATCTGTGTTGCCATGCTAGAATTTTATGATTGCTGAATAAATCATTAGATGTAATAAAAAGCTTCTGAGCAGTACAGATTTATCAGAACTATTTGCAGTTAACAATGGGTCTGCTAGCCAAGTTGTAATGCACTTGACTGTGGGCTGGGGGAGACAGCTTCAATTCCCATTGGAGGTCGGGGATATTCTTTGTTGAATTCTCCTCCAAACGGGTCCTAGGGTCTACCCAACCCTCTCTAGAATGGGCACCTGTATCTTTTCCTGGGGTTAAAGACAGGCTGGCATTAGGATGATCGCCCTATGTCAACTAAGTCACATTGATAAAAGAGTGCCAGGAGCTTCACCTCCCACAACCCCAAGGACCACATGGGTTCGTATTGGGATACTTTATTTTAAATTTATTTGTTGTTCACCGATTCCAATCTTTCCAAAAAATTTTCTGTAACCCTTAATCTTTTCTGTTTCATTTTACAAGAATGAAAAGAAGTATGCACGGCACACAAAGTAATAGAATTTATTTTTATTTAAGACTGAGAAGCAGTAGTTACAAAATGAATTATAATTTTCATGTTGAGCTTAGATCTTAATCTGTTGAATAGCTTCACTTTTAATGCATTGATTTAATGTCTAGCTCAGCTCTAGTTTGTGATTTCATAAGAATCCCTACAGATGAGTTGATTCTGTAAATTGTCTATTTCAAATTGAAGCATCGGTTTAAATATACAGTTCTTTAGCAAGAAAATCTATGATAATTTTGAAAGTTTAGTTGGTTTTATTGTATTTTTAATTTGTTTAAATGTAAAATAGCTTCACTCTTAAATTTTTTTAATTGAATTTGCTAATACTACTGAAGTTGAATTTCATTATTGTTTGTTTCATTTTCTAGGATAAACAATCCTGGTTGGTTGAACAGCAGATATTTTTACTCCCACAAATGAAACATCCTAACGTCCTTGCTTTTATTGGAGCTGAAAAACGAGGAGATAACCTTCAAGCAGAATACTGGCTCATAACATCTTTTCACGAAAAGGGCTCATTATGTGACTACCTCAAGGTAATTCCTGTTCTTAATTATAGCAAAAGAAATATTTCAACGATAAAAATGATGTAAAAGCAAAAAAAGTTTCAAAACAATACATGTTTCTATTTACCTGGATTTGATTACATAGTTTTCACTACTATTTTACTCTGAAGTACCAGAAAAACTGATTTAGTCGCTTCTATTTCCAGTACACACCACAACACACCCACATTATGGTATCTTCTGCAATTAACATACATATAAAGGTGGATATCTCTACAATCTGTTGTCATATAATTCGCAATGACGATTGAAGCATATCACAATTTAATTGACTATGAGGGATGCATGATAGTAGGTGCCAGAAGGATGGGCCACTTCATCTCTGAAATCAACATGAAATTTGGATTTTCACGTACAACAATTTCAAGAATGTACTGTTACTACACAACAGTAAGGACATCCAGTGTGCCACACCTTCGAGGTCTATAAAAAATTCTGGACAATAAGTGGACAGCGTTGTCTAGCATGAATTGTAATATCCAACCAGTATGTGACATTGCAGCAAGTAACAGTTCAATGCTGGGCCACACAACATCAGCATTCAGATAGTATAATATTCTCTTTCTTCTATGGAATACAAGAGTGCCCAATGGGTCTCATTGCTGATTTGACAGCACGGGGTTCTGCTCCTCACCTGTGCTCATAAACACCGCCAATGGATGCAAGGCGACTGGAAATGTGTAGCTTGGTCTGATGAATCGCTGTTCCAACTGTTTCGGGCAGATGGAAAAACTCATGAAAACTATTATGCTTTGTTGGATCCACATGCCAACAAGGGATAGTACAAGGCAGTGGTGACTGTTATGGTGTGGGGTGTTTTTAACTAACACTCATTAGGATCTCTGATACATCTGAGACATCATTGACCCGGGTTCCTTTGCACCCTTCCATGTCATGCATTCACTTGAGATAGGAGTGAGCTTGTTAGCTAGACAATGTACCACTGCATAGGTCCACATTCACCAATTTATGGCTTGAGGAGCATTTGGAATTCTGAGTTGGCCCAGTCATTTGTCAGATTTGAACCCAATAAAAAACTTGTGGAATGCGGATGTTAGTGCATCAGTGCCAGGGTTCCACTACTGGCGAATGTTAGCGAATTGTGGACCTCTATGAAAAATGTATGGTGTACTCTATCTCCTCAGTATTTCAGAGTTGTTGAAGTTTATGCCCAATTCTGTTGCTGTGGCAATCTGATCAAAAGGAAGACCTTCGTGTTATTAGACAGGTGTCTCAGTTTTTCTCGCACATCATAAGAAATAGTGGGAAAATGTGTGAAAGAAAAGGTAATTCTACAGTAATTACTGTTTTTTTTTCTTACATGTTTGGCAGTAAGGAATGGTAAGAAATAATTAAGGCATAGTCCATATCGTGTCAGGCAGGGGGGTTCCTTCATAGTCTCAGATGTTTTTGAATTTAACATATGTTAAAATTCAGGAAAAAGTAGACACCCGTATTTTTTTGTTTTGTTCAAAAAAATTCCTGGCCCGAGATACAGGGCGTCATGGCACCTCGGGCATCATTTCTCACTTGCGATTTTCGGCAAATTTTCTAAACGCTCCATCTCTAGAACAGTTCAAGATATTTTGTTGCAGTTATTTTTTTTAAAGATAATATTAGTGATAATATATGTAAAATGATATATTTTGTTTGAAAATACACAGAAGCTCGGTTGTAACGCGATCTTTCGGATCCAAGATCTCGAAATCGCGATATAACCAAACTTTTATTACTTCCCGATGTCAAATGTCGTATATTGCACCCTGTTATCGCCACACGATTCCAAATCGATTTAAAATGGTCATTTCGTGATTACCTACATCATTCAGAGCTATGTGACAGAATTTTATATTTACAAATACATAAATCATTACCTTTTCAACACTTTGATGGGTTATATTAGCCAAAATCGATTTGGCGCCGCCATCTTGGCATCTTGTACAAACGAGTCATGTCGTTCGAAACTAGGTATTCATAGGCCTATTAGATTACACGGGCCTCTTTACTGGTTGCCATTGGCAGAAAAATAGATCTCGATATTCATTTTGGTTAAACGAAAAAGTCCGCGATTCTGGAATTTTTTAAAAAATATATTGTATTCGACGCATTTTCGTGACATTAGGGTGGGTATAGAGTCTCAATTACTGTAAATAATAAGGAAACAAGCATATTAATTTACACCTTTGATTTGATTTTAGGTGAAAAAAACGGTAAATTTTGCAATTTTACAATTATACACCTTTTCCAAAATTGAAGGGGTTCAAGACCAAATCGCGTTATATCCGAATTCGCGATATAAACAACCGCATTATAACTGAGCTTCAGTGTATGTGCTCAAGTTCTCTTGCTGTAGCCTTCTAAATTTTTTTTTGAAAAATCAAAAATATATTTTTTTTCAAAAATGCCAAACCCAAAATTTTTAATTTTTAGACTGTTGATCAGTATCATAGAGTACTACATATCCTGAAAAGGAGAACTTCCACTTTTGAGTTTTAACATTTTTTATAAACAATTGAAAATTTTTTCATACATTAAACCAGGTTCTGTTACCAAATGCTCATATATTGGCTTCAAATCACCATCAAAATGCTTCAAAATCACCACGCAAAGTTCAAAATTGCCACAACACACACACAACTTTTTAGTTCACTGAAGTGCACGGAAGTGGTATGCCGTGAAACCTGTTATATGTTTATAAGTTTTGAAAGCTGTGTCTGTTACTTATTTTTATTAAGAATTAAAATGATATGTCAAATAACATTAGATTTTTATTTCAAGAGGCCAATATGTGAGTATGTGGTAACAGAAACTGGTTTAATGTATGACAAAAATTTTCAATTGTTTTCAAAAGTGGGAGTTCTCCTTTTCAAGAAATGTAGTACTCTGTGATACTGGTCAGCAGTCAAAAATTTAAAAAATTTAGGATTGGCATTTTTGAAAAAAAAATTAGTTTTGATTTTTCAAAAAAAAATTCAGAGGGCAACAGTAAGAGAACTTGAACACATATTTTCAAACGAAGTAAATCATTTTAGCTAGACAAATATTATCTTTCAACAAAATATCTTGAAACAAAATATCCGCAACAAAATATCTTGAACCGTTCTAGAGATAGAGCGTTTTGAAAATTTGCCGAAACTCGCAAGTGAGAAATGACCCCAGAAGTGCCATCTTTGGTGCCCTGTATCTCGGACCAGGAATTTTTTTAAACAAAATAAAAAAATACGGGTGTCTCAACTTTTTCCTGAGTTTTAACATATGTTAAATTAAAAAAAAATCTGAGACTATGAAGGTAAGATTTTTTCTTTGCCTGCCTGAATGGATTAGACTATGTCTTAAGCATTTCTGTATTAATTTTAAGTGTTGAATTATTACTATCTCTTAAACCTTGTTTTATGTATTTTACTTTATTTAGGGCAAAGGTTTGAAAAAATCATATATCAAATGAGATTAAGAAGGAAAAGATCAAATCATTAACTTCGTTAACAAAATTTCCTATTAATTGAATGGTTGACAAAGGAAGATTTGCCCAAAACTGGGAAGAACCGTTTTCCATTTGAAAGATAGTTTGGTAAACCCCAAGGTCTGTTTAGAGGAGAAACAAGCCAAGAAAAATCCTCTCCAATCTCTTCCAAACTGCTGACTAACAAGGAGAGGGCACACTCTGTATCTTTCAAATCTCAGTGCCCTTTTGTGAGATGAAAGTACACATGAAGTACTTCAAAAATATATATAGGTT
>JAFIDM010012231.1:154341621-154356355 GCA_023159025.1 Thereuonema tuberculata
TAATACACATTAAAAATGTAAAGAAAACAGAAAGAATTCACAATGACTTCTTTTTTTTTTTTTTAGCAAATAACTATTATTTTATTGTTCACAATAGTATTGTTAAACATAGTCTAAAATATTGGTATTATCAAACAAAAAGTGCCTCTTGTACAGTGCTGATGTAATAACATACTCTTTTGTACCACACAAGATGGCTATACATTATAAGCTACACACAAGGAGTTCAGGAGAGCGTAAGGCCACCAACTATGGAAAACACTGCACATGGCACAAAAGTTCATAGAACTGGAATAAAAATAACCTGAGGTATAGCTGAGGACTAAAATATTGGATGGGGATTTTAAAAACTCTATTCACATTTGCAACAAAACCTAACTTTCATGAAATATTTGGTTAAAGGGCAATCGATTTATTTATGAGAACTTTTATTACCTTTCTTTCTTCTGAAAAAAATAATTAAAAAGAAAACAACAAAGAGGAAAGAAAAAAAAAACCAAGGACTAGTTCATTCGCAATTTTATACACAAATACACTACTGTACATCCAATGACATTCATACATTGCATCTTCAGCTGGGGGGAAAAAAAATGTTTTGCTCTTACGCTCTCCCAAACAGTCTCATTGTAATCTTTGTAATTACTGCCATGCCCTCAGAGCAAGAAATATCAATCCACTAAATATTCAATAATTCTACTAGTCGTCAGAATGAATTTTTTACATTTGATCTAGGGGCACAGAGTAAAAGGATTATTTTTTCTTTTTTTTTTTTCAATCTTGATGGACAATATAATATATTGAGCAAATATTTGAAAGTTCAAATGAAAAATAACCATGATTAGTATGATATAATGATTGACAGACCTCTGTACATTACTATGTTTTTGGGAGAAAGAGAGCCAAGTAAGAAACAATGGAGTGATACAATGTTGTTGGAGTATTTTTGGGGGAAGGGGAAGGAAAATGCATATGAAAAATACTCCCCAGCTCTCACTAATCACCATTATTATTTGAATACCTAGAAGTAATAATGGCGGAAGGGTTTTGTGACAGAGGCAATCTTGTTATATTGTGCCAAAGTATTAATTTTATATATAAATGTAGTTTTAATATAAAGACAATTGGAAAAGCACTGGCACACAAAGACGACCAATGCTGATGTTTGATGCAAAAAAATGTTCCCAACCCCAGACTATATCATGCAATCACAAACATTTTGACAAATATACAGACCATCTAATAATAGTAAATCCTACGGTATATAAGAGATGAAAAACAGCAAGTGTTCGGTATAATTAGAGCAGATTGAAGAAAAAAAATCAGGAGCACACTTCTCCATACATATTTTTTTTCATTTTTCATTTTTTTTTAAAAGGCTTAGGCACTTAAAAATATCGTGAATGAACTGTACAAGGCTTTGCTGCTACACTCCTACAGATCATCAGTTGTACAGATGAAATTTTCACAGAACAATTTCACAAAATAATAATAATAATAAACTAAAGAAAAATATATCCTTTAGTCATGCAAATAAAACTATGCAGACTCAAGTTAAACGAGGAAAAGAGACTGAGCCATATTCTCCATCGTCTCCCTAACAGAGAAAAAGAAAAAGAGGAAAGTTTCTGCCATGTAAGTGTGTGTGTATGTGTGTATGTAGAATACATATGTACATATACATTACTGCAAAGTGGTACCAATAAGCCTATCATCGTATTCCTATGAACTTCTTGGAAAGGTTAAGAGATACACAGACAAGCAGGGGTTGGACATTTACTGGGCCCAGAAACAGAAATTTGGCATTATAATATTAACTTCACCAGAAAAAGATTCAAATCACCTAGTGTTTCTTGTAAAATCAGAAATAGGATTAATATCTCACTGACCAAGATAAATGCTTTCAGAACAGTCAGAATAAATTTTCTGTCAAAGCTGGGTTGTTTAATACTTTTCTCCCCACTTCAATTTTCTAGCTTTTAAAAAAAAAAAAAAGAAAGAAAGAAAGAAAAGAAAGAAAGAAAAGTTAATTAACCATATCCTAACTTGAAATGATAATCAAATTTCAACTGACTGAATTATTTAACATTTAATGTTGATTTTTCTGTAAATTATAAGAGCTCAAACTTTTCCAATATTAGCCCTTCTGAAAGTCTTCTTTTTTTTTTTTTTTTTGAAACATCGAAGGCATCAAATCAAAAACTTTAATGTGTGTAACTTGCATATAATGTGCAAATATATTGTTTGTTTGTTTTGTTTTTACAATAGGTAGTTAATCAATTTACCATTCAACTCACTGGTGATGAGATCTCTTTCATATTGTTCTATCTTTTTTTTTACATGTAACAATGCCACATTAAAGTTCCATTAATTATAAAAGTGAGAACATTAATCAGAATATTATTGTAAAATAATACTCTGAAAAACAGAAAAATTACAATCAAATTTTCAAGTTTCTCCCACAAACTGAGTACTGACAATTGTACAAGCAAATACAGTCAAACTTAAATATTTTAAATTCTTATAGGTGATAATATGAAAATCATTTGCAATAAAACCAGAAAAAGAAAAATATATATTCAATAAATAAAATAACATAAATTTGATCTAACACACTTTAACTAGATCTACTTTTCACAATATTTATTATAAGAGGTTCTTTGAAAAATATTTCAAGTTTAGATGGATTCTGTATTAGCTTTCAATCAACTTAAATAAGTGAAAAGTGATATTGCCTTTTCTGTAATCAACTACAGGTAGTTTTAACTTTTTTTTTTTTTCATGTAAACTGAAAATTTGTGAAAACTGTTTTCCAATAAAGAAATATTAAAGGTGAATGGAAAATTACTTTGATTTTTTTTTTTTTAGCATAATTCAAATTTATAAGCCATCAATTTCTCATTACCAAAAGAAGCAGATGCTGTGATGAACTTCAAACTCATGTATACAGAGCCAAATTTTCTTTTGCACGTTTGAATTTTATTTAGAACAGCTGAATAAAGATTAATTTTGATAGCGAAATTATCTCATGACAGATCTCTGTTTATCAGAATCTGTGCTGCCCACTTTTGTTTTCAAAGCTTTTAATACTCTGCTGCTCAATAATGAAGCAGCTCACTTGGTTATTATTAATTAGAACTCAAAATTCATGTTGTTGGTTATTTCTAAACCAGTTGAACTCAAAAGCTTATTTCTTGAGAAGGAAAAACCGGATGTCCTAATTTAGACTTGAATCTTTAATCTCTAAGGTTTTTGAAGGAAACGACCAATTCTTAAGAATGGATTACAATGGTAAATTACTGCAAAAAGTGATTTTAAGATGCACTGCAAAGTCAGTCTCGTCAACAGCCTTGTTATAGGAAGCCAAAGCTATTAGAAAAAATAGATAAATCAGCAATGAATTTTCAGGCAGGTAAGTATTTTCCGAATCATCAATCTTCTTAAAAAGAAGTACAGCTAAATGGTAAAACTTCTGATCATATGAAAATCAAGAAAGCGTTATCTAACTGGATTCATTTGAATTATGCCTTCCATCACCAGTTTTTCCAATTAACAATTGCAGCTTTATAACAGAACCTAACGTACAATAACAAACAATTGAGTTTCAGGATTAGATGAAATATTTTTCTTTGAAAGAAAAGGGAGATATCCAACATAATAATTAGAAATTCAACAATAATCATATTTCCAGAATATTAAAAAGACATACATATAACACAGAAAGAAAGTACTGACATAAAAACTTATATACTTAATAATTACACTATTTCCTAAGAAATCATTTAAATATCATTTCTTTTGTTTTCATTAGTAAATGTATTTATCAACACAAGAAAAGCACATCAAAGTCCACATTAGATTTATTTTTTTTTCTGTTTTTGTTAATTACTGCAGCAGTTGAAATTAAGAAAAATTATCGCTTTTCAAACTTAAATTCCATAGAATTGAAAAAGCATACTGGACTGTCTAAAATAAAATTTCAAGAAGCTTTCAAACATCTGTTATAGGCAATCACTTCATAAGATATTTAAAACATATTTAAAATGATAACGATATAACCTAAAAATAATCAGATGGTTATTTAAAAAAAAAAAAAAGCTTTAATGGGAAATAAGAAAAAAACAAAAAAACAAATGTGTGGGCATATTTGGACAAAATATTAGTATAAACATCTTTCATTTCATTAACAAACAACTTCAAAGCTTTAAAATTTTCAATTTTAAGGATGAAAATACAGTTAACAAACAGTAATAAATTAATGATGTACGTCCAAAATAGTAAATTGATAATATTTTAACGTTTTTATTTCATTTTATTTTTTAAAACATATTTAAAATGATAACGATATAACCTAAAAATAATCAGATGGTTATTTAAAAAAAAAAAAGCTTTAATGGGAAATAAGAAAAAAACAAAAAAACAAATTTGTGGGCATATTTGGACAAAATATTAGTATAAACATCTTTCATTTCATTAACAAACAACTTCAAAGCTTTAAAATTTTCAATTTTTAAGGATGAAAATACAGTTAACAAACAGTAATAAATTAATGATGTACGTCCAAAATAGTAAATTGATAATATTTTAACGTTTTTATTTCATTTTATTTTTTAAAAAATATTTAATACGCTACCAAAAAAAAGCAGCTGCATTTCTTTAAAAAAAAACCCAGCAATTTGAAATATAAGAATAGTAACAATATTAAAAATTAAAAAAAAATGAAGCACATCGGCATTTAGTAAACAAAATCAGAAGCTTTTTAAATGGATCATCTGAACAATTAAAGCGACCATATTACATTTTAAAAAAGAAAACATTACAATGCAAAGCTGCTAGGGTCTCTTTTCTCAAATAATACATCATTGAATTTATTTTACTAAATCCAAACCTCTTAATTCAAATCAAAACTAACCAAATGTGCAACAGTAATGAAATTGAGACAGTATGAGATGGCAAGAACATGGTAAGACCCATAACGAAATTTTGTGTGCTAGGTAATAAAAAATACAAGTATTTACTATTAAGAAAAAGAAGTTTATATATATATTTATATAATTTTTGTTTTTTTTGTTTTTCGGCTTAAGTTTTTCTTAATGAAGATACTACATTAAAAATTACATTAAACTAGTTCGAATATAAATTTTATGTACAGTAATATATACCAGTATATACAATTCATAAATAGTAATTAGTACTTTTAGGTAAATTTAAAATTTGATGAAACATGATCTCCACATCAAAAT
Source organism: Thereuonema tuberculata (assembly GCA_023159025.1). Lineage (NCBI taxonomy): Eukaryota > Metazoa > Arthropoda > Chilopoda > Scutigeromorpha > Scutigeridae > Thereuonema > Thereuonema tuberculata. The sequence goes on from JAFIDM010012231.1 coordinate 154,346,862, forward strand.
AATTAATTTAACAATAGAATAGCTTATTGAATATAAAAATATTATCATAGTTTTAAAATCTAATGATCTGTCCTGTGATCTTAAAATTACTTTGATACATTAAAATTAACTACTTATGCATCACTTTTACTAACTAACTTTAAGAGTGACTGGGTTTTTTTTTTTTTTTTTGTTCTCCCTCCCCCTTTGTTGTCATAATAAAAAACCAAATATCAAAAATACTTCATAAAGTTTTGAACGTAATGAAACTTTTCTCAGAATTTCAAAGATGATTCTAAATAACGTAATTTCCCATTTTAATATTTGGGGGGAAGAAAAAAAAAGAAAAAAATTAAAAGAGAAATAACTTTACATCAATAAAGATACAGTTTTGGTTTAGAATATTTCCTTTACTCTCAAGGTCACAATAGCATGAGCAAGCAAACAAAATACCTAAAACAAGCTCATTACACTTCCACTATCTTTTCTGTTTGACCTTAAAAGAGATACTGAAGGAAAGTTCAATTGAATCACACACAACTCAAGTTTCAACTTTAAAAAAAAAAAAAAATCTTAAACATGGTGAAATCTGAAACCACTGATCAGTTGTTACTGAACTATGTATTACTGTTCAAAATCATTTTATGGAGGCTTTTGTTTCCAATGCTCCATTAATAAAAGTCTTTCAATGTCACCAAATCGCATTCACAGACTTATAGATCTTGAGGATATTCATTTCGGCTTCAAAAATATAACTTTATCTACCTTAATTTTTGTACAATGCTATCAAAATAAACTTATAATGTTGTAAGCAACAGTTTCAAAATCTTTTTTGATCTGCAAACTGATAAATTCACATTCAGTGTATCGTTTATTTAAAAAAAAAAAAAAAAGAAGAAGAAGAACCCTTGCTTTTCACACTAAAATTACATTTATAAAAATTCAACAATTTGAAGAGTAAAATTATAAGGAAAGAGAAGAAAAAATAATATTTAAATACATAATAAAGTTTGTAAAAGGCAGAAACAGTTACAAAATAAGTGTTAGATGGCAACTGCACTAGTGAAGTTAACAACAGTGAAAATGTCTCCTAGTGTGTTGATATTCAATTAAATGTGATGTATACAAAGATCAGAAAATCATAATTATTCTTATAAAATTCTAAATGGCACAAAAGAATTGGCATTTCATAAGATATAGTCAAATCAAATCTTAACAATCTTAACAAGTGTCTATAAAAAAATCATTATTTTAAAAAAAACTTGAAATTTAAATTAAAATCTTAATTTGATAGAATGCCTGTATCATCTGTATAAAAATATTAAATTTTTTCACATTGCTACCTACTCAAATTAAATGTTGACAACTCGCACTCTAGTGATGCGATTCCAAATTTCCAGCATTTACAGCAAAAGTTCTAAATGAAAAGTTACGAACAAAGCATATTTTTTTTTTATCCCAAAGTAATATTTCAATCCAGTTTAAGAAATATTCTCAAAAGAAATTCAAAGTTACATGCTCTGATTATCTTGCTTAAATCAAAGTACTCTAAATTATTTATAGTGGTATCTTCTTTAAAAAGCAATGACAGTATGCATGTTTATATCAATTATTACAGAGAATATTAAGTCATACTTGCAATTTACCAATGCTCGACTTAAAAATAGCCTTTAATTTCAATCAGTGGACCACAACATATAGATGATCATATGGGCTGAAGTTTGTTTAATACATTTTTCAAAAACATTATATATATATATATATATATATATTTTGAATAGCTTCATGTCAATTTAACGTAATGTCGCAAAACTTATGGAATGTTTATGCTAGCAAGTCTTGTAACTATTCAGCAGTAAGCAAGTAAACTGTGTCCTCTGAAAATCATCTTAATCAATGGAAATATTTATTCAGTCATTTAGTTTACTAAACATATTAATTTGTGAAACCATCGTCATATCCAAAAATTTCTCATTCCTCTGCAGCAGAAGAAGCAATGATGACGTTTGAAAGCCATGGAAATAGTAATTATAGTAGTAACAATAATCAATACGCAATATACTGATAATTAGAAATGATAGGTATTTATAATACACAACAAGCTTAATAAAATAGTTAATGTTTTAAGAACAGAATTTATGATATCCATATTAAAATTTTGTAAACCTAATCATTTACTCAATATGGAGATACAAGCATTCATCAAAATGTACAGTTCTAAAGCTACTCGAATTATTTACAAAACAACAAAGATCAAAAAGAAGAAATTCTTAAATCCATCATTTGAATGAATTTCTTTCAACTATTTTACAATTTTATTCTTAAATTTGCTGAAAAATGTAATGTCATTACACAAAATATCAAAATGAACTTTCAATTTCACTGTAAATTTATCACCAAGTTTCTCTTATAAAAAAAAAAATCAAGAGCTTTTTATATCAAGTTTGACTGTATATTTAAAAAGAAAGCATGGAAAAAAGTGCAATAATAAACTATGTACTCAGAGTATCTAATTCACAGTGTCAACAAATTTTCAAATGTAAAGCAAACTTTTGTACAAGAAGCAAGAGTTGGAATGAAAGCCAAATATTTTTTTAATATATATATTTGTATATGTATAAATATTTTTTTGTACAATCAAAAGGAAGAAAACAAAAACTTCTTAATACGTTGTTGTGGAGACTACAAAGTTTAATATTTATTTTTATTTTTCGTTTAAGAAAACAAAATACCGAAAGGGAGAAGACTGAAGCACAAACCCAAAATCTACAACGAACACAGCAGCATAATTTTGCAAAAAAAAATTAATAAAACAGACTGAATTACTACAACTACAGGTTCCAGTACTTTTCTCCCTTCTTAACTTTCTTCAATTCAAAGCTTTGTGAAAGGATTTTTACTGATTAATTGTATATAAACAGTAAACATGCTGCTTCCCAAGCCAAGGTTCCACCGACAGAATTTTCTGGCAAAAACAATAGGATTTGGTTAAGGAATATCACTTAATGAGAAAAAGAAATATGGGAACTCATAACCATGGATATCCCCCTTTAACCTGCTAAATAAATTATAAAGTGCAAACAAAAAAAACAAACTAGCTGAAATAAGTAAAGACTAAGCACATATCACTTTGAAGCAGAGAAAGTAAAGAAAGCAAACTACTGAAATCAGTAATTATATAGGCCTACTTAAAATAAACTGTCTTTTGAATGAGATTCACCATAAGTATCAAACAAGTGAAATGTATCATACTTATCAAATGTTGTATCATGGCGATGTTTATATATTAAAAGTTTTCTTTCTTTCTTTCTTTTTTTTTTTTTTAATGGAGATAAAAACACTAACATTTTGCATCTCCTTGGTCTTACTTGAACTGTACATTACAAATATATATATAGGTTTTCTTGTATTTATAATGCTTCTGTTTATTTACATAGTGCCAAGCAGTTACATACAACTACTGGAAAGTTAGGGAACAATTGTGAGTCATGCTTCAAGGGATAGGGAGGAGGTAGGGAAGAAAAGAGAGAGAGAGAGAGAGAGAGGAATGGTGGTCGCCGCAACTTTAAGCACTCATATGGGAGGTAGGAACATGACGTCGATTGCATCATATTTTGGAAAATTTACATAAAATTGATTTTTTAAGAAGATTTTTTTTTTTTTTTTGTTATAGTTCCTGTTGAGATGTAACACTATTTACTGTTATTTTATAATGAATCTGTCATGCTACGTGAAACCCGTTTTTCCTGGCAAATTTATGTAAGTAATTTTTTTTTCTCTTAAACTATGATTGACTGTAAACCATTAGGACTCTATGATATCTGTTTCCCAACAAGTTGTCAAATGGAAAACAAACAAAAATTGTAAAAAAAATTTCTTGGTTATCAAAAAAAAAAAAAAAAAAAAAAATAAATTAAAAAAAAACTCTGAAGCACAAAACACCAATTTAAAACTTAGGTTTCAAAAAAAAAAAAAAAAAAAAAAAAAAAAGTAGAAATAAATAAATAAAAATTAAAATAAAAAAATATATAAATTCATATATTTCTTTTCACAGCTATTGGTGTATTACAGATGTAAATAATCATCACTTAATGTTTTCAAGTTGTTTACTGTTTTCCAGTTATTCAATTCCAGATTTCAGGGATTTTTGTGATTACTAACATAAAAACAAAGGAACTGCTGATATCAAGGGCAATGCAATTATTAATGTACATTCGAATTTGATACATCTGAATGAGGTAATTAAAACATTGAGTACTTGTGACATATGTCGTTTGTGTATTTACAAGTGTATTAATTTATATTATAATAACAGGACAGAAACTAAAAGACGAATTGAATGTTTTATCTTTGTTTACGATCATCTAATGTTAATCCCTCGTGGAATTTTAAGTTGACTTTATTATGAACTCTGTTGCTGACTACCTTCAAACTTTTAAAAACTGTTATTTAAAAAAAAAAAAAAAAAAAAAAAAAGTCATCCTAAAGGTAAGAACTATCATCAACATTAAAACTTTTATATCGTAAGGCAAGTACCAACAAACTGAAAATCAGCAGAGGACAACTGTTTACACTATATAATGGATAAATTCTGTTAACACAAACAGATGAAAAATTACATATATATTCAAATATTTTTAAGACTTCAATGTTAAAAAAAAAATGTGTATTATAAAAAGAAAAAAAAAATAAGGATATAAAGAAAAAAAAAAAAAGAAAATCGGGCAAAGGTAACGCTAATGCTTTTTCGTTCTTCTTTACAGTTTTCACAAACTCTGCTTTCAAAGATTTGAATATTTAACAAAGAACCATAATGCACCATTAATGTATCCAAATTTGAGCCTAAGGAGTAACTTGCTTTCCTTATCAATATTTGTCTTTGCATACATTACTTGGCTGTTTGAGTTACTCCATCCTTGATGCTTTTATTTATTTATTTAATTACTTATTTATTTATTTATTTATTTAATGTTTATCAAGAGTGCCCAGTGAGAGAGTAATGGTTTCAATGGAAATGAGTATTTTTATGATACAATTATAATTTGATAAGTCTCGAAATAGTGGACTGTGTAGTTTTGATTTTGGAAAAATAATAAAACAAAAGGAAGGAAATTCTTCTATGGAAATACACTGTAAAAGGGGCATTAAACAGCACCTCAGCCTAGAACGCAGTAAAACGAATAAAAGAAAAAAAACTGTGTACATATAACAAACTCAAAACCTGTCATATTCATGAATACTGTGGGAATAGCAGACACTTAGTGTCCAATTAAAGTTCAATGAACGACAATGTATATTAACAGTATTGACTGTCCTAAAAAAAAACAAAGACAATTTCAACACTACTGAGTTAACAGACAACACAAAGACTCAAAATAATAAAGTTATGTAAAATTAAAAAGACAATTCAATAATTTTCCACTGAAGGGCCCAGACAACTACTGAAATATTATATGATAAAAATAATTAATAATAATAATAATATTCATAAATGTATGATTGTATCTAAATATATGGTGATGGCAAATTTCAACTGTTTTTACAGACTTTTTTCTTAAATATGTACAATAAACAGAAATATAGCTACTCATATAATTCAAGGAAAGTTAAAGAAATGAAACATCATAATTATAATCAGTCTTTGTACAGGATTTAAAAATAACAGGTTTTATTTTTTCCCTAGATTTGTTACTTATACCATTCTTAAAAAGATATCACTGCAGCAACTTTATCAAGGTGGGGATCAAATTCACTACTCAGATACAGCATTATTTACATAAAAATGTAATTTCAGTTACGAAAGAAAAAAAAATGTGGTGATCCTAAATCAGTAAAATATATAGTTAAACAAAGGATCATTTTCTTTTCAATGTCAGGTAAAGAAGGTCCAGCTGTCAAGAATAACTGAGATAATAGCTGTCAGGAATATCTGAGATGAGAAAATATATAAAACACTGTAATAATAATAAATAGGACACACTAAATTAAATATACACTAACAATATATCTGTGGCATAATATAAAATAAATAATAAAAATCACAAACAGAAATTTTTTCCTTTTTTCTTCCTTTCTAAATTAGCATTTACAGAATTAAGTAGGAGTGAATGATTTTTTTTTTTAATTTTTTTCTTTTTTCTTTACATATATTTACAAAGAATGAGCATTTTTTTTTTAATATTTTTTTCTTTTAATATTTTGAGGTCAGTTAATTCAGTTCTGGAAACATGCCATCACCAGAATACAAAATTAAGATAAAATAAAATAGTCCAATGTGCCCAGCAATTAAGTCTCTCATTTAATATAGAAAAATTTTCTACTGGTCAAATGTGAAGCATAAAGAATTACAAACAAGTAGCACATGTCTGTAATAATGGAAATGATTTGTACAAAGATTATATATATTGTGAATGAATTCAAAAATATATATATGTATATAACATTGGTTATGGGATTTATCTTTCTCGGCTTTTTTTTTTTTTTTTTAAGCTTTTTATCTGATTACGTTAAAAAAAAAAATTGATGTACAGTTCGGATGGCATCAAAGTTTACATTTTATGATGCACAAAAATGTATGTAAAAAGAACTCATAAATAAATAAACCAAACAAAAAAATGAAAAATAAAAATGAAAAGAATTTAAATAAAGATCAGAAGAGTTTACCAAGGCACACTCAAATTTATTTGGTTTGACTTGATGAAACCCAAATGAGGTCTCCTGCTTCATCTGGTAAAGGGGCTGGGCTCAAGGACATCTTATGTAACAGAGGTAAGAAACCAAGTTACATGTACTTGGCAAAGATAATCTAAAGATACGACTGAAAATTTGGTATAGGAATAGTTCGAAAATTTGTACCCATTGTGTGAAGTTGATGTTGTTTTGTTTTTCTTATATACTGGATTCCTTTGGTGGGGGTTGGATTGTTGGCATGACTGTCACCACTGGGATCTTACTGTTGGATGAGGTAATTGTTATAGTATATTTGTTATTAGTGGTAGCATTGCCAAGTGTAGTCTTTGACAGTAAAGATATCCTTTCTTGCACACAGCTCGCTGAGAGTCGTGCTTCGGCATCGTGATCCCAACAGTCTTCTATGGTGTCACATAAAGTTGCTATGTTCTGAAAAGGTAGCAAGAATTTAAGTCATTAATTCGTTTTCTTTTAATGAGGGTCTCACAAAATATTTGGTAACTTTAGTATTTATAGTGTTTTTAACCAGCTATTTAAAATCTACCAAATATTCAGCTCAACAAGTTAATACTGCAAAATTACTGATGGCAGAGTTTAATTCTTCATTGCTTTTTTATTTTTTTTTAAATACCCTGAAATATATATTTTCCAATCAAATTCAAAACATGTAGTCTAAAGTTTACACCGTTTAAAATGCTCTCTTTTAAAGAAACAACCCTGTATAGCTAAGTTTCATTTAAATTAAGGAGAATGGGTTTCGAGTGCAGCATGGCCATTCATTTGCCAATCAATTTAAAAGTAAATTCCCAAGATCGTTAGGTACCCATATACGTAGCGGTTTTTTGCGAGTTTTGACCCTAAAGAGCTATTCTGAAGGATCGATCCCTTATGTTAAGCTTAGTGGGTGATAGGTGGGGGTGGGGTTGGAGATTTCGATCGACAAATCACAGTTCCTATCCTTGAAACCCGGCTTAACGTAAAGATTCTCAATAACTATCAGTTCCTTTAAGGATTTTATTTCGAAGTTGCCTAGACTAACTTTCGAACACGAAATGACAAGTAATTGTAGTTTCTGACAAATTGATTATGCAATTGACTTTATAGTGACAATAGCACTAAATTTATAAATATATATTTTGAACTTTTTTAGGCATTATACATTTGATAATTGTAAACACAGTTATAAGAAATAGTACAAAAAAATTTAATTAAAGTGAAAATTAAATTCTAGAATATAAATCTAGTTAACCAAAGGATTTATAATTATTATTAGCCAATTTCTAATGATATTTTTTTTTAATTTGATATTTTAGAAAATTTCGGTAAATTTTTTAGATTGACTTACTTATCACATCTGGTAGTAATTTACATGGGTGGCATGTAAAGGTTGGTTATTCCAGTATGAAGTTGCAAATATCTCGAAGATTATAGTTGTATTCGAATTTGTATTATTCATTAAATTAATTGAAAATAAGTCTTTGTTATTAAATTGTATAAAAAGTTCGAAGTATTCGTAAAATATTTATACTTTTTAAGTTTTCCATTATTTGTTTTAGACCAGTTAGAATTTTCATAATTAATTAGTATTTTGATAATGACTTAACAAACACAGGAGAACTAAACGGATAAAAACACTTAATTTTTTTTCTTGTAAAATATATTTTTTGAGACAATCTGATTTTTGTTCCCAATGATACTGCCATACACAGCTTCAAACTAATCTCCTCCTTTATATTATTCAGGAATGTTTACATCCTTATTGGCTTCATGGCACATTCAATATATTTGGTAAAAGGTCATGGCACACCAAACATTTTCATTGCTTTCCTGCTATAAGAGAATCATGAAAAAAACCTCAGCATAATTTCAGATGAATAACAATCTATTAAACATTTAAAAATATCTTGAAATTCTTTTCAGATGATATGACTTTCAATTAATATTTTATTCATTATTAGAATAAAATAGAATGTAAATTATTGCCAGATCATTTGACAAATACAATATGATTCAAAAGACTCTTTTATAATCAGATAAAGTTTGGAGCAGAAGTCCACCTTTACACACAACCTTGATCTGGAATTTAATCTGGATTGGAGCATGTGAATGTGTGGTAAGCTAAATATTTATTACTAATGAATTCTCAAAATTTTCTTATGGAATACCACTGCTGAGAAGCTCTGATAAACAGTGTGATTCAGCCAAAATATCATAATTTTCGATATGAAATTCCAAAGGTCAACTCAATAGTCTATTGACATATGTCCAAATTTTTAAGAATTGTGGGACTCAAAAAAGAAACATACATAAATAAAAATGTAACAGTAAATGCTCACAAGAAATCAAGATTTACTAAGATAATAATGTTTAAAATATCTGTCTGCAATTTCAGAGCTAGCCTTGCTAACCAATTGCTATGTTACATTTTTTTCTTTATTTTTTATTTCCTCCTTTTTCCGTACCACAAATTAACTTTCTGCCCACGTTATTCATAACTTTTAGTCCTATTTTTTGGGGGTGATTTTAAAATCTGGGATGGTATTCTTTCTTATGCATATGTATTCCTCTTTTAGTTCATTACCCTTTATTCATATATGGGTGTACTCTTAGTTATTAATAGTCATTTTGATTTTATTATATGTTTTTCCAAGGCAAATATAGCACCATTTTGTTATAGAGATATCGTCTTCTCCAATTTGTGTGCAGATAACGTCATGGAATTTTCCGTGCACTATTCCAAAACCCAAGCCCTATTGGTCAGAGATCTCTTATGTCAGACTCATGGAGGACAGTTAACTCAATCGCGATCCGGAGGGACAATGTAT
>JAFIDM010012231.1:154356365-154368865 GCA_023159025.1 Thereuonema tuberculata
CTCATGGAGGACAGTTAACTCAATCGCGATCCGGAGGGACAATGTATTTGGTGCTTCGGTCTTTCATTCCCATTCTAGTGCAGCCATACCCTTGGTTTACGGATACTTCGTTCTATCTGCGTTGACCAAGATTGTAAAAGCTTCGGATAATAAGCTTTATTGCAAATATGTGTCAATTTAGAATTCCCCGAATGTGTAAGAGGATCAGAATACTCGAGCCAGTTAGTAATTATTGTGCTTCTGGATGAGAGAAAAAGAAAAGTGGAAAAACCAGTGTTCTTTTTCTCGGGCAGTCAAGTGTTTCGAAGAACGCTCTGTAAATGGACTTTGCCCAACGACGGCTCCAATTCTGGCTTCCCTGAGAGAAAAATCAGCAAATCTGGCTTCCCTGAGAGAAAAAAATGCAGTGTGGCTTTCCTGTGAAACAAGTGAAAGTGGTCTAGTTTATAGAATTTCTACTTTTACTGCACCTTTGAACACTCGTTATGGACAGCTCATTGGCAATTAACTTTAGAAAGAGCATTTGTTGAACATTAAATTCTCAATGAATTTCCCGTATCTCCAGCATTTTAATGTGAATTACAAGAAGATTTAGATTTGATGAAAGGCTGAACCTTCCTTTTCCTCAGATTATGATTTTTGTAAGTTTGCTTGCCTTTTATTATAGAAAAAGAGATTTTGTGTTAATTTTGATAATGATAATGTTTTGGTAAATTGTGATCTAGCTTATTAGAATTATACTATATTTTCAGAGTTGATATGTGAATGCTCTTGTTGTTTTTAGCTACATCTATACCTTTCAGCTTTCCGACCAGTAGCTGAGTGAAACTTCTTGTTAAACAGTTCAGTTATTTAGAATAAGATTTTTTTTTTTTCCCCCTCCCTTTTGGTAACTGACATTTCAATATCTCGGGAAGATTTGTTATGTGGCGAATGTTCGATGAGTTTATCATTTCTAACAAATGAACTCTCACAGCGAATGAAACTAGGCAATGTTTATTAGTTTGGTGTTTTCTTGTTTATTTAAGATATGCTTTATCAATGTGTATTGTTGTATTCACTATAATCATACAGTGCAACTTGGATAATTCGAAGCTGAAGGGACCACTACAAAACTTCGAATTATCCAAGACTTCGAATTAAACAAGTTACATCTTTTAACTTTCATTTCAGGTCCACTGAATGCTTGAAAAGATTATTCTGTCAATAAGTAAATATTTATTCAGAAACATCATGGTATGAAAGACTTAAACACTATATGTATGTAAACAAAATAAGATTATATTACGTAAGCTACATTACATATTACATTCAATATAGAATATAGAACATTAATATAGAACATCAATATAGAACATTATAGTTTTTCAAAAAATTATGCAATGTCTGATTGTTTTGTAGAATTCAGTCGCTTAAGGTTAGCAAAATCATCAAGCATGTTTAGTGAACGGAAAATAGCTTCACTTACGATGGTTTGTCCTTCAATGTACCGACGAAATTCGACGCCATCCCGTACTTGTTGGCGATTTGGCATTTCTTCACACCCTTTTCGACCTCGCGAATGACGGCGACCTTTTCAGCGAACGTTAAATTCTTGTACACGTATGTACTGAAAGACATGGTGACATTGACAGCAGGAAGCTCGAATGGCGTCTGAAGCGTCACGTGTCGAACAGTGGTGGGAAGGGAATTTCAGTTGTCACGTGTCGAATTTCTTAACGATGAAACGCCGAAAAGTCGTTATGGTTCGAAATTTTTTATAAAAAACTTCAAATTAAAGAAGATGAACTTCGAATTATCCACGATTTTTTAACATTGATTTAATAAGAAGTTCAAGGGACCAAGAGAAATCTTCGAATTAACCACGATTTCGAATTAAAGACGTTCGAATTATCAAAGTTGCACTGTATTATTACTGTTTTATATGTGGATTATTTTTATTGAAAGAGAATACATATGTCAATGTTATCCACAATTTTTTTTTGTCTGTGTATTATTTCGAGCATGGGAAAGTTTTTGTGCCCAGAAACTTCACCCTTTTAACCCTAACAGTGCCTTACAACCTTTTTGTTTCCTTCAATCTCTGTTAAAGAATTCTGTGTATAGGATGACTCATCTGTAGATCGTCTCTCCCACAGCTGAGTCAGACTTTGAAGCCTTCAAAGTTGTTGACCATTATTTGCTCCAGCTTGAGTCTACTTCCAGTAAGTAAAAGTTTGCTCGACTAATTTTTATTATTATTTATTTTTTATCTCTGATCGGAATGGATTTGCATTTACAATAGGATCTTAATATAGCAGAACTTTCAAATGCCCCTCATAAAAAAAAACATTTCTTTTTATCTAATGTACTTATTATTGATGTATTATTATATATTATTATTAATATTATTAAAATTGTTATTAATGTATTGATCTAATTCCTCAGAAAGTGGATATCCATTTGTAAATGGGAATTCTGAATCATCACAGTGAGGTAAGAAAAAACTCAGTACTTAAGGTGCTAGTATGCAGCAAGCAAAATGACAAACACACATAACAAGTAAACTGATATTCATAGTAGAGTATTCAGTAAGAAGGGATGCTGAAGCATAAAATCTTTATAAAATGAAATTATTTTCCTGGCTATTTTTCTGAAATATGGATGTCTACGTTTGCTTTCTTTTATTGTGCAAATTAAAATATAAGGTGTTTATAAATGAATATCGGGGTTTTAACGCTTTGTAGTATTTATTATGTGAAACGTAAACAGAAAGTTAATACATGTAATGAAAGAGCATCTCAAACAGTTTTGTTTGTTGGTACATGCATGCGCTAAAAGACCTGTGCGTTGGTGCCTGTGCGCATGCGCTAGAAAGCATCAGTAGCAAACATGGCGACTAGTGAACAGAAAGCGTTTTGTGTTCTGCAGTTTGCAAAGACGATATCTGTAGTTACTGTGCAACGTGCATTCCGGAATAAGTTCAGATGTGATCCCCCAAGTGATAATAACATCCATAGATGGTATCACCAGTTTGAAAATACTGGCTGCCTTTGCAAAGGAAAGAGTACGGGACGACCAAGGGTTAGTGAAGAGAGTGTTGAGCAGGTGAGAGAGGCTTTCATGCTTAGCCCGAAGAAATCAGTTCAGAAGGCCAGTCGTGAATTTGCACTTCCGGTGACGACTGTTTGGAAGGTTCTACAAAAATGCTTACAACTACGTCCTTATCGTTTACAATTATTACAGGCTCTAAAGCCAATAGACCAAGGTTTATGTGCCACATTTGCACATGAAATGTTGTTGCACGACGATTTTCTGGATCATGTTGTTTTCAGTGATGAGTCGACATTTCACCTCAGTGGACATGTGAATACTCATAATGTGCGCATCTGGGGCTCAGAAAATCCTCACGAGATGGTACAATTGCAACGAGACTCCCCAAAATTGAATGTTTTTTGTGCCATATCTCAGCGGAAGGTTTATGGGCCTTTTTTCTTTGGAGAAGCAACTGTACTGGTACATCCTATCTTGATGCTCTACAACTGTGGATGTTTCCCCAATTGGTAGAAAACGAACCAAATAACTTCATTTGGCAGCAAGATGTTGCACCGCCTCACTGGCATAGCGACGTAAGCGATTGGTTGAACGTCACTGTACCCGAACCAGGCATGAGAGTGGGGAAAATGTAAAAAAGAGGAAATTATGCGCGAGGTAAAATTTAAGACAAAATTTGTTTGTAAGTCCAGTAATATACATTTCATTTACACATAATATATTGCAAATGTTAATAAACATACGAGGAGGGGCATAAAAACGTTCGTAAACACGGTGTACCATGAAACAAAAAAGGGAAAATAATAAAAATAAAAGAAAAAAGCGGAAGTCTGCGAATCTGCAAAAAAGGAAAAAAGCGGAAATCCGCGTTTCCGCGGAAATTTGGCATGCCTGCCGAACGCTGAATTGGCCGCAAAGGGCCCACTGACAGAGCCTGTTTTCAATGGCCTCCATGCTCCCCCGATCTGACGCCATGTGATTTCTACCTGTGGGGGTTCATAAAGGATCGTGTGTATGTGCCTTCACTACCAGCTGACCTACCCGACCTAAGTAACAGGATTGCAATAGCTGTTGCAACAATAACCCCAGAAACACTAATCAACGTTTGGGAAGAACTGAGCTATCGACTTGATGTGTGCCATGTAACAAAAGGTGCTCACATTGAACACTTGTAGGCTTCTAAGGAAAACTGTTTGGGTTGCTCTTTCATTTCATGTATTAACTTTGCTTGTAAGTTTCACGTAATAAATACTACAAAGCGTTAAAACCCCGATATTCATTTATAAACACCCTGTATATGATTAATGACAGTTTATAACCATTTACACCAACTTGACAATATCAGCAATCCTGCATATAATACAAGGTTGCCATAATTAAACTGACACTATTCAAAGCCATCTCTAACTCGATTGAACAACCAGAATGTTACCAAATTTTGGGGGAGACAATGAAGACATGGGAAGAAGGATCCCACGAAAAAAAAGAAAAAAAAATAGTTCCAAAAGTTGCTGATAGCAGGAAATCCTATATAGCTCAGAATTTGCATACAATGCAGATAAAAGCTGTTCAAGCAAATTCTGAACTACACAGACTGTAACAGCGCCAATAGTTCAGGCTGTAAAGGGATGGGAAAACTTCAGAAAGACATGCTGATTACCAGTTCTGCTCAACATGCTTTACTTGTGAAGTTATTTTACCTTCACCAGACCAAAGCAGCAGTCGCTCTTCATGAGTTTAGAACCAGTCAGAACTTGCTTAAAGGACCTCTGTCAGTTAACGCATTAAAATCCATGATTAAGAAGTTTGAAGTAACAGGATCACTAGCAGTTCGTCCTGGCAGAGGACAGAAACCAGTGTAGGAACAGACAACTGCCGAGGTTGCAACTGCGATCATTGATGGCACAGAGGGGACCCATGTTGGTAGTATAGCAGCGTCCATGGAGTAGTGAAACAACTGGATTTGATGTATGCCAAGATATGAAAGGTCTTGCGGAAGTTATCCACTTCTATCCATATAGCCGTGTGCAACAACTCAACACAACAATTATGGTAGGCGACTGACATTTGCTTGCACGTTTTTATCAGAATGGAAATAAATGATGCTTAGCCTTGAAAAATTCTCTGGGGAAATGGGGCCCATTTTTATCTGGATCGGGCTGTCAACACCCAAAATTGTCAAATTTGGGCATCCGAACTACCCCTTGCGTTTCAGGAAATCCCATTTCATTCACCACAAGTCACTAATTCATGTGGCTTCAAAGCAAATTTCATCATAAGACCATTCGACCATACTCCGACAGGACCAGTAACCTGTTTCATTACCACACAGAAATATTGCGATATGTTGAGCAGTTTCGTCTTTCCACAACTTTAGCAAAGACAATGTCTCGATGAGATAATTTTTATGCAAGATGGAGCCCCACCACACATTGATCGATCGGTATCATCAATTCACAGACTAAGTAATCAGTCGCTTCTTTCCGGTTGCATGTCTGCCTTTCTCCCCAGATCTTAACTCCATGCAACTTTTGGCTGTGGGAGTTACTTGGAAGTCCAAGGTCTATCTTGATAGGATTCCAAACTTGATACCTTAAAGGACAACGTATCACGGGCTGTGATAAACATTCCTTCAGACATGTTACATTCGGCTGTAGAGAATGTTGTACACAGGATGCAATTCCTGATCCACGAGAACGGTGGCCACACTAAACCTGGGCCACTTCCCCACGGGGAAAATGAATGCTGCATAAAAGGTGATGTTTCAGTTCAGTTTCATCTGTTATTCATTTGTCTATCCATTGCAATTCTTTTACATTATACAGTGCCACATTTCCCCCTGTCGGCTACTTTTGTATCTACTTTTTTTTTCCATGGAATCCTTCTTCCCATGTCTTCATTAATCTTCCCACCAAATTTGGTGCCATTCTAGTTGTTCAATCTAGTTACAGATCGGCTTTGAGAAGTACAGCCACCTTGTACTTTGATTTATTGAAAATATTATCTGTCTGTACATAATATTAGAAGATTAGGAATTTGTTTAATTAATAGCCAGACTATAAATGCTATGTCACCAAACAAATCAAATCAGGCTAAACAAATGAAAAAAGGTGGGGGAAACTTATTGCCTGCTGTATCATCCTAGAAAGATAAGCGGAAAATTTTGCTGAATGAGGTACTAGATTACTGCAAGAAATATGACAGACCAATGATATCAATAGTAAAGTGCATAGCGTGAAAGCATTAAAAACCTCATAAAGCTGAATCATATACTTCCAACTATTTGTCTTTTCTTTTTGTTATGGAAAGTAAAGTATTTTTCTAAGGAAAATTGCATTTTTTTTTTAATGCCACCATTCTATCAATGTCCATACATGATCTCTGTATCTACTATTCTCAACACGTATCCTGCATATTACTCATTTTGCTAACAATGTTGAAAACACCCAATGATGATGGCAATACATAAAATGTAAAAAAATCTCTTTCTTAAGTACGAAAGACAAATGAAAATGTGCTTTGTAATATCAAAATGTATTAATGAATAAATAAAACTGTTGAAAAAGAACAGTTAGAAACTATCAGCTGCTACAGTTTAAATAAGACAATTCAAAATCTAAACTTTGATAATAATTAATGTGATATATAAACAAGCAAGCAAAAAAAAAAGTACTCTGAAAAAAAATAGGAACTTACAGTATTTTTCTTCCAGTGATCTTTAAATTTTGGCCTCATCTTTTTATGGACCACAACATCCTGCATATCTTCTAAAGTGGGATGCTGTCCGATTTCTTCTTCAAAGGGTAGCATGTATTCATCAACAGGACCTTTTAATCAATTATTTAAAATTAGCAATCTATTTACATGTATTTCCATTATTCTTTTTCAAATTTGTCTAAGTCTTTTCATTTTGTTTACTAAATTTAAAAGTCTACATGATGTATTTTACTAAGAATATACAATATTCTTAGTAAAATATGTCATGCAGGCTTTTAAATTTATCTGCATCTCAATTATTCATTATTGAATTTCTCCATTGACAAATTTCTACAAACTCCAATACAACTTATTTTTAGCTTGAGACAATGTCTTTTTTGTTTGTGTTATGTGACATTAACCTTCGTCATACAAGGTGGGGTTATTTTTACCCCAACACTTTTAAAATGCGTTGATGGTCCCTTATAATGCAATCAAATAACTTGACCTTCTCAGTAGCTGGAGCTTACACATGTCCGCGTCGCATCACATTGTCGAATAAGTACCGAAGGCGCCGCAGTGGTGTACACAGGTGCTCAAAGTGGGTCCTGGGCATTTTTAACCCCACATTGTATGGGACGTCTCTAAAAAAATAAGCGTCCACTTGTAGGTTTTTTTTTTGTTTTTACCTAAAATTCATGTTCAAAAAGCCGAATAAATATAGTTTAAAGGATATAATATGAAACAAATACGTTCCTACATGAAAATCTATATTTTTTTTGTTTTGTTGTGACTTAATAGTAAATTGTTGATTATAAGGAGAATTTGTAAAATTTTTTAGTTTTTCTATTAAAAAAGTTTAATTTTTTTTATATTTTTGTATTTATTTAATAATATAATAATATCTTCAACAGAAAAACGCATTCAAGCGAATTTTATTTAATGCATCTATAAAATACATGCAATTCATTGTGGGGTTAATTTAACCCCACGTTGTATAGGTGAGGAGTTTTTTTCACCTTGTATGCCGAAGGTTAAGGCAATCCCACAAGTAAGCTACTGACAAGAATGGAAATGTAATTATCTATTATGGAAACATTTACTATTCTCAATGAATGTGTCCTAGTTTATGTAAGGTGAATCAAAATACACATCTTGGAATGATTTCAGATAAGTAATAGATAAAAGATTATACATATATCCACATATAACTGTTATTTTATTACATTATATGACAATGCATTAAAATTACTTATTTATTGCCATCAAGGAGGAGGAGATTCAGGAGCAACTGGAGGCTTGGGAGGAAACGGTGGGAGAATATGGGATGAGATTCAACATGGGTAAATGTGAGATTCTGTTGACGACCAGGAAGAGGAATAGACCGGTGAATGGGATTACTCTTGGAGGACGACTGCTGAAGAAGGTGGAAAGTTTCAAGTTCTTGGGAAGTGTGGTGGAGGAGAATGGAATAAATGACAAAGAGATTACAGAACGTGGCAGACAGGCAGAAGTTTTCCTGAGATGCGTCAGGAGTTTGGTGCGGAGTAAGGATGTCCCGCAAAAAAGTAAAGAAGTGTTGTGCGATGCTATTATGTCCTATGCTGACATGAAGACAACTTGGATAATGAAGAAAAGAGAGGTAAGCAGATTGATGGCTTGTGAGATGAAATTCCTGCAGGGTAGGTTAGGAGTTACTAGAAGAGATAGGGTGAGGAACGAAAGGATTAGGGAGATAGTGAAAGAGGAGCCCCTGCAGGAAAGGACTGAGACATCTAGATTGAGGTGGTATGGGCACTTAAAGAGAATGGAGGAGAAAAGGATTCCCAGGAGGATGCATGAGATGCAGATACAGAAGAAAAGTCCAAGGGGAAGACCAAGAGATAAATGGATTAGAGGAGTGGAGGAATGTGTCCGAAAGAGGTGGGAGGACTGGAACAGGGTGACAGCGGAAAGATGGTGAGAGATAAGAACTAGGTGGAGAGGCTTATGTTCCCGACAGACCCAGCCTGAGGTTGGAAGCTGTAACGGATGAGAGAGAGAGAGAGAGAGAGAGAGAGACAGGGTCTACTACCATATTTGATCTAATCATTCACCCCATTTGCTCATTAAGCCTGATAGTTTACAATGCACATCAAAGCACTGATTACTAAAGGAAATCTAAAGAATTTCTAAAGGATTACTAAAGGAAATCTAAAGGAATTATCAAAACTAATTGGGGGGAAAAAAGGGGAAGAAAATTCTCACAATTCCAACTTCAAAGCTTGCCAAATATTCAGTTAAAGATTAAAATATAACAAATTTAACAAATGAAGTAATGGATGTTCTCTTATTAGTGTATTTTCCAAAGGAAAAATACACTATTTCTCCCCTACCTGAACAGATCAGCCTGGGACCTTGTGATAAGCACCAATCAGAATTCATAGATTACAAATATATATATATACATACATACCATTCAAATTCTTCTTCACATGATATATATATATAAAAGTTTCCACTTTTTGACGATTTATACCATTATACTGACGGTGTTTTTAGAGCATTTATACAACTTTTTAGGTATTGTAGGGCATTGGTTTAACTACAAATAGTAGTTAAGTATTAAAAAGTCAAAATCTGTTCACAGGTATTTAGGGGGCAGGCATTAGAAGTGGGGCGGGATCTCAAAGCTGTGATGTAGATAACTGGATTAAATTTTGAGCTTCTGGGCTAATACTTTTATGGGCGATAGATACCCTTAAGAACTCGGCTGCTATGTATTTCAACCTAATCACATCACCAGTTTCAAAATGGTGGTCGATAGAAATTTTCAATTTTTGATGTTTTTCCTATGACTTTTTGATGTTTTTCCTATCTTCAAAACCTTATCTTGATGTTGTTTCTACAACTTCTGCCACAAACTTTTTAGAGCTTTTAGGGCATTGGTTTAACTACAAATAAGTAACAAAAAGGTCGACATCTCTTCATGGGTGTTTAGGGGGCAGGGCTTAGAAGTCAGGCGTAACCTCAAAGTTGTAAAAGCAGTTTTTACCTTTGGAAAATACACTTACCATAGTGTATGCGCGGCAGAGATATTTTTAATATTAAAAACGGTATTTTCAGTTATAAATATACCTGCAAATTAGAAGATATGTTTTGAAAAAAACAAAACATACTTTCTCAATTAAGTTTTTTAAAAGGCTCCAACTTTACCAGTTAGCTAATGATAAGTTTCAAAATAATGATGTGCAGATCTGTCAATGTGTTAAAAAAGCAACAAATGTTCTAAAATAATATTGAAAAAAAATATAAAAAAAAAGTGTAAAAGTGTCTTTATTCATTAATGAAATTATAAAAATGACTGTCATTATTAGGATTCAATGGACAACTTGAGGATAGGCGGGGCTTCGTAGTTAAATAATCCCCACCAGGCTACTGTTGGGCTTGTGGATAAACAAAGCCACATGCTTCGTTTTAACCTGTGCAGATATAGAGGGTGAACTAAAGGATTTGATTTGGATGAACAATTCTAAGCCTTCCAAAATTTTCATATCAGATGTAGAGTTGATTATATTGAAGAACACGGCAACAACATATTATCAAAGAAGAATATAATTTATTTATTTTTAAATATTATATGTCTGGACTGCATCGACAATGCATTTGCTTTTGTAAAGGCTTACTGCTACTAAGTTTGGGAAATGCTGTCCAACGCCATCATTCTTCACGATAACGCCACCTGTCAGCTCCTGCACAGGCTTTGTTATATCGATGGGGTGGGAAGTCTTGGAACACCCTCCATATTCACCAGACATGCGTTTATGCGACTTTGATTTGATTCCAAAACTCAAGCTGCAGTTGCAAACAAAGATTAAATTTTGATGGCATTTCGGCAAGAGGTTCAACGCTAATGACCTACATGCAGACAATGGTATTCTCCGCTTTTCCAAACGCAGGCAACCTAAGTGGACAATATTGGAGATTATTTTGAGGGGTGTTAGCAATATGTATTGAGTATTACTGTGTTCTTTTCCTTCCATGGCTACACTGCATTGCCTAATTAAACGATGATTTCCAAATACACTACAACCTCGTTTATCCGAAGTAACTGGGACCAAAGGCAATCCGGAAAATTGAAAATCTGGATAATCCGGATAATACGGGTAATAAGCAAAAGAAATCTTTAAATAAGCAGACTAACCGTTTATTACGATAAAAAACTATGTTTTGTAACAAAATTACTCTAGTAAAGCTTTCTTAAACTCGGCAAAAACATTTTATTACCAAAAATTTATTGTACAATCTATGCAGGAACTGTACATTTAATCAAAATAAAAAGCGAATGTTTGGCGTACTTATAGTTATGTTCTTGTTATCATAGTTAAAATTATTATCTATGTGAACATTAAATAAAAAAAAAAAATGACTACAAATCTGATCCGGATTATCCAGAGATCCGGATCAACGAGGCTTAAGTGTACGTATTTTCCACTTGCTCCTATGACGTTACTCCACTGACCTAGACTACATCAGTGGTGCCAATCAGAACATCAAACAGGCATTCAAACATATATTCTAGAATTGCAGTGTTATCACGTTTGGCAGATAAAAAATAGACCTAAATTGATCCTCATACAATTTGAATTTTTTGCATTGTTCCAATGTAATGATCACAGCAAACTGAGATTTTATCTTTCATGTATTTTTTTAATATATTTTATGTAGCTTTAACTCCATATGAGTTTTGAAATATATTAATGTAACAATAACTATCTTCCT
The DNA here is from genome assembly GCA_023159025.1 of Thereuonema tuberculata. Taxonomy (NCBI): domain Eukaryota; kingdom Metazoa; phylum Arthropoda; class Chilopoda; order Scutigeromorpha; family Scutigeridae; genus Thereuonema; species Thereuonema tuberculata. The sequence continues at coordinate 154,367,856 of JAFIDM010012231.1, forward strand.
CTAAATTATCTGCATTCATGTATTTAACATATTTTCCTCCCTTTTTTGTTCTTTTCTGATTTAATGAATGTGTTATTTAGTTTTATTAAAAACTACTATTTCTTATTAGTGCTGTATTTTTTCACAATCATTTTCAGTTGTCACTGTTAATGTTTTATATATTCTTTTATTCTGGCTAAAATTTGATTGTTCAGTTACCAAAATGAACCTAGTAAATTTTCAATTATCTTACTCTTTTACTGTTGTTTTTTAACTTACTGATAGTTAAATTTATATATAGATTTTTGAATGAATTATTTTTCACAAATATTATCTGTATGATTCTCCTAGCTCTTGCATTTTCTTGTTTGTTTGTTTGTTTTTCAATTCAGTAACATTTCGCATTTTCAAAGAAATTTGATATTTCCTTATCTGAAGTTGAATATCTACATGTTAGTTGTGTCTGTGATGTCCAACAGGTGTTCAACCAAATACTGTACCACATATAACTACTCTCAAGATTTCAAAGTCACAAACATCTAATAGCATTGTTCAACTACAGCATTTATTTGTCCATGTCAACAGCTGATTCTTTATGAACTGCTCACTGGCAACTACACTATAGCTAACAATGAACAGATCACGATTTTGATCAGAGAATTCTTAGACGCTTTCTTGAAATCAAATGTTGAGACAGTACATAGAGACAATACTAATTTATGTATGTGGGCTTATTTCTATGTTTCTATATATAAAAAAGTTGTTTACCATCTTGGGATGAACACCGGGAAAGAAGTTCCCAAAGAACAAGTCCACAAGCATACATGTCTATCCTTAAAAATGCGTCTCGCTGGAAATTAATAGCTCCTTCCAAGACTTCTGGAGCCATGTAACGTCTGGTACCAACCTAAAAAAAAGTAGATGTACTCCAGTTAAATAAAAAAAAATATAAAAAAATCCAAGCTTTTAAAAGACAATTATAAGAGAGTAATTATGATTAAAACACATTTTATAAACAACAAGGAAGAATC
>JAFIDM010012231.1:154398832-154418039 GCA_023159025.1 Thereuonema tuberculata
TTGTTTATTTATATTAATCCCTATAGGTAAACTTAGATATTTTACATAGTCCTTGGTTGTTTCTTCATTTTCTTTTACTTTTAATTTTACAAATTTTCTCTTTTTGAAAAAATCATTAATAACACTCTCCATAAATTCTTTTGGGTACTCATTTATTGTTAATATTTCTTTCAATTCCTTAATTTTATCTATCCAAATCCTTTTATCATGGGTATAATTAGTGATGCGTCTAAGATGACCTTTAATAATTTCTTTTTTTGTTGACATTAAATGATTTGAATTAAAATTAATCATATGTTTGCTTTGAAATTCCTTTCTGTAATATTCACATTTTATATTTATCTATATTTCGTCCTGAAGAAGTCCTCTAATTCAGGACGAAATATAGATTGCTGAGAAAAGGAGATGTCAGAGTTGTTGAGTCAATTTTTTATATATATGATAATAAGAAGAAACACGTAAGTTGTAATGCAAATTGATCTCTCCAAAAGCGTCAAATATCTTGGAGTAATCCTTGACTCCAAGTTGATTTGGAAAGAATATCTTGATAAGAAGATCAAGAAATCTATTGCCACCTTTTGGATGTGCAGAAGGACCTTTGGCTGCTCCTGGGGTCTTAAGCCAAAGGTCATCTATTGGCTTTACGTGACCCTGGTTAGAACGCGCTGTGCTACGCAGCTATTGTATGGTGGACTAGAACAAGGCTGAAGACGGTTAGAATGCTTTTAAGCAGAGTTCAACGTCTAGCCTGTCTAGGAATCACCATTTGTTTAAGGACGACACCTACTGCCGCCTTGGAGGCAATCTTGGATTTGCCTCCTCTTCATCTCTTTTTAGAGCATAAAGCCAGAAAACCGCCTTTAGGCTAGTTAATCAAGGCAAATGGTGTAATAACACCTCATATCATTCTAGTATCTGGAGGGAAGCACAGAACTTATGTCCAATGCTTTCTCTCCGAACTACTCTGATTTCCACTTTTAACATGACACCTAGCTATGCCACACACTTTTCTTGTAGAGAGGAATGGCTTGCTAAGGGACATGATCTTCTCCCCTCCTGGAGTATTGTCTGGTTCACGGATGGATCCAGGATTGGAAACAAGACTGTAGCCGGTATATACGGGCTAAGACCAAGGGCTAGCTTTTTCCAAGCCTAGGGATTACTGCACTGTATTTCAGGCTGAGGTATATGCCATTCTTTTCTGTGCATATGAAAACCTCAATCGTCACTATGTCAATAGGACTATTTATATCTGCTCAGATAGTCAAGCTGCCTTACATGCCCTGAACAGTCCTCTTTGCACCTCTCAGCTTATTGCTGAATGTAGGAAGGCCCTATTCTGCCTAGCCAGTACAAATATGGTTTATTTATTCTGGGTTCCTGGGCATTCAGGTATTGATGGAAATGAGAAAGCGGACCTGTTAGACAGAAAGGGCTCATCTTTGACTCCTACTGGCCCGGAACCCTTTTTAGGTTTCTCATTCGTTCTAGGCAAACAATTACTGGGAGCTGTCTTGAAAAAACAGTTCCATGAGCATTGGATTGCCTCGCATGGTATGAGGCAGGCTAAGTTGTTTATTAAAAGGCCTGACCACTGTTTTGCAATGTCAATCCTAAATTTAGATAGGAAACATTGCAAAATGATTACAGGAGTTCTTACAGGACACTGTACTCTTAATAGACACCTACATATACTTGGTATTTCTCAAAGTAATGTATGTAAGAAATGTGGAATGGATCAGGAAACTCCTGAACACATTCTATGCCACTGTCCAGCTTTAGCTAGGAACAGATGGGAGATCTTTGATAAAATTCGCATTACCACTGGTTATATCTCCACGCAAAAAGTCAAGGTCATCTTGCTATACTGTAAATCTACAGGACTCTTCATGACCACGGAAACTCAATCTTACGTTGTAGAAGAATCATTGATTTAAACAATGTTTTTATGAGGGTACACAATGGACCCATGCATGAGGTCTGAGTGGATAACGGCTGTTAGCTGACCCTCTTATATCCTTATCCTTATTATATACTCCATTTTACCCTACTTTCCTAGAAAAGAGAGGATCTTCAAATCACTGCGATTTTCTCTTAATAACTTCTGAAACACTGAACTTCTTGAAACACGACATGCATATTTAAAGGTAACTTTTATATTTATTATATATATATTTTTCTTCCTATAAGGCTTCTTGTCAAGAAATCACAATGTGACATTATACAGGTAATTCGGACATAAAATCAGAAATACTTCTGATGAATTAAGAAAACTGCATTTTTGCAAACACCATCAAGCGTAGTAATTTAAAATTAATCATTGACTTTGCTGCATGTAGGATTTCAGTTCTCTCGACATTTTCAAAATGGGGGAGGTTGTGAGATAATAGCTGAGTGTTTTGATTTAAAATTTTGCCATATTTTTTTTTTTGTCCTTAAAATGTGTCCAGTAAAGAAGTTCATAATTGTAAAATCTGCTCCAAAAATAATAAGATGGACATAATGAAAACAAACTTATTGAATTCTCTCTCTTGAAGATCCAAGATGCTTTGTTAAAATAATGAGCAACATTACCTAGAGTCGGAAAATTCCTCATTCACTCGTACGTTTATATTTAAAGATGTCTTATAATGACTTTTAATACTTTTACATAATCCAATAAATCTGCATGCACTGCCATGATTAAGATTAAATCAGATTTAAGAAACTTAAATAAAAAATACAGATTGAATTAATTTCTTTTCTTTTTTTTTAAGAAAATGAAAAAAGAAAAAGAATGAAATGAAACAAAGGATTTGTCAAGCACTGTTTTGTTGTCTGCTGGCCTAAAATGAATAAACTTTAGAAAAATAAAGAAGTGAAAGCTGAGAGTAAAAACTATGAAATATTGATTTGTACTATACGATTAAAAAATAAAAGAAAACCGTTCACTGCTTATTTTTTTCCTACTGAACTGGCCTAGTTAAACTTCATTTGCAAACACTGCACTTGGCTACTTTTCATTTTCCTATTGTTTTGTTATTATAAGACAGTTATAGACGCAATACAATAACAACCTATCAAAATTGGGTGAAATTTCTTTTCTACTGAAATGAACTTTTATCACAATTCACAAGTTACTTATAAATCTCAAAAGGAAAAAAAAAAAAAAGGAAATGAGACTAGTTGAATGACAATTAGCCATGCGTTGTTCTTTCCAATGAGCCCAACATCACAAAAATCAAACAAGCTAAACAAAAGTTAATCCGATTTTTTTTTTTGTTTTGTTTTAATTTTAGCAATCCTTAGCAACATAACAAAGCAAGTCTGACATTTGTCTTCATCCTATTTCTTTTGTATATTGTCGCATTCTTTCCAATGTCTGTCGAAAGAAATTTTTAAAATATAAAACTAAGACAGAAATTTGATTTTATTGTAGCTGTATCCATGAAAAATGCTTTCAATTTCTTAAGGTCATTAAAAACCAAAGGATATTACAGCTCAAACAAGTATTTGCAAAATCTAGAATAAAATCAAAATTTCGAGTCCATTTCCAAGTTTCAAAAAATTCCAGTATACAGTAATTTGTATTAAGATACAATATATTTGTATAAAGTTTTAGATACTATATATTAAAACTTATTTTTTTGTTTTGTCTATTTGCTGTTTTCATATTTAGTTTGCAAATTACGTTTATTTTATTTCCTTTATGTGAGATGCAAAGAGGTCTTACAATTAATCCTTTCCACACCTTCCACTGTTTACGATATCAAAAATAGTAAACCAAGAAACCAATGAAACTAAAATATATTTTTTCACAATGTTTAAGGAAACAGTAAAGTAATTCTTCTTTCTTGTTATTATTACTGGGCTGCTGACAATATTATCCATAAATTCAGATAGTCTCTTAATTCTGTCTTCTTCCAAGGTGAAGATTGATGATTGTAACTTTACCTTATGTTTATGTTCAAATTATTATATTTGATAATATATTTCCAAAGTAGAAAATTTTAAAGAGTAATCTTAACTTAAAATGAAAGGCATATTAGCAGCACATTGAAAATTGAGAATTGTTAAAAACTTAAATATGATAAAAATACAAGAGCTAAAACCTACACTTGTAAAATCCTTCAACCCAATTATACATTTACTTCTGAAATTTATTTCTGATTTATTTCTGAAATTTGATAATACAGTAGAAACTCGATTAACCTTCGGGACCGGGACTGTGATGGTTAACCGAATAGGCGGATAACAGAAATTTCGCAATAAACATATACAGTAACGGAATTTCAATGCTGGTTTGGGACGAAAGGCAAACAATAAATCGGTAACAAATAGATATCGTCAAACACCAAACAAATAATAATAATGATAATAGAAACATAAAACAGTAGGCCTACTAGATAATAAGGTTTATATGTTGAAGCTGTAATCCAGTGGTTCTCCACAGGGATCTCGTTGAATCACACTTATTTTAAAATGGTAAACCATTTTATGAATTATTTACCAGTGTGCATAAATGCTCCTTAGAATTTTAATAAATTAGTTTTCATTCAAAATAAAGCATAATCATTTACTATTTCGTTGATTATTAATGTAATCCCTTTACTCTTTCTTTTATTGAATAGCTATGAGGGGTCCACCAAAAAAAAAGAAAGAAGGGAAAAGAGGTCCATGGGTAAAAAAAGGTTGAGAAACCCTGCTGTAATCAGTCATCTTCTGTTTCTTCAAGGCTCGAGCATTTTTTCGCAGCAATGTCCCATATTTTATGGAAAAGTAGGTTTTGCAATCGATGACAGATAACAGAGAGTGACGGTTAATCGAGTTTCCACTGTACAACAAATGTACAGATAACTTTAAAACCTTTCCTGTTTTATTGCTTTTCAAATGAGATATAAAAGGTTCACAAAAATATCTTTTTCTTCCATAAATAATACAAATGTGGTTTACAATTGATTTTCAAAACCTCTATTTCTTATGCAAGGATGAGCCCATTTTCGTATTCTGTTCTTGTCATTCCAGTAGAAACAGTGTTCCTTATAAATGTTCTGCTTCTTGTATTCTGTCCATCAATTCTTCTCTGTATGCATTTCTTTTGCATACACAATTTATTTCATGTGCCCCATACATAAAAACCTAGGGGCATTAGATCAGGGCTCCTGGTATGCCATGGTATATGTCCTCTTCTCCGAATCCATCGGTTTGGGAACCACCGGTTCAGCAACTCTTGTACAGTTCAGTGATAGTGAGCAGGACATCCTTCATGTTGAAATATCACCCTATGTCTATTTGTTAACGGCATGCGTCTAGTAACTCCAACTAATTATTACTCAGAAACTCTTCAGACACTGAGCCATTCAGGTTATAAGGCAAAAAGTGAGATTAAATTGTTTCCAATAACTCTAACCCATACGTTCATGCTAAATTTTGTTTGGAAACTAACTTGTCTTGTTAATTGTGGATTCTCCTCCCCCCAATACTAATTATGGTAATTAGTAGTATCTTCTCTACTGAATTTTGACTCATCAGTTTACAAAATTCTTGCCAAAAAAGACGAATCATCAATATCCGCTTGTAAAATGAATTGGTAAAATTCAAGTCTTCGTAGAGGATCACCCTCCTCCAGGCCTTAAACAGTTGTATAATGGAAGGGATGTTGAAGTTCTCAGAGGAGAATTGACCAAAATTTCACTGATACATCTAGATCAGCAGCTACTTTCCTGGTGCTAGTTGTAGGATCTTCATTCAATCTTCTAAAAATTTCTTCATCCATATCAGGATTATAGCCAGGAGCTCAAATATATTCACTTCTTTAAATGATGCCAGTTTCAGAGATGTGTCAGTAGGTTGCACTAAATATAGTCACATGAGAAACACGCCTATTTAGAAAGCAACGTCCATATTCCCACTGGGAATCAGCTGCGTTTCCGTTACAGAAGCCGTAAATGAACAAAATATTAGCGTATTCAAAGTGAAGAAGCTTAACAAGACAAATAAGAAGCTATGACTTAACACGGAGAACAATCACAAGCAGAATGATAGCACACAACTAAAAAAAATAACACATGAGCAAGCGATGGTTTATAATGGAGGACTGCAATCAAGCAAACAGTGCCACAGCGTACGTTACAAGGCTTCCCGAAGGGCAACCAAACTATCATTAATGGAAGTAAAAGATATTTCTTAACCTTTTACCCCCTCATTTGAAAGATAAAAAAACAGAAGTTTTTAAAGTCATTTGTATATTTACTGTATAATCAAATTTCAGAAATAAATTCACTTGAATGTACAATTGGGTTGAAGGTTTTAGAGCTTTTGTATTATCATCAAATTGAAGTTTTTAACATACTGTTTGCCGTTACGAGGGACACTTAACACTGAGGTGTTCCCTTTTAACCCCTACAGAGCCCGACTGTTGTTTTTCAATGGGGGAGGAAGTTTACTACTTCTGCCCCATTGAAAAGAAATGGCCGGGTACTGTAGGGGATGGATAGGAACATCTCAGATGTCAGAGTCCCATTGCCAGAGAAATTTCAGTAGCACTCTACCTTTAGGTTAGAAGCACTACCAGCTAATCTTACACTTTGGGGTCATTATTATGATAAATAAGAACTTTCTGAACCCAAACACTACGATAACGCGGCAACTAATGCAAACAGCATGAACGCTAGAAGCAGAATGGAGGTAAGTTCTGTGGGGAAGAATGGGGTATGGGACAAAGGAAGACGAGTCAAGTACTGGGTGCATTTGGACTGCTGGATTTTACCCTATCAAAGACCGTTCTCGTTTGGCACGTATTTTGAAATTTATGAACTATTTATTTCTTTAATTTTCAAACTTTTCTTTTTGGGGGAGTAGTACACTGCGGAGAACTGAAACCACAGATACAGAATCAGTGGATATGAGGGTCCTACTGTACTTATTTTTGATTGTGGAATCATTTCAAGAAATTTATTATGTGCACATCAACTATTTCCAGTTAGTTCACACATCCATTGTTTGAGTGAAATTTATACAAATAAAGAAAATATTTTTTCATTAATTTTGTCTGGTTACTGGTATTCACTGTATTACCAAGTATTACTTACTCTTATAATTTTCATATCATTAGACATCAGAAAATTTATTTTCTGAAATTTCTAATCTTTTTATTTTTTCGTTTTCTTTGAGATGGTAAACAACATGAGGTTCCTATAATGAAATGGGAAAACAGGAATTTTGAACTTTAACAGATTACAACATTACACAAACATAATGTCATCAATCAAAACACAAACTATTAGCATCGCCACTATTACCAGTTATTTATTTTTTTTTTAAGAAACCGCAAACACTTATAAAACCAGCAAGGGTTTGATGCATATGATTACTATGGAAATACTTGTTCTCCAAATGCCACTTCAAAGATAAAGATTTGTCAAGATGATGTCCAATTGAAGCTAAGTCCAGAGGATATAATGGATGCTCAAGAACTTCATCTATCCTAGCTTCTTCCTTATCTTTTATGTCTTCTTTATTACTTTGTAGGGGGCACTCACTGTTGCAGAATATCAGATTCTAGATCTGTTGATCATTTTCTGATGTTCCTTCTTGTTTATTAGCTCTAAACCTGCTTTGTACAGGGCAGACAGAACAATAACCTAGCCTGATGATGGTGTGAGGATAAAGTCAACTGTGATCTATCCAGTAACGTACATACTGAATCAGAAATTAGCTGGTTTTGAGATGCATGTTGCCAATGAATTAAATGTTTCCTCATTCAGCCTCATTTACCCATTTATTTTTTATTTTCCATAATAGTAAAAATGGCAAATATGGTCTAAATGAGCCATCAAACTTGTCTGCAAATGCTGGCACAGATCTTCTCCCATTGTTTTTGATAACTGACGGTGATAAATTAATAATGGTCTGGTTATGAAGACCCTTCCTATGACCCAGTGGCGAATATAAAATGTACTTGGGGAGGAGGGGGGGAAGATTAATGTAAGGTTAGGTTAAGTAATTTTAAGTCCAGGATACTTTATATCAGTTTTGCTACTCATATTCAGAGCGTAATTTGCGCTGAATGCACTTATATGGGGAAGTATCACTGTCTGCCGCAGCGAAGTCTTCGCGCATGATTCATTAAAATAATTCAGATTATGGTACTTTTTTTTTTTATTTATAATCATTATTTCGGGAGGGGGGGCCTTGGCCCCTACTATGACCTTCACAAACCAGCAGTATATGATTCTTTGGGGCAAATTCCCTATCCAAACGTTGGTATTGATCATTGTGGTGGCCTCATCTACACTAATCTCTTAAGTTTCCACTCGTAAGACACATGAAACATATATCATAATTCTTCATCTTGATCATTCAAAATCAATTAACATAACTAGATGCATCAAAAAGTAATTTACAATCTATGAGAACAGTAGACTGCTTCTGGTAATGTTCAAATGTACGGTTGGGATGGGAAGAAATATTCCAGTTTTTCTTCTAATCAATCTAATATTAATCCTTTCATCAGCTTTGATTTTAAAAACATAATTCAACTTAGAATATGTTAAGAAATGTGTGAAATTCTGAATCCAAAAATGTTCTAACATTTTCTAAAAGAATGGTAAGCGTCATATTTGGTAAATGTGAAAAGAGGTATCTGAATGGCCAGATCACATAATCCTGGTGTTCATCATTGTTTTTCACCGTTTCATATATGCTATGAAAGAAATTGGATGAAACAGTGCATATGATTGGCAGAGCATGTTTGAAGCCAACAACCAATCAGAGATGAGTTCTAAAACTTTTGATTTCCTTTTTCGTTACAGTTTAAAGAAGCCTTTACATGGTACAATTTCAGTAGAATATTAACTGAATTTTAAGAAGTTGTCAACCTCTGGGAAACTGCATGTATATTATATTTTAGAATCTCTAGTATTTAAATAGAAGTGGAGTGCATTTGGAATGCAAGTTGTGAGCTTTCGATGAACAAAAAAATACTCTTGTCCTTTGTGAATCCTATTTCGCTTCAACAAGAAATGAAGAATCTCTTTTAAGAAAATGATAATCTGTACAGCCTGAATGAATTTATTTCAGTAAAAACATTGTTTTGTTTTGTCTTCAAGGATAATCTCCTGACTATGATACCCAATTCGTAATAACCTTGGATTCAGTCAAAGCGGTGGGAAAACGGTGCCAGCAGCTTCGTTGCCACTATATACGGGGATCTGCTTCGTTTACTGATATATCACAGCTTCACTGGCCATGAATGGTGCTCACTAATGACCTTCCTAAAGATATTTCAATGATGAAACTGGTGAAGCGAATCATACGATCAAAGAGCTTCAAGGACGAGTGTCAGTAATTAAAACTATTATGAAAATAGGATCATGTGACTTGGAAATAAGTGTTACCATGCCTTACCTTTGATTTGAATTTATCTTACGGTCAAAGAAGGACATGACACTATTCTGAAATGAAATTCATGACATCAAACCTTTTTTTTTTTTGGTTTACTGAAAGCCATATCATTGAGGTTTTACTTGTTTCAAATTCCTTTAATTTGAATTTTTATAGTTGTTGCTTTTAAACAAAGTCATCTCGTTCAGGGAATGAATAGATGAATGCAAACTACTTATTAAAACAACAGATGAAAATATACTTTAAAGAGGGTACTGGTTTAGGTCAGATTATTGTACAATATTAAAAATGAGCACCTTCACTGGAAGGTGCTCATGATACAGGTTGACCATTATGTAATCTAGATCCAATCATCAATCCAGCACAATTTAGATAACGTAAGTTCCTAGATCACTGCTACATTAACTTCCCGTGTTGGCAACTGCGATTTTTGTGACTACAGTTAATAATAACTGCGCCCTTATACTTATGTAACCCCTATAATTGTGCTTTTCATGTAAATAGCAGTTCCGAACCTGAGGTATGCAAAAAAAAAATTGAATAATGGCAGAAAAAGGCACATATGCCAACAATGTAAGACAAGAGACAAGACAAAAATTGTCAAATTAATTCAACATTATGGTGAGGGACAGTGCACGTTTTCATTACTTGACCTTGAGAAAAGCCCACATTATCCCTCCCTTAACAGTGACTGGCGACACTGTAAATATATACATATTGTTTGCTCATCTTATTATTATATTGTTTTTAAATCACAGTACTGACCCATTTATTTCCAGTTACAAACAAATAAAATTGAAATAACAGCAACTTTATTAATTACAAACATCTTGCTAATATTTGAGGTACAATTTGTGAAAATGGGCTATCAAGGGATGCGCAAGAAGAAAAAAAAAAGGGCTGGGAACCACTGGTGTAAAACATAAGCAGTGTATATTGCCTGACCTACAACAGTATTTATGTGTACTAATATTACTTCATTAAAGTTTCAATTGCCTTCCTTTTTTTTTATTTACTTTTCCCTATTATACAATATTATAGATGGCTTAAATGTATCCTAAGGCGAGTTTTCTACTTAAAACACTTTTAAGCAAATCATCAGGTAAATCATAATCCAGTATATCGCAGGTCCCAAAGATGCCAGATTAGTAAACAGTAGTACTGCGAAGTAAAAGTAACTATAATGCTGATATTCGATGCATATAATTTAAAGAAATAAGTAAATTACGATAAACTAATAAATATAAACTAGGCCTCATTTTTAAGTTGAAAAAATAACCGCTTTCCCTGATTATTTATATATTTAGAATTGTGTTCCAATTATTATTATAGTATATAAAAGCGTTATTCTTTCTGTCATTGTCATAAGACTTTACGTTTTTCCAATTTTGTGATCAAACTATAAGAGATAGATTGGTCATGTAAATGGATAAAATGAAGAACTTTTTAAGACAAACAAAATGCTTCAAAAATCTTTCGAAAAAGTTTTTGACTTCCAAGATGGCGCCTTTTAAAGGGTCAAATTTTGACTTTTTCTCAATTTAAACGAAAAGTATAAAAGTTGGAAGAGAATATTATATTGAGAAAATGTTGGTATTTGAAAGTTCTATCAAACAGTATATCAGTCATTAACCAACGTTTCTGCGTTTGGAAGATACATGCAAAAATGAAGTGTTTTTGCGGCAACCACCCGTGTGAGTGCCAACGCGCAATACACTTGTGTTAAGTGGAGAAGCCCACAACGAGCTGGGAAGTCATGTATTCTCCGATCTCCATAGTAATTTGCTAAATAAATAAAGGTTTTTTTTTTTAATGCTATACATGCAAGGGTTCCGGAGCGAAGCGATGATACCCTTCTAGTATATTATAAAAACGTTATTCTGTCTGTCATAAGATTCTCAGTTTTTCCAATTTTGTGACCAAACTATAAGAGATAGATTGGTCATGTAAATGGACAAAATGTAGATCTTTTTAAGACAAACAAATTGCTATTAAAATCTTTCGAAAATCTTTTTTTGGTTTCCAAGATGTCGCCTTTTAAAGGGTCAAATTTTAACTTTTCCTGAATTTAAATGAAAAGTATAAAAGTTGGAAGAGAACATTATATTGAGAAAATGTTGGTATTTGAAAGTTTTATCGAATGATATATCAGTCATTTACAAATGTTTCTGAATTAGCAAGATACATGCAAAAATGTGATTTTCAGCTTTAAATTTTTGGTGTATGGCGCCAACCCACAAAACATTTGAGTTATCCGGGGAAGCCACAACGGGCTGGGAAGTCATATATTCTCCGACGATCTCAATATTAATTTGCTAAATAAAGTTAGTTTTTTTAATACTATATATGCAAGGGGTCCGGAGCGAAGCGATGATATCTGGCTATTATTATTACATATTATAAAAATGTTATTCTGTCTGTTAGTCTAAAAGCAAAATGAATAATCAATGAGGTTAACAAAACAAAATTCATGAAAGTAGCAAAATGAATAATCAACGAGGTTAACAAAACAAAATTCATGAAAAATCTACTTATATAATAAGAAAAGTCCTGATTCATCAACACCCACCCCAAACCTTTGGTCCTAGAAACCTAAAATTCTGCACAGAGGTTCCCTTTATGATGTAAACAAGGAATAAGGCCGGATTTTTCGAAATTCCCATGGGATAGGGAATAATCTGGCAAACTGACCATGAAGTGTGTGGCGGCAGCCCCAAGTATGTGACGCCAAATCGCAATACACCTGAGTTAAGCAAAGAAGGCCACAACGGACTGGGAAGTCGTATATTCTCCGATCTCAATTTTAATTTGCTAACCAAATAATATTTTTTTTAATGTTATATATGCAAGGGTTTCGGAGCGAAGCGACCGTACCCGGCTAATTATTTCAATATTTTATTAGTAGTAGTAGAAATAAAACTCCTACAGCTAAATTAAAATATCTTGAATTTAAGTACATCGAGATTTTAGGAAGAAATCAAATAAATTCAAAACTTTTCAAAGTACTTCAACTTAAGTATATCTACAGAAACCGACTGACGATTTATTTAAGTCATTTTAATTTAAGAACTACAGCAAAGACAAAGATGATGTAAATTTCATATCATCGTCAGATAATTATTTTCTCTACATTAATGTTCTAAATGTAATCTTGTTATAAATTCTAAAACTAACTAAATCAATTAGTTTAAAATATACTTTTTAGCAGAAAGAAAGTTTACTGATGAAGCTTTCCGATTACAAATGTTTCAAAAACTAAAATTCGAAGATGTTTTATTTCATTCCTGTAAATCAAAATTTAATCTAAGTTAAAAAATTAAAAATATATTCTCCTAAAACCAAATATCAGAACAGCTTTGACCTGCAAGACCACCCAATTTACATCGGCTGAGTTGGATTCAACTGATCATGGCTGCATGGTCTTGGGGGCCGTTAAAACATAGTTTTATGATCAAGAAGAATATTGTTGATAATTACATCCATAGATTGGATCAAAATTCAAGTTGTGACTCTGATTTTAAGAAAGGAATTGAAAACATGAAGACGATTTTCATGAAAAATGATTATAGCATTAGTTTTCTAAATAAAGCAATAAGTAATTATGATAAGTTTATGATTAAAGAAATGGATAAAAACAAAAGTAAAGAAACAATTATAGTATCTTATCTAAATAATAGCAGTTGTTATTTGAAGAAAATTTGTAAAAAATTTGACATCAAGATAGCTTTTGAATACAACAACAAATTGAAAAATATTTTATGTCAAAAAATTAATAAAAATGAGAACAAAGCTAACATGTGATTAATCTATGAATTGGAATGCCAAAATTGTGGGAAAATTTATATTGGGGAAAGTAAAAGAACAACACGGGAGAGGGTACTTGAACATAGTAATTGTATTAAAAATGACCTGAAAGAAAAATCTGACGTAGCATATCATTGTAGAAAAAATGGACATTGGATCAAAGAGGAAGTAAAAATAATTATGTTAGAAAAAGATACAAAAATAAGAAAAATACTGGAAAGCATAATAATCAGAAACACAAGAAATTTAAATTACAATAGAAGCAAAGGTTTGGAAGTTGAGAATATTTTCATAAATTTAGCTAGGGAAATGGTAAAAATTCATATGAACAAGAACAAAAAAAGTGTAATAATCGATGAATTTAAAAAATTATGATTATTATAATGATTGTTAGTAAAATAAAACAATTGTATTAAAATTAAGAATTGTTGAATTTGAAACAATTGTAAATATAATAATATGTTAGTAGCATTTTAAGGATAAAATGCTAAGTTTTGTTAACAACTATGCTAAGAAATCTTTTATAATTTGATATCACCTGACTATACATTGTAATCTTGAAGAAGGAAGATAGAAAATTCTTCCGAAAATTCGGTAATAAAATGAAGTGTAGATGAAGTTTATTCAATAAAATATATTTTAACCTTTTTAACTTATATGTATTCTTGTCTAAATTTTATTTACGCACATTAAGTCAACTAACCTAAGACAATGGAAGCACATGATGTAACTAAGTAAACAAAACTTTTTTTTTTTTTTTTAAAGTTAAAATATTCAAAATAAGCAAAGTTCCCAAAACAACTAAAAACTGAACTAAAAGTACCCTAAGCAAAACGTAAATCACAAATATTGCTCTGAATGATTTCGGAATTCATCAAGTCCACTGCTTGCATAATATCAGATAGATTAAAGTATGGCAACCTTGTTACTTATGGTGCAACATTAATGACAGTCATTCTAAGTCAACAGTTTTTATTCCTTTCAAATCAACAATTTTAAAACTAATTCTCCCTTGACATCAGTTTCTTTTTCTTTTAAGCTTTCTCCAATTGTGCACATTTCTGAAAACTTATTTCATAAATAAATCTTACATAACATATTGCTTCCCTAAGCTCTAAAGCTTGAACTTATATATTCACTGAAACATCTTATTTTCCATTTTTTCATATCCTAAAATCCTCAATCAGAAATCTTTCTTTGATCTAAAAATTTTTAAATTATAAAAATAAACTCATTAACAACCTTATAAAATAAAAATTTAGAAAGCTGTCCATTAACAAATAAAAAAAAAATCCCATATTATTGATTTTTTTTTTTTAATTTTTCTTAATTCATTTCCCTAAATAAAACTGTTCCTTCATTAATGTTCTCTGTAATTAAACTTGAAAGAGGAAAAAAATGGAATGATCATCATTTTCTCTGCTTTTTTAAGTAGTCTATTATAATCAACACTATCTCAATTAAATGAGTATAGAATAATAAATGCCAAAACACTATAACAATCCTAAGTAACATTGCTTTAAATAATACATAAGCTGTTAAAAGCTTCATTAAAATATGCAAAGAATTCAGTAAAAGTTCAGTCTAATTTTTAAAATGGAGAAAGCAGATAAAGCAGATGAAATCTAAACGTTCATTATTTACAATTTTACCTTACAGAAATGTAAGGGCTTATTTAAATTCTTACATTTACCCTAAAATTATTTTCCTTCACAATCCAAAGTTTACGAATTCAATTTCAAATAAAAATCGAACACATTGTAATAAATTAAGGCAAACAAAAATAAATAAAATAGTCTGGCTAGACTATAGAATCCGGCTAGACTATAGGTTGTAATTCGGTGCGGAACAACACACCACGTGGTTTTTTTAAGATCATTTATTCGTTTATTTCTGCGGAGAGATATTTTCTTTTTGTCACGTGATTTATATTGTTCTCTATTGTTCTTTGTTTTTTTTTCAATTGTTCTTTGTTCTGCGCTGCCAAACAATGGATGCTTGTCAAAAGTTAACGGACGGGAAATGTGCTTTTGTTTATCTGGCAAGTTTGAGAGATGGATGTAAGAAAAATGTTATTGATTTTTGTATGAATGTGGGTCTGATTGCGAAACAGTATCAATGTCCAAAGTGCGCTAAAAACATGAAATTGACTGAAAGAATGGATGTGAATGATGGTTATTCGTGGTCGTGTCGTGTGTCTGCGAAGGATAACAGACATTATGTTCGTAGATCTGTGCGAAAGGGTACATGGTTTGAAGGCAGTAATTTAAGTATGACTGAGGTCTTAATGATTACATACACACGACAGACGAAGAAACATAAGGTAAGCATTTTTCACCCATTTCATTATCAACCAAAAACAATTAGGCTTAGGTTAGGTTAAGTTAGGTTGGCTGAGCTGCAGGTATCTATTGATGTATCGATTGGTAAATAACCCCTCAAATTTCAGCCCTTCAAATTTGGTTTAGGTTAGGTTAAATTAGGTTGGCTCAGCTGCAGATGTATATTTTGGTAAAAAAACCCGCCATTTTCAAACACTCACATTTCATCACTAGGTTATGTCCGCCATCTTGGATATAGTCCAAAAACAACGATGACATCACAACTTCGAAAAAAAAGCTCGTTCCAAACCTGTGCCAGAAACTGCACAGTAGCCAATAGTCCTTTTAATTGTTGATTACTTTAACAATGTCACTTGCTAAAGCAAGTTGGTTCGAAAAGAAAACATCGCATAAATCAATAGAATTTTCAACTTCAATCTAGCCTCAAAGCAACATAAATATTTTCTTCAAAAAGAAAATAAGCTAAAGCTTCTAAGGTCCTTTTTAAAATGTGAAGAAAATTTTTGAAAGACGTTAAATAAAGATATGAGACAAACTATTACGTTATTTCACGAATTTAATTTCTTAGTAATGAGAAAATAAAACTAAAACTCGGAAGCACAATCAATATCTCATAAAAAAAGGTCTCAAAAGACATAAAAATAACAATCTTTTAAAAACAAAAATTAAAATTCAATTAGTGGAGAACGCGTGCGATTCATCAATTTTTAAAACAATTGAAATTAATAACAGAAGATGTCATCCAATTTTTTATAGCCTAATTGGATTTATATTAGTGCACGATACTTCAAAACAATTAATGTTAATCAAAGTTTATTGGAAGTGTCCGAAAAAGTAATTTTTTTAATTTAATTAGTGTTTTTCATGTCAAAAGTAAACATTCTTTAATGATTTCTTTTGTATATGCATAATTTTATAGGTCAATATGAAAAATGCTCATAGTAAGCACTGCTTTTCTCAATGAAAGCCCGCTAAATAGCACCCACTCCTCCAAGGACAATAATAAACAAACATTGGCTAACTTTCAGAATACGTTGGCACATCGACTTTCTTGTTAGACAAAGCTCTCTAAAACCGAATCTAGGAGGTTTGGGGCTTACCTCCCCCCACCCCTGCGAAAACCCTGAGCATCATTCTCCTACCCTACTCAACCTCTGAGGGTTGTGTGTATTAAAAAAGATCGTAAGAAACCACGCAATATGAAGATTTTCATAATATTTCTCTCACGTTTATTAAGGCCCCATTTTTTTATTTTGTTTCTTTAATTCACGAGACCTCCTTCTATTAATTAATATTAAATGTTATCATTTAATAATTAAAGAAAACTGAAGCACTGCAATAAATGTACAATGGATCGACTTGATTTTCGTCCTTTTTTAACTGGCTACAAAGAGACTCAGCAATAACTAAAAACAGAAGCTAATATTCAGCGTAAACAAACGATATTATTATTAATTTCAATGCAACAAACTTGGCTTTCATGATAATAAATATAATGATAAACATTGCTGAAGTTTAAGTCATAACGAGAAAGAAAGATTTTTACTATCAAGAGTACTATGGTGATTGTACTACTCAGCCACAGGTCGATCTTTCAAAAACAAACATGCAAGGGTTCATTCTCAACACACATACTATCAATTTCCTACTAATAAGCATTCCTTTTTGTGCCTATTACATCACAATCAATATTGCAGTTTCCAAGCTGCACAGATTATGTTATAATTATAGAATATTTGGAGATAGCTACGTCCAGGTTAATACTATTAAGCCTAACCCTATGATAGTTAAAACTGCACCAACTTAATTTCCCAAGACAGCACCGAATAAACGATCGACCTCACAAAATTCGACTGTCAAACACATCTTAGAAGACTAAAGAAAAGAATGAATGCATACCTAGATGACAGATGAGCACGAATACTACGCAAATCTTCAAATACATACAGGTCCACGTTGACATCGTAGCCTTAACAGACGAACAGCCACGGAGGAAACAATGCACAAGCCAGGTTCAAAGCCGTTGGTTTCCCACTGAAATCCACCACTTCCCTATCAAATGTTCATCATTTGATGCTTCAGTTGTTAGAAGATCTTGCACCGCAGAAAACATGAAATTACTCTCGGTAAATCGTGAATAAAACAACGCAGTCACTTTGTGTTTTCACAGTGTACCACACTCTTCCCGATATGGCGGACATTTTAAGGCACACAAATCCAAGGCACAAACGCCAGGACCCGGATGAGTAATTGTAGAGACGTAGTCCGAACAGCCATTAAACGACTCTTCTCATTGGTCATTCTCTCTCCCTTTTACGCGCTACGAAAAAAAAAAAATCACCGGCTACTCCAGGATTTTTTATCGAACTATTTTGTATTAATAACTTGAAAAGAGGAATTATTATTCGGTAAAAGTTAACCAAATCCTTCAGAATCATCGATGCTAAAAGTATTTTTAATGTCTATTGTTTTTAATCAAAAGAAACAGCGCTGACGGATGCAATGAAGTGGCAGCCAATCTCGACAGCTGTATTATATCAACCAGCAGTCGTTCAATCATAACGTCATCGTGAATTAGATCCGGGCTTTTCTTCCGTGAAAGAGGCACAAAATTTGAGAACAGTCGCAAGTGCGACGACTGAAATTAGATTTATTTCATCTGATATCTGTTTTATATGAAAGTACACCGACTCGCTTCAATTTGATTTATATTGTTTTCATTTAAGAATAAGAGTTTTGCAGATTTTTTTTTTTTTAAAGTAGTTTAAAAAAGTTCCCACACTAGTTTTTTAAACAGGCAAGACGCTATTTCCTCGATAATTTTGATAATACTGTAGTTAATTTCTTTAAAGTTAAAAATTTGTGAACAGTGTGTCATGTCAGGAGAATTTAAATAATGGTTTTAAACATTTTAATAATTTGTTTCTTTTTGTTTTTGTTTTTTGGCCTCTCTAGTATTCATTATTGCTATTTATTTTGTTTCTCTCTCTGAAAGCAGGGGCGTAGATAGCATTTTATTTGGGACCGGGTGACAAATTTAGAGACAGCAACAACAACAAATCGTTCGCAAAATGGGTGATAGGGGGAACAAGATCTTCAGCTTGCTATCGAACCAAAAGAAAACGACAGAAAATAGGGGTCATCTATACATTATGAGATGGAGGGAGCGCAGGGCCCCCTCGGCCCACCCCCACTATATACGTCTATGTCATTTATTAGAATAATATTTTATATTTTTTCTGATCTCGAACTATTGAAAATAGTTCATGGTAGAAATACGTTGTTGTTATTTATGTCTGTTTTTGTTGACTAACAAAATTATAATTGAAATCGTTAAAAAAAAGTCAGAAAATATTGACAACATTTAAAATAAGTTCCTAAGACAATTCAGTTTAGAGATGTGCTTTGTCACAATTTAAGAGTGTAAATAAACACATCGATTTAATAATAACTCCTAAATTAATTATATGTAGTTAAAATGTAAATTAATATTTAAAAGTTGAAGATCTGTAATTTACAGGAGCAATCAGTGGTATGACCCTTTGATATAAAACAAAAAACTAAACATTATCAAACGAAGTTGTCCTACATCTGTTTACAATTTCATCACATCGGTAGTTTTCTTTAAAAAAATCCATTAAAAAACAAAAAGGAAATAACCTGATAAAAATGGCTAC
>JAFIDM010012231.1:154418139-154443559 GCA_023159025.1 Thereuonema tuberculata
TAATAAACATGACCCAACTGGAGACAAGCCTTAGTCCAATAATCATAATCCACTTTTCCGCACATGCTTATCCTGAAATAAGATATTTCATTAGTTTTATATTAATATAAAAGTTTCATTTACAAGGCAGATATAGATTTTGGAAGTAATGTCCAAGAAGACGAAAAAACATACTTTTAGAAATTGTACTTAATTTAACAAACCTGAATCCTTTTGGACTGTAAGAGCTAAGGAAGGACCCATTACAATACCCAAAAGATAATTGTCCTTTTAGGCTTCTGAAAGACGCCTTATATCCTCGGTTTGTCTGTCTGTGGACACATATCCCACAATGCTTCGCAATGGCTTTCGTTAACTCAGTTATAGGTGGCCTGAATGTTGAATGTTGTAGGTGGCCTGTTAGCTCAGTTGTTTAAGAGCATCGTGCTAATAACGCGAAGGTCGTGGGTTCGATTCCCTCATGGGCTTTTTTTTCTTTTTTTGTCTTCATTTTTTTCTCCCCATTTTAAATCTTTTCACTGTTTCTCAACTTAATCTTTTTTTTAAATCATTATTAGGAATTCAGTGTATTAACAAGGTTTGAGTTAAGAATGACGATTATTCCAAATAAATAGGGGTGGGTAAGATAGCATGGGGTCGCAAATAGACTGGGGTGGTCTATTCTAAAGTAAAGGTGACTCAGAAGCAGTTGCGAAGCACTGTGATTGGTTTACTAATCATTATCCCTACCTTGTTTTTCTCAAGAGACGATACTAGAGGACACAACATGTTTTAAACAAGAACCATGTTTTAAATCATAAAGATGTTTTTTTAAGTATAATTTTTTTGTTTTCTCGAATTTGAAAATGAAGAGTTTACTACCCATATTCTCAGGGCCGCCCAGAGACTAGTGGTGGCCCCGGGGCAACATTTGGATTTGTGCCTCCCCCCCTTTAAAAAAAAAAGGTCAATCCGATTTTAACAACAAAAAAAAAAAAGGACAATCCAATACGACGGGGCCCCTCGGGTCTCATGTGGCCCATGGTGTAAGAAGGACCTTCTTACACCATGCATGTGGCCCCTCTTTTTGTGGGGGCCCCGGGGCAATCTGCCCCTTTTGCCCCCCCCCCCCTCTGGGCGGCCCTGCATATTCTATACAAATTAAAATACCATAATTTGAAGGATCATTACTAATGTTTTAGCTTATAAAGCTTAGTATTAACACGTGACAAATCAGGAAAAATGTTGTAAGAGAGATGATAGATCCACAGTTGCAAGATGAATTACATTAGATTTTGGTGAATGATGTGTGAATGATGTGGCGCACAGCGACCTTAAATCTATTGTACTACACGACGGAAAGAAAGACAGACGGAGAGAATGATGGTAGTGCAACGGAAACCGGAGAACTCCAAGAAAACCGGTCCAACGTGGATCATTCACGACTGAACCGTGAGAACCGAATGAGAACCGAATTCCTAATCTCAGAGGCGAGAGGTCAATATCAATGCAATCGGGCCTTAACACAATTATTCAAAAGGATAGGATGCCCTACAAGCACCAACTGGTGATATTCTTTTTACAATGTGGTCTTTTAATGTGTGATCATTCATCGAACTTATGGATTGCTGCTTATATATTATATCTAATAAATCTTTCAAAATATTAAAGTTGATCTTCAAACTACAACTTAAATCGATTTCAGCTTTACCTGTAATCATTTTGCTTCCAGAAGTTGAAAGTCATTGGTTCGCAGTACATATTCCTATTTTTCTTTTCAAAAATGGAATTATTCCAAAAATTATCGGGTAATGGATCCAGTCCCAAAGATGTAAAAAATTTCTGACATTTTTCAAACATTACTTTTATTGTATAATTCTGAAAATGAAAAAGAAAAATATTAAAAAAAAAGAAGAAGAAAAGAAATCAACTAAATAAACATTTTTTAAAATTATTCTGCAAGGTTTTTGAGAATTCAAGTAAAATTACACGTACTGTTGAATTAAGATACAGTAAATAAGATTCCAATGCATTGTAATATATAATGAATATTTACTTGAACGAATAATATTCGACTGACATCCACTACTTTTGTTGGCACTGGGGCTGTGATTTCCAACAGACTTTCCCATTCCTCTCCATAAACACTAGCTGTAATACAAAGGCACAAATTAATTACTGGGCTAGTGTAAGCTCCGACAAGAGTTATAGTTGTACTAAAACAGTATTTTCCAAATAGTATTTACTTATTAAGTGAAAAACATGATACCATTAGAAAATAAAAGAAAGCAAATTGTTATTTTCTTAGCGGAATTATAGAACGCCTTATACTGTAGTTTCACATAATAGCAGTAATTGATTTAAAAACTTAAAACCAATAATAATTAATTAAGTAAAAACAATTTCTGTAATTCAACAAATATACAATTGAGAAGATCCAGTAGACACCGCTTAATGTAATCACGGTTAATGTTATCATTCGTTTAATATTATCAATAACCTCCGGTCCCGAACAGACGTATTCGAATTAAAGCAAAAATAATCGCTTAATGTGATCGTTACATCGCTTAATGTTATCAAATTTTAGGCCTATTGGTTCATTTTCGATGAGTGATTCCCGGCGAAGTTCGTGGAACATGACTGCTCAAGATTTCGAAGCTTGAATGGACATTGACGAGAACCTAGAAACTTCGGCTGTATTAACAGACTACGACATTTGTGAAGTTGTATCGAACACAAATGAAATATCGACGTCTGTTTCTGATGAAGATGAACCCGAAAATGTTATCGAGGAAGAGAAGACTCCAACGAGTGCTGAGATGAGGAATGCGCTTCGAATTTTGCGACTGGGAGTGCAAAGAAAAACTTTCGTAAACATTATGAGTACAAACGTTTTATTAATGACTTACTCCGTAAGCAGATCAGGCAATCAACAATTGATGATTTCTTTGTTGATTGACACGTATTTTTTTTGCCTATCAATTTCACTTTTTTATTTTATGCATGTGTAAGTATAATTTCATTATGTTAAGTAAATATTTTCTGCTGAAATCGTCCTCTCCTCATCATTACTACAGTATATGCTGCCCTTTTTTAACTTATATTTTTCGTTTATTATAATCAATCGGTTATAGTTATCAAAATCGGATCGACCCGATGTGATCACATTAAGCGGCGTCTACTGTATATGATTTTGTATTAAGTAATATTATTTTAATTTGAATTATAATCATGAGCTATTTTCTAATAAACATATCATTTAAACATTTTCTGATATTTGGAAGAGTTATCTAATGAACTGTTTTCGCTCATGAAATTAATTTATTGAAGTTTAAAATTGTTTAACATTTGTTGAAGTCTTCTACATTTACATAATTTTCGCTGTGGTACAAATTCGAATAAAGTTATAATGAATTCAGTTCTGTCTTTTATTTTTGTAACATTCTGATCTTCAAAAATTTGGATTCCTTGGAAGATACAATCAAAAGCGAAATACAATAGAATTAACCAATCGTGGTTTTTGTCTTATAGAAATTGCGACAGTCCTGGAATTGCAGCCTGTAAACGTCCTGCTTACAGACAAATTTGTAAATCTCACACTTTTCATCAGTATCCGTTTCTAAGTAGGCTACCATCTTTTAGGGAACAAATCCAGTTTCCTTCTACTATGTAATAGACAGCCAGAAAGAAACATAATTCAAAATATGGGAAAACGATCTCTGTAGGTAATTTCTCTCCACATATACAGGGATATAGCAAGAGACATCTATGCCTTAAGCATTAACTTAAGACCAATGATTCTCAACCTTTTTGCTTCACGACGCGCTTATGTATTTACTAAATTTTCGTGCCAGTTCAAACTTAGTTCCTAACTATTCTATGGCACACCAAACTTTTACGTGGCTTTCACTGCTTATAATTAAACTTTTCAAAAAAATTAACACCGTGATTTACAGATGAAACTAATCATTTTTAAACATTTAATATTACCCTGAAGTGTTTTAAGCTGATTCAAATGTGAATTAATATTTAATTAATCTCCATTGTTAGTTTATACATAGTTTAATTTCTAGTTGCATAGATTGTTTAACGAAAATTTAATCTATAGCAGTCACTCTCAACCTTTTTTATTTTTGCTATGAATCACTTGCGACTTTCTCAAATTCTATGGAACCATGTGAATTTTTATAAAAGAAACTTTTTTTTTAAAAAATAAATAAGTATTTATAAATGATGCCCCTTTGAATGCGCTGTGGCCTGCCATAGGGTCCACGTTGAGAATGGCTGGTATAGAGCATTTGTCTATTGGACAAGCTGAATGTTTATTACATACTCACTCAGAATTTTCTTACGGTACACCAAGGACGTCCTCATAGCACACCAGTGTGCCAAGCCTCACCTGTTGAGAAGCTACGGATTATACGACTCGATTACCTCTTAGAATATTCTCGATATTCTCTTAGAATAAGTCTGGAGTAAACTTTTTTTTTTTGTAATTGAATCTAACGCATTAATTTTGCAATTAATAAATGAGCTATGAAACCATTCTGCAATATCAAGCAGTTACGATATTTTCGTTGTACATATGCTTATAATGACACAATAATAATATAATTAAATGACATTCTTTCAAGTTGATCATAGTTTTAAATATGAAATTAATATATATTACTCAATTTCTCATTAAGTTCCAAAGGAGAATAGTTGCTGGGGCCTTTAGTAAGCCCAACTCTTAAAATATTTGGAAAAGCACCAAAATCTCATCAGATGTAGATGTGATGATGAAACTCTTTAAGTACGAAACTTCACCTTGATCAGTACATCTGGAGTTATTTTCCCAATTTAGGTCCACAGCTTAAAGTTGCCCGTATATGTGGCCTTTAATCAGCGAAAGGTATCAGCTCTACATAATTGGGTTAAACTTTAAATATTAAGTTTGATGTAGATCAATGCATTATTCTTTGAATTACTTTTGTTTCAGTGTTTTGGACCTTATATAAAGTTCCTCATAAAATGAATAAAATATAAGTTCCTCATAAAATAAAATCTAATCAGATTTCTACAGTAATATAGGAAGATTTATAAAGATCGGTGCATTATTTAGTTATTTATAATTTGCATTATTCCGCACACAAGATTCCAAATAACAGAAATAATCCACGCAATATACAGACATCACTTAAAAATCGGTGTAAATATGTTGAAGGACATAAAATCTGATTAGTACAGCGGTTTGAGAAATTAATATATATACACACACACATACTGTCCAGCCACTTTATTAGGTCCACCTACCTAGCAGCGTGTTGACCTGCTTTAGCCCTCAAAACAGCCTGAATTATTCGAGGCATGGATTGCACAAGATGCTGAATACGTTGTTGAGATGTTGTGTACGATGCAGACATGATTGTGTCACGCAGTTCCTGAAGATTTGATGGAGATGTAGGCCTGGAGCGAACAGCCAGTTCCAGCTCATCCCATAAATTTTCAATCGGGCTGAGATCCGGGGACTGAGCGGGCCACTGCAGCAAGGAAAAGTTATCGTCATGTTACTCAAACCATCTCTAGTGATGGGGGCTTTGTGAACCGGCGCATTACCCTGCTGGAAGTAGCAATCTGAGTAAGGATAAACTGTTAACATGTTTTGTTGCACTTGGTTAGCTAAGATGTTTAGGTACGCTCTAGCATCCTACGTGCCTTCAGAGGTATCAATAGACCCAACGTGTGCCAGGAAAACATTCCCCACACCATGACGCTACCAGTGGTTTGAGCGCACAGCAGTGGTATACCTAATAAAGTGGTCGGACAGTATATTTATCTTTTTCAATTTTATAGTTGTATGTTGGCTGCGCATTGCAGCTCTCATATTATTATCGTAAGAAGAAAGTAAAAGTTCTGATGATAGAAATTTTAAATTATTTGACTAAACAGAAGATCTAATTCTCTAGTAGAAATAAAGGTATTTCATACAGAATAAAAATTGCAATAAATCTAGTTTCCTCATAATAAATAAACATAGACTGTAAATAATTTTTTAAAACAATCTATCAGGAAAGCAAATTCAGATTAACATATTCAAGTTTTCGACCCATTTTCATACGTTACATGTCAATTTTCTTTATTATCAAGTCAAACAGCTTAAGAAAAAAAAAGAACATCGCATCTTCTTTAAAATTCGGTTGAATGGAGACTTAAAAATATTGAATAATCGTCAATAAAAAAAATAAATAAAATAAAAATGACAGTGGGAAAAAAATGACATAACCCTTCTATCCATGCCTTCTGAGTGATTAAACACACACCAGTTAGAATTATGGGGGAAATGGGAGACAAAAAAAATCCATGTTAAATTTAGAGTAAAATGGCTAACAAAACCCCAACAAGGAACATTTAATTTGAAAATCCTTGAATTTATGTTTAACAATTTTCTAATTTTGTTATTTGTTTAACATTTTATTTAGTGTTATGACTCTAGGCCACAACTGACAACATAGGCAATTCTTGCTCTTTCAAATCTTCGAAGTGATTCTGGGGAAATTATAACAAATAGCAATTAACAACAGTTGTAGGAATATTCCCTATTAAATGAATTCAGTGAAATGTATTAAGATTACCAGAGCTCAAAAATCCTTATTCAAATAACCTAAGATTATTAAATAATTAATCTTACATAACAGATGAACGGGAATGAGCCCATCTTCTTGTAGTCTGTCTGATCCATATTGATCAATCAGCTTCCGGCGAACATAAGAGTGTAGGTGTTTGTAAAGGTCCATAACTCCATTAAAAGCTTCGTCCAAAGTGACGTCGAATTGCGGTTGTTCATATTGATCAAGCCAGAGTTGCTCATAATGATCGAATCCTAAACATAAATATCAATGATTATGTAATCAACTTAAACTTCAATCACTGTTTTAGACAAAATAAAAAAAAGGAAAATAGGTATTATTCATAAACGAATTTTGCTTCTCCTTAAGAAGATCTCATACATCACGACAAGGTCTGTAAACTCTTCGTGAAAGGAAGATAAATAGATACACAATATCTTTTAAATATGATAGCTGACTGCTTCTCCTCCAAACTAACAGATGATCCCACGTTAAAATTAATAAGGTCCTTCTGTTGAAATCCAGTGGATTAAACGCTAACTGCATTTCTATACTTACAATGTACTTAATATACTTACATTGCTGTACTTATGTTTGTGAGAAACAATTCCCGAAACACGAGAAGAGATTGAGAACCAGTGACCAAACGCAATCATATATGGATTGTGGCAATACCAATGCCGAAAATGAAGGTGATCTTGTTTAATTTATGTGTAAGCATCAATCTAATTGATCAGCGCTTCCCAAGTTAAAATAACTTCAGTTGATCTAGTAAGTTCGATTAGTTTTATTAATACGATGCTCGCTTGTGTCTTGTGTGTCTCATCGGAGCTTATTTACTACTATTCAAATAATTCGGGCAAAATGTGATGAACCAGTGACTAAATGTAAACAATCTTTTCAACTGATGCTACTACGAAAGAATTCTCAGTAAAATGGAACGATAAAAAAACAAAACAAGACTTTAGAGACAATAATTATTCCTCATTTTAGGCCTGATGATCTAATCATTTTAGATGTAATCGCAGGAAAGCACATCTCTTGGTTTCATCACTGTATTAAGGTACATAATTAACAATCTTTAAAAGCGAACTATACGACCTTAAAACAGCTACAAAAGTAAGCTGTATGAGTTCCTTACTCTTACGTTTTATTTATATAGTAACAAATATCATATAATAATATTATATTGTATCATTGTCTATTACATAAAAATAGAAAAAAAGTCTTCCTATTTTCCGTTGTTTATTATTTCGAGTTACTTCTCTCTGTCAAAATGAATATTATTACGCTACGTTTATAAGCAAGCAATTGTTGACCATTCCATGATTTTAAATATTAAATCTAATATTATTATAATACATACATACATACATACATACATACATACATACATACATACATCCATACATACATACATACTGTGAATTTCATCCTATTTAACTGTAATTCCAGGAATTATTTCACACATAAGAAAGAAGTCTTCCTGCATCGCGTTAATTTTTAAGCATTTATTTCGTATTTATTTTAAAGGAAAGCAAAACTTTTGACATTCAACCTTTTGCTACTTTTTTAAAAACATATTTTTTAAACATATATTTGCCGTAAAACATAGAGAAAACACAACACGAAGTAGCAAGCCACAGATAACTAACAAAGAAAGAAATAATAAATATAGTTTACCATTGAGTTTCGCTGCTTCATTGATAAGTTGAATGAGTTCTGAGTAGTTGCTTTGAAGTGGTTTTCCGTAAGCATTGCGAATAACATTAAAGTAGTAAAAGAGTTCATCGTAATTCCAGGAGTTTTTAACAATGTTGCGAACATCTGTAAAAAATATGCTTGATAAAATGATGCCAACCTACGTAATTAAGTTAAAAATAAACATATGTACAATTAAAAAACGACTGGTTTCATTAGCAATCGTCTAGCATCCTCAGGTGATGGTAACAAAGTGGTCCATGAATTTAAAGCCTCTAGAATTAAACTGCATTAACATAAAGACCAATGACGTTGCCGCCAATCCCATAAGACTTCAGGAAAGCACAGTTCAATATCAATAAACGGGGGCGTGGTATAACCATTAGTTACAAGCTGCCAAGCAGTTACAATTGAGGATGAGGGTATCCATTGAACTTTTTGACATCACCGCACAGGAACACAAAGTATTGTGTTACTAAATAACAGCAAGGATAATTGTAATGGGGGAATGTTTTGAAGGGATTTTTTTTTATAAAAAGATTCTCATTACATTTTTTATTCATTTCATTTATTATTATTTTTAAGTTTTTATTATTTTTTAATTATTTTTTTTATTGATTATCATTCCCTTTAAAAATTCCTCCATTACAATTATCCTTGCTGTTATTTAGTAACACAATACTTTGTGTTCCTGTGCGGTGCTGTCACCAAGTTCAATGGATACCCTCATCCTCAATTGTAACTGCTTGGCAGCTTGTAACTAATGGTTATACCACGCCCCGTATATTGATATTGAACTGTGCTTTCCTGAAGTCTTATGGAATTGGCGGCAACGTCATTTGTCTTTATGTTAATGCGGTGTTATTCTACAACTTTTAAATTCATGGACCACTTTCTTACCATCACCTGAGGATGCTAGACGTTTCGCAAGGGAAACCGGCCGATTTTTAATTGTACATATGTTTATTTTTAACTTATTATGTGTGTTGGCGACATTTTATCAAGCATAACTAATTCTACATACATTAATAAATCTGTAAAAAATAACTTTCAATAATAATAATAATATAATAACCTTTTAAAATAAGGAAGAAATGAATTAATAAGATAACGTAGAATCAATTATTTATAATTGTAAACAACTGAATGCAAATATGTTGGGTAAAGGAGGGATTCTGGTGCAAGCCAATCAGATTGGTCGTAAGGATTTTTTGTTTTCGTGTCTGTTTGCACTTGTTTTGCACTTGTTTCATCGCGGAGGGATACATAAATTGTTGTTGACATCACGTGGTTTCGTTGCCATGGTTTTTTCAGTTCGTTCGGCAACAGTGGCAAATTCAAATGGCTGTCACTGTTTGTATGTAGATAAATCTGATTTTATTTATCTTGGATGATTAACACATGGATGTAAAATGCTCATGATCGTCATCAACACCTTTCTTCGGCGAGCGTTAACCGTTTTCAATGATTTTTGGTGGTCATACGTTACCATCACGCCTCACATAAATACGGTTAACGAGGGTGATTAGGCCTAACATAAGAGCGATACCCGAGGTTGGATAGGCCTAGCCTCACATTTCCATACTTCCCTGATGTGGCGTCAACAATTTCAAGGTAAGCCACATTTTGTGTATTTCAGAGGAGGACTTCAGAGAAGTCCACAATTTTTAATATTTTCATTTTTAATATCTTCAACCTCTTCTACGAAATCCGCCATGTTGAATATAGGCCTAGTCCTCACTCACTTGTGACATCACAAGTTGAAAAAAAAAGTGCGATGAACCTATGTACCAGACACTGATCATTAACCAAAACTGTGGTAAATAGAAGAAGAAAATTATATATCTTGTCTTGTGAATATGGAAATCAATTCATGAACTGGAAAAACAAGACGCCAAAGAATTTATGTCCATGGAAACTCGTGAAAACAAAGAAAAAGCATTATGAGGAAAGCTTCTTTTGTTGACATGGAGCGCCGCGCGCCCAACAATAAAAAAGTTAGTTAACAATCTGAGAAGAAAGCGTCAGAAGAAGTTCGTTCTCCATTACGCAAGATGGCTGATGATTTATTAAAAGTTTAAGTAAATCAAGAAGAAAACGGATTATGTTAACTCCCTAAGAAAAAAGAATTCAAGGAACTGACTCGTTTAAAGAACGGAAATAAGTATCTCATCAAAGTTTGAGATTATAAATTAAACACTTAAGAAAAGGTGCAAACTAAGCCTAAACCTCGGATAGGCCTAAGTCGGGGATTTTTTTCAAGTGAAATATTCTCGTATACAGTGTTTAATGGGTTTTTATTAGTTTTCAGCATTTGTGTGCATTAGGAAGAATTGTTCAATATCTACTCAAGGTACAAATATTTAAGATATCTGAAGGTTACTTAAATGTGTAGTGAATTTTCCATTCAAAGATGTCAACGATGGAATATATTTACATCTGGATCTAAAGGTAACCACTCTTTATTATAAATATATATTAGCAGAAATTACCAAAGAACGTTTTTACTCCATCCGATTCAAAAGAGAACTGTTGAACGTAGCAAACATATACTGATCCGCTAGTTTAATGGCACATAGAACAATTTAATCTTCCTGTGTAACTATGTTAATTATTTAATTTATAATGTTGCTAACATTATAATGTACTTATTTATATCGAATTAATACGAACATATTAATTCATTTTTCAATTTATGTAGTCTTGGTCTTATTTCAAATATTGCTAAATATCAACTTTCCTAACTGATACCACATCAGATTACGTAGCGCAATCTACCATCATTTATTCTGCTAAATATAATAGAAAGTTCAATTAAAGAGAGATCATTGTGAGGCGAAAAGTTTTTTTTTTTTTCTCTTAACGCCGATACCACCACTAGTAATGATGTATTTGATACTAAGTAAAACAATAAAGTCTGACATTTTCTTGATTTTAATCGCTGGACCAGAAACTTTGATTTTAATATACAGGATTTTAATATACACTTCTTCCTTTATGACCAGACGTCCCGCTTTTTAACAATTTGTCCCGCGTCCCGCGGCGTTTTAAAAAAGTCCCGATTTTTTGGAAAGAATGCACGACAAGCTAGGGAACGGCGGGAGAACGGGAAGGGAATATACGGTTTTCGGCGGTCATGAAAATTAGCGAAATAATATTTGAAATATTTTTTTTTTTTTTTTGTTGTATTTTTGAGTTTTTTTTTTTTTTTTTTTTTTGGTTGGGAGTTTTGGGGGATGGGGGGGGGGGGGCTCAAATATCAAGTGCCTAGGGGCCCTGGGTATTAAGTCCGGCCCTGCCATACAGAACAAATTTTTAATCGAGACCCCCCCCCCCCCCTCCCAGTCAATGATGTCCCGCTTTACCAATGTTAAAATCTGGTCACATTATTATGTCGAACTTATAAATAAAAACTGTACATTCTCCACATTATCTACAAAGTTTCTAATATTAAGTAAATAAATAAATAAGTAAATTAATAAATGTTTCTAAGCTACACTGAAAAATTGCTACAAAGGGAATTGTAATGTTTTGCCTGAAAACCAAAATATTTACTTTTATCTTTCTGTAATTATGACTTTTACTAACATCAGGGAAATAATTAATTTATCCAGAGTCGCTCACTTCTTACTGTTAGTGAATTTTCCGTTTTTCTTATTGAAAGAAGTGTTCTTTCCAGGTTCAATTTGCGCCTTCTCCGGTCATATTTTGTCAAACGCACTTAAATCAATTGCTGTTGATTATCAACTTTTCTTTATTGTTTTTTTACTGATAATTGCGTATTGAAAGATAAGATATATTTTTTTTTGATCGATTAAGCATTCTCTGATTAGAATGGAGTTTCAATTAAATATTCTGGAAAAGAGTATCCAGAATGTGTTTTTAAACAGATTAAAAGAAATGAAACTTCATTGGATAGTTTCTAGGAAATCACTTCCTTGGGTTCTCGCAAATGGACAGTGTCAATCTGAATATAGAATCTGTATACAGTCAGACCTCGATATAAGGTCACCCGCATAAAAGGTCACCCCGCATATAAGGTCACTTTTCTAAAGTCCCGGCTCATTGAATTGAATTGCGTATGAATCGGTTATAAGGTCAACCCGCTTAAAAGGTCACTTTCGCGAGATCCCAAGGGGTGACCTTATATCGAGGTCTGACTGTATACTGTATGTGGGTTTATACTGTGGCTTGTAAATGATTCGTTTTATTAAGAAAAATAAATGCTAAACCATCCCCCCCCCCCTTGTTTTTAAAAGTAAATAATTTCAAATTTGTTCCGGCCATCATTGAGCAGGATTATATTGAACAAAGTGAAAGAAAGAAACGAGATACGTGATGTTTTATTTAGGTTAAATGTCGGAATAAAGAAAAAAGTAGCCTACAGTAATAAATGGTAGCGCTTCAATGCAGTAAGGTATTTATTCGATCTCGAAAGTAGATCCATTGAAATGCCATTTCATATTCGGCCGTCACATTATCACAGAATCGATACTACAAGACTATCATTAGTCGTCAGGAAAAGAAACAAAAATCAAAAAAGTTTTGAAACTTTTGATTTTTCTTTTGAGAAAATTTGGAAAATATCAAATTTTGTCCAAGGTTTCCCAATTACCAAGAAATTTCTGATTAAAACTCGCATTTCCGATAGTTGCCATCTTGATAAAACCTGAGTTTTCAGTTGAATGTTTTACAATTATAGTTTTATAAGATCTGACAGTGTTCTCTACTTAAACAAATTATTGATCTAAGACAAACAACAAATAATTTCACTTCTCCACTTCAAGCTTAACCTGACCAGTTCCTTGAGCAACAATCCAGTGTTTCAGGAATTGATCTGCAAGCACTTGGTAGGCTGTTTGTCTTGTATGCGGTCGTTCGTGAATCCAACGACTACCATTTACAGATTACCTATTTTTCTTGCTTTTCTTTCAATACTTACCATTAAACAGCTTCAGAGTGCATTCTTTTGGATCGGCTGGTGCTGTTCCGGTCGGTGTGTACGGACAGACAGTCGTAGTCATAAAGTAAGTGACCATCTCCCCAAGTAACAGCCGAAGCTGTAAAAAATTGATAAAAATATATTTGAATCTTAAAATCTAATTAGAAAATTAGTCTTTTAGAAAATCTAGTTAGAAAAGAAAGTACTTTAATTCACGATGAATAGTAAAAAGTTCTTTGCTCTACCCTCTGTAGTTTTTCAGCACTCAGAGCAGAATAGCCCGCTTTCGAAAGTAGTTGAAATTGTCTTTTTAACTTTGAGTTTTGAAAATTATTCCAGTTGAAAAGACTGATATTCTGCCAGATGTTTCTTTCGTTTACGGATGATTCATTCAAAACTTGGGCCTAAAAGAAAGGAAGTGAAATATTTTAATCAAAAATATTACGACTTAAAATTTTCTTCACTTTAAGATGGCAATAGTGGTTCACCCCAGAAAAGATGATTTTACATTATCAGTAATATTACTGTTTATTAAACTTGGAGATGAAATATCTAATTCTATTAAATAATATATAGTAGTCAATGTTATTTTTAATAATAACTACAAGCCAGTTTCAGAAAAAGATCGGAAGTGACGTCAGGCGTAGGAATATTTATTCTGTGGTTAGGAAATGGTCAAAGCATCCGTCTTTCAATTCTAAGGTTCACTGGATTGATTCTGCTACATGCCTTTTTTTTTACTTTGTTTCTTTCTTTTTCTCCAGTTTTTAAGTCTTTTTGTTTTGTAATTAATCCTGCTTAAATTACACACATTTTAATATCATTCTCGCCAGTCCAATCACAGAACCACGCAAAGACTGACCTTTACGATTAACTTTAAAGTACATTTGAGGAGACACTTGTGAGCTAGTGAAGGCAACCATGATGTCAAGTAGTTCGACAGCTTAATAACAAATAGCATGATTGATTTTTACTATTTGAAAATTTCCACAAAAAATTTTATAACACTTTATTACCTATCAGTACAAAATTAAGTAATTTCACATTATACAAAACCTTTTGGTTGCAGATTCATATTTACAGAAAGGTGGAACTATGTTTCGGGCTGAAGGATATTGTGTAACTTGGTTCAATGACGTCATTCCTGATCTTTTTCTGAAACTGGCTGGTATGTGAATCGATTTTAATCGATATTATGAAACCGGGTCTACTTTTCTAAATTATTTTAGTTCATTTCTTATAGTAGCCATCACTTAAGATAGTATTGGATTATTACATAAATATTTCTGGGTTGCAAGATGTTTAATTTTAGGGTCTTCTATTTTTCCTGTGCTAAGTGAATGCTACGCTAATAATATCATAGTTCCAAATAAGAGATATGATCTTATTAAGGGAACCGCCATAATAAAAATTAATAGCAGTAGGAATACAGGGTGATTGAGGAAGTTACCGCCACTTACGAAGCTCAGTTATGACGATATTTTGAACAAAAAATGTTATATAAAGCAGGGTCCTTTGCTCAATATTTACAGAGTTACAATAATGTGAAGTTTGTTTGTAAAAGATCTCTTTCGTTAGATGGAGGAGTCAAAACAAATGAGAAATAAAGAATGTGAACGTTTCAGAAATAATTGTGAATTGTTTAATTGCATCGTACAGGAAGTTGCACCAAGTTATAACTATAAAATTACATTATTCTGATGCACTTAACAGAACAATTATTGTAAATCACACCAATTCTATCGACTTGAGTCTTGTTACAGGCGTTATTCATAGTGATGCGTTTTCAATAAAAGAAAGCACTATTTCTGAAACATTCATTCTTTATTTCTCATTTGTTTTTACTGCTCCAACTACCGAAAGAAGTCTTTTACAAATAAACTTCACATTATTGTAACTCTGTAAATATTGAGAATAATTGCTCAAAATATAATAAATGAGCTCCTTAAGTGGTGATAACTTTTTCTGAATCACCCTGTACAATATCCTACTGAAATGCATTTTTTTTAAAGAACTATTGAAGATATACTAAGTAGTAAAATTAAGGATTGGAATTAATCTTAGTTAAACATTCCAGATTCAGATTTTAATCCTTAATTGTTTAAAACTGTAGGTCATTTGTCATATCTTCATAAACTACAATTACTTCCTTAGAAACTTATTAAAATAAAAAAATACTCCTATGACGTTTTACTTAATTATTTACACTAAAGTTCATGATAATGCTTGTATTTCATCAGGCAATGTATTACTATAGAACGATGTTATAGAAACGATTTTTCTTCCTGAAATTCAAACCAGAACTCAATAATACAGAATGAACCTTAAGGAATTTTACAATGTGAATTATTACAATAATTAATATATGAATCATTATTATTAACTATGAACTGTATAATTCGTTATTACGAAACTTTCATTGTAGTATTTTTATGAATGTGTTGAATGGTCTGCAGATTTATGGGTCATTTTTTTGCCCCTCCCATTGGAAATTGCGGATATAGGCCTACGTGAATTCATTCTCAAAACTTTGAAAAATATAAGAAACTTATTAAAGGGAAAATGTGAATTCTCTTCTATTTCGTTCACGCAATATATTGTAAAATTTTCTGAATGAAGATAATCTGGCGCTCATCCATATTTATCTTCATCTTTAAAAAAAGTTGGATTAACCTTCATATTGTCTGTATAGAAATAATCTGGGAAAAACACTACCTATCTCCACCAATGGACTTCAAATCTGACTCATCTACCGCACAGATAAGCTTCTACAGCAATTCAGCCAAAGGGACCACAAATAGATAGAATAACACAATGGGTCCACAAATAAATCGAGAAAGAAATTGAACTTATTTTTGGTGAAATTCTACTTGCAACGTTTAATAAATTCGTCCACAAAATTAAAGGACTTGTTTAACAAATTATCCTTAAAACAAACCATATTGGAATAATCTATCTTTTCAGCTTTTAACTACAAAAGGGATTTAAAGGGAATATGCAGATAAAATCAATCTTATTTTTTTTAATTCTCAAATATGAATCGAAAACACACTTACAGTACAGTAGCAAAAGAGTAATGAAAGTAAAATGGGAAAAACAACACAATAAATGTTTCAGTTCTACTTTCCTTCAATAACCAATCAAAAAAAGTAAACAAAGCAATACATACCGTTAATGCTGATTCTATTAGTATGGCGCTTTTTCTATCTGTGCTACGCACGTACTCGAATAGTAGTCAGTAGAGAGAGAATACGTTCAACATTACTGGTAAGAAATTTATTAATTGAATTTTCTCGTTCACTAGTGTCGAGAAAAGTTAAAATACTCCTTGTTTTCAATAACATCACTTAGTAATAAATTCGCTTTTTCGCTAAACTTGCTAATTGAAATTCATTACATTTTCCTTATTAGACAGATGAAAAAAAAAAAAAATTGTGGTCTATTTTTCCTCCTCCTTCTTTTTTTTTTTACTTTGCAATAATTATTTTTAAATGTTAATTAAAAATTATTAAATTTTTTTTGCTGTTTCAGAAAAATCTTACGAATTATTGAAAGTTAGCTACATTTAAGAATTTAACCAGCGTAGGATTCAATTGCTATTTTAAGACATTTTCCAATGAAAGTATTAAACTACGAAATACATTATTTATTGTTGACCTTTTTCAATTATTTTTTAGATTAATAACTGTAGATTACTTTATACAATTTCAAAGTTTTTGATCAAAAGTAAATAAATAAATAAATAAATAAATAAATCGAAAGTACTTTTCAATGCATTGATTGGAAGAATTTCTTTTTTCAATGTTGGTGATCAATAACATCTATTCTAGTATTACCAGTTTCGTTTGGGTTTCGGTGTTAAGGTCCGTCATGAAATCCCACACTGCGTTGGCTTGTTTGGTCCACTGATGCTCTGCCCTTTCCCTCCATTCTTCCAATTGTTCCTTCGCCCTCTGCTCTTCATCGTTTTCCGAAGGACACGAATAAACTGTCTTTCTGTTCAATGATAGAACTTGAAGGAGTGGATACACTGTGATGAGCACAGACCAAGCCTTCATGGTAAGTTGTGAAGAAACTTCTCGAAAGGTGAACCCTGACGTCACAGCCTCCTGGCTGCAAATGCCTTCTTTCTACATCAAAACAAAACTAATTGGTTCTGAGAGATAACGATTCAGGGAGTGTTGGAAAATGGCAAAACAAAATCCTCTCCAAATTGCTGATTAGCGTCTGTTTCACTTTCATTCCTTCTCTTTTTCTTCCTCTGTATAACAGTGGTTCCCAACGTTTTCAGCATCGTTTTTAGCTTAAAAACAAAACCTCACAATCATCCTATCTTGTTTTGTTTTTATTTTTGTTTTTGTTTTTTTAAAAGAACGTAATGAAAATTGTTTTTATATATGAAAGCGTTATTATTTTTTTCTTTTTTAAATTTTTGTTTACAAATTTTGAATTGCATCTAGAAAAAAACAAAGCAAATATGATGATTTAGAAACTAGTTATAAATAAAAATAACATTTGAAGTGAAAATCAAAAATATTAAAAATATTCCATCTTTCTTAAAAAGAAATTTAATCACCTCTTTCAGTTTGAGGGAATTTCCTCAGGCCCCACAGTTTAGTAAGTGGTCCTTGCAACTGACTCCCCTTACAGAATATTTTGGGGCAATCGTTAATATGCGCTATCGAATGAAAAGGAGAATGGGCAAACTGTATGGGAATTTGCCCCCACCCTGTGTTGTGATAAGATATATATCTATAGAAAGATCTCCTTACATAGAACATGTAATATTAGTCCGTTCGGAGTTATATACATCTATATATGACTTATCTCGTTGACATCTTATTTCCCGGATGTATTAATTATCATTTAATAATTATTTTCGGTAACAGAAAATAATATTTTCATTTATTACATGTAAATTATTATTACTTGAAATAAATGATAATATTAATTATTAATTATGTATAATAATTATTAACAGTGTGATTGATTGATTGTGGTGAATGTGGGTGGCAGGGAAGCCAACCACCTAGAGTCAAGCACTTCCCGCTTGTAGGTGGTTGGCTTCCCTGCCACCAGCATGCACCACAATCAATCACTCAAATGTCATATCTAGACTTATATAACTCCGAACATACTAATAATTGAGTTTTTTATTAGCTTTTTTTACATTAACCCTATTTTTTCCCTTTAACTTTGTATTGTATTTATTAACTTTGTAACAAAGAATTAATTTATTAAATGCAGTTTTTTTAAGATAATGTTTCGCTTTGGAACATAATAGTACTACAAGGATACCGGAACATAATAGTTTTTTTTTCTTTTGTACATGGCATAAGGGTGGGGTGGGATTCCTAATGAAGGAATGGAGAGGGGGGGGGGGGAAGATAATGAAAGTTAGGTATATCTTTATCTTTACTTATTTTACTATTGATAATGTAATGGATGATGTTAAATATTGGAGAGATTCGCCTTTTAGAACCTAAATTTGCTTTATCTTATAAAATTCATCGTAAATGAAATTTAATAAAATGTATTTACCTTCATAAAATTTAGTATTAATATGAATTTGGAAATTTAATGCTCCATTATTTTTTGAGAACTTTCCAAATATAAAATGTATTTTTAGAAATTCAAGCATGTCAAGTAAGGAAAAAAAAAAGCCCTCAGGAATAAGTGGTTCATTGTGTTCTTAGATTATGCATTTATTTCTTGTTAAGTAATATTTTTTTGAAGAGTTTAGATGTTGGTAAAGGATAAGGAAAGTTCAGTCTAGCCCAATCTTTTTTGAGCTACGCCCCACCTAAAGTATCTAAAGTATGCTATGCCCCTCCAAAAAAAAAAAATTATCCATTTTCCCATTGCCCCCCTCAACATTCAAATTGCCCCCCCTGTGGGGCGTGCGCTCCATGTTGGGAAACAGGGGTCTAGATAAAGAATGTAGCCTAGATAATACAAGTTTATAGATGATTCATTTTGACTAGCAATTGAAGGTTAAAAAACAAAAAACAAATCCTTTTGCTTTTTCAATGTCATAAATTTCACTGCTTTCCTGAAAAAAAAAGCAAAAACAAAAAACAAAATCCTTCTTTATATCAATGAAAAAAAAAAAAAACATGAGATAAAAGATTTGTATCTTTGTTCTAATCGTGTCTGTCGCTATTTTTGCAAGAAACTTATTATGGCCAGCATTGAGGAAAATGTTTGACCTTATCATGAGGATGCATAGGAACCCACAACTACAAAATACAAAAGTAGACTATTTAAAGATATCTTGTGTGGGAGTTTTTAAGTGCTTTCCTTTGTCATTTCTGTGGACTTAGTAAGTGCACTTAGAAAAGTATTTCTTAATTTTATTTGTCAATCATGAAAGAAAACAACTTTTAGAAACATTATTAACAACAGTAATAATTAATTTTATTGCTTTTTATTAATTTAATTCTTTTTGATAAGAAAAATAAAATTTTAATTTAACAATAATTTTAGGTCAGTTTTATATTAAATATTCAAACATCGCTTATCCAGTCTTTAATTTCTCAAAGAGAAACTAAAATGACCGATTAAACGATCGGAAAAAACATTATAATTTATTCATCAAACATTTGTCCATATTGTTTTCATCTGTGTAACTGGTATTTTGTTCGAGATAA
This sequence comes from Thereuonema tuberculata, assembly GCA_023159025.1. Taxonomy (NCBI): domain Eukaryota; kingdom Metazoa; phylum Arthropoda; class Chilopoda; order Scutigeromorpha; family Scutigeridae; genus Thereuonema; species Thereuonema tuberculata. The sequence continues at coordinate 154,438,020 of JAFIDM010012231.1, forward strand.
CACAGTAACCATTTGTAAATGAATTAATGTTTAGATCTGCGCTTTGAATTTCATTAAGATATTTCTGGAATGTAATAAATTTAGAGGCCTTAAAACTGATTAAAAAGGATAATTAACAAATATTAGCTCAAATTCGTCATTAATGAACGGAGGGAAAAAAATCTCAAACTTGTCCAAGACACTTAGTCTCTTTTAAATTAGTAGAACATTATTAGGTGTTAATAAAGACATTGCGAATGTTTTCTGTGTATTTGGTTGTAATAGTGATGTATATGAATTATTATCACTGTTATTCAACAGAAAGATTTGTTAGACACCTAACAACGATCAACAAAAATGTAAAAGGGAATGTAAGTCTTATTTATTCTGATCTCATCTTACAAGTGCGTGACCTCGAACGCTGAGAACCGCACGAAAATGTACTTAGAATATAAATAGCTAGTGCCAAAAACAGTGGTATCAGTCATTCTCATGCAAAACTGCACGTCTTACCACGAGAGACATTTGAATGATCACCTATTGAAGGTCCAAGAGAGGAACTTTGGTTCAATGTCGTGAAAGACGGCCTCCTACTGCAGATATACTATTCACACAACTAGATTAAGTACTTGTTAGTGTAGGTACAATAGTCTATGCCAGCGTCGGACGGCGCTGGCATAAAACAGCTGAGTTTTGCATGAGAATGACTCATACCATTGTTTTTGGGATGAGTGATTTATATTTTTTATATTCTACGCACATTTTCGTGCGGTTCTCAGCGTTCGAGGTCACTCATTTCCTTGTTAGAATAAGGAACAATAAACAACGAACAATAGCTTATAGAAATGAAATTTTATGTGGTAAGTTGACAGCATCAAAAACACGTGAACCAGTCTATCAGAGACGAGAAGCAAGTTTCAGATATATGACAACGAGCAATAAAAGAGCAGAAATTTAGTTCTTAATGCTTAAAAAAAAAATCTCTAAATTTTATCTATAGTGTTTTTTTAAATTACTTTTCATGACAATCTGTCTCCATTAACTATTTGTCAAAAATGATTCCATTTCTGATGAAAAAGTAGACTTTTTAACGTATGTTTGGCTGTTGTTTATTATCTTATTCTTGGATAAAGGAAAAGAATTTCTTTATCCATCATTTTTCATTTAGCTTCATTCTTCTTGAATAGTAACAATAATTTTTTCCTCCTGAACTTGTTGTTCGTTCTTGCCGTAATCCCATCCAATATATTCGTCCTTATTTTCTGTTTTAAGAAACTCGTAAAATGGTTCAAAGTATTCGAGGATTGGTCCTGCATCCAGTTGATCAGTTTTATTGCCAGTCAATACTTCCAGAACTTTCGTCCACGGTTGGGAGCTACCAAGACTTAATCCTTGTCTGAAATAAATTAGATTTTTTAATTTTTGCAAGAATAAGGTAAAAGATTAAAAAAGAAAAAAAATACCAAGAAAACCTGGAAAATTTACAAATTCTTGCAAAGATTTAATTTTTTTGATAATATTATTATTAATAAATCGATCTAGCACACGACTCCAGAAGCAGTGGAAGCAGGACCGAGTACGTGTTGTACCCATCGTCCTGTCCACCACTGGTCTGGTACCTCAGACATTGTACAACAGCCTCAGCACACTAGGACTTTACAAAAACAAACTCCAGAAGGCTGTGGTGCTCAACACAACACGCATAGTTAGGAAATTTATGGACACATCCCTAATCATTCTTGCACACTTCTTTACACTTGGCGATATGTGCTTTGGTCCTTGACCCGCCATATTGTCTTTACTGGGGAAAGGTATGAATCTGTTACATAATCATAATAATAATAATAAGCCCTGTTGTTAACTGAATAATAATTCAATCGAAATTAATTTATTAGTAGGGGAGACCGGGGTCAGTTGGCATAAGGGCCTAGTTGGCACACAGCTTCTATTTCCTGCCACCGTGTAGCTAGAGCGCTGACATCTTGGTAATGGGAAGTGCACCATCCACTGTGACTTTAGTTTGCTTGGAAGCGTCACGAATGAATTTCTTTATGCATTTTTTAAGGCATTACCGTGCTCAGACATGCTATATTTTTTAAGGTAATGTCTTAAAAAATGCCAATAGGGACGTCTCAGATATAGCAGAACATTGTATCAGAAAGGGACACGTTATGAATGATTATGTCAAAATCTTATATAAGGAAACAGATTTAAGTCTTAGAAAAATATTGGAAAGTTGCGTAATAAAATGTACGAGAGGGTGTAATTTTAATAGATATGAAGGTGCTAAAGTGGTCCCGTCTACGATAATCTTAGTTAAGGATTTAAAAAAGATGTTAAAAAAGTTGTAAATATTGACGAATTTCATTATTGAAATGTTTTTTTGATTATTGGATTGTTGGTTAAATTAATTGATTCAAAATATGTGAGTTATCTTATTGTAAACAAGAATTGATTTATCTAATGTGTTATTATGTTGTTAGTTTATTTGGATTTATTGTTAAATATTTGTTTTTCAAAAATTGCGAAGTAATGAAAGACCATATTTGCTATTTCATATTGTAAAAACAATTGGGAATTGTTTCAACGTGTTTTCATGTTATTACTATTTTGTATTTTTGGTTATTCCGAAGAATTATTTTATTGTTCATTTCGCTTGAAGAAGGGATGGCGTCAATATTATCATCGCGAAAATTCGCACAGTTTTTTAAATAAACTATTTGATAGAGATATTGTGTTTTTTGTTTAATTCTTACATTAATATTACAATAGTTGATAATTTACAATTCATTGAATTCATCAATTACAGTAAAACCTCGTTAAGTCGTCACTCAAGGGACCAAACATTTTTGACGACTTAGGCGGAGTGGGCATTTTTCAAAAACAAAACAAAACAAAACAAAAAAACACTGAAATATAGTATTTTCATGAATTGCTGTAGGATTCGGGGAGAAAAACAAGATTTTTCAGAAATCAATACATGCAAATGAATGAGTGGAAAATAATAATAAAAAAAAAAACTTTTTGTAGTTATCACATTTTAATCGTTTTAAAAGAAAGGCAATGTCTGTCTTTAAAACCTTCCAGCCAACCATTGCTGCCGCCGAAATCTTCAATGTTCAACTCCTTAGCAATTTCCATGGCTTTTTCTTTGAGAATCATGGCAGAAATCGGCAGATTTTGCGATCTGGCATGTTTTAGCCATCGAACTAAAACCTCCTCGATCTCGTAAAACTTCGATTTCCTCATTCTCTTTCGTTTGTCTTTGCAGTCAGCTTCTTCAATTATTTGTTTCGATGAAAGAATATCGTTTAATGTAGTCCTGGGAATACGGTGCTCTTTGGCAAAAGCTCTTTTCAAAACATTTGATTTTTCAAAAAGCGGAATTGTCTTTTTTTTTTTCCTTTAAGATAGCGAGATAACTTTTAGTTTCCCTGGCATGTTAAAAACGAAATCGAACCACGAAATTGGAAGAGAAAAAATTTTATAGCCCTTATAGCGGGGCTTAATCGCTATAAAATGAAGTCACACTCAGGAGCGGTTAAGGAAAACGTCCGCACTCGACAGAGTCGCAGCGAGATTCCAAGAACCTAAATCCTCCGAAAGGGTAGAAAAGGATTGAAGTGACAGGCGTGGTCGAAAATTCCCCGTAAAGGCTTGGCTTTCTTAAAATGAAGGGGCGGGGCTGAAAAGACAACAAGATGGCATGCATAATGGAGAAGAAAGATGCTTTTGGCCATTTTGAGGGTGACGAGTTATCCGGAGTAGAATTAAAATTAGGGACGGGTAAACGAGGGTTATTTTACATTATTATGTATGAGACCTTGTCGGCACCAAAGAAAAACGACGACTTAAACGGAGTGACGACTTATCCGGGTGACGACTTAACGAGGTTTTACTGTATTACAGATTTTTTGTTTCCTTTGAAGCGTTTTTTTTACCATTTCATTAACTAAATTTACAAATATATTCTCTACTTCTAAGCCGCTACTTTTATATGAAATTTAAGTTCTTGGTATTTCTTATTATGAAGCTCTCCAATATTTTCCAATATTAAGCAAGGAATATGCTTTCAAAAATTCGTTTGCATTAAAAAATATATTTTTTTAATGTTATGAGAGTTGAAGTAGTATTTATTTAAATTATGATAAACAGAAGAATAGATTTAAAGAAGATATATGGATTAGTAACATATTTGAATTTTGTTAGAGTTTAGTTGAAGGAAAATAAACTTCAATGAAGTGTTAGTAAGCAAATTAACAATAACTATTAAAATTAATTAAATAATGCATTGCATGCATCCATAAATTCTTTTCTATATTTATCAGTTTAGAAATGTATAAATATAATCGTTTTTATTGCATTCTTATTTTTCAATATCTCTTAATCTTTTTATCTGATGGAATATATCTAATTGTGAGTTAATTACCTGAGACGATCGCCGGCGGCTTTAGAACCGTAGATATCGCATTTGTAGAGAGGACCTTGATGATCGGAAGCCTCACACAAGGATTTATAGAATTGAAATTGAAGAATACGAGACATGAAGTAACTGAAAATGGACAGAATTTATTTTTGTGTTTAAATAAAATTAACATTAATAAAAACAGTTTTTAAAAAAAAAAAAAAAAAAATAGGTAAAAAAAAAACCTTTTTTTTCTGAAAAGGCGTTTTTTGCTTTATTCCATATAATTTATTTATTTATTTTATTTATTTTTTTAATAAGTTTATTCTATTTTAATAGTTTTTATGTTAATATTAAGTAAGTATATATATCTCCCCAATATATAAGAAACTACGAAAGAAAATACCTTATATACAAAGAATTGTAGGCCACGTGATGTTTGGCAGCTGGATCGAAATCTTCTTCAGTTCTTGGGAAAGGAGCACTTACCCCTTGATAGTTGAGCCTGAAATAGGAAAAGTTTGCTTTTTTTTTCAGTTTTATTTTTTATTTGTTAAATCTACCAGGTTAAATTATTATTATAGTTTTTTTAAATACTTTTGAAGCGTCATATGTAAATGAACATGAATACTTTTTTCAGTCAAAGTAATAATAATAATAATAAAAAACTAACTTATAAATACATAGTAAAAATCAAAATATAAAGGAAAAGAGGTAATTCTTATACTTTATTCAATTCAAATAAATTTAGAAATGTAACTTCTAAATACTTTTTATAATCTACTTTTACCGAACAGAGAAAAAGAAAACTTAACATTTCACAAAAACCTCGAATTAAACAAGGACTCAACGTGAAGGACTCAATATAAAAGTACGTCAGTTGTTGCCTAATGTATCTCAAGAAAAGTACTGACAAAACTATCATTGCTTCTTTAAGTATTTGCTCTCTTGATCTAATCTATAGAATCATCTGAATGTCACGCAAAAATGTCGTTTGAAAGATTTTTATTAGGGTTACGTTTACAATGAAATCGTTGATTAGTAAAATGAAATTCCTAAAATCTATTTTTATAGAAAACTTCGCAATCAATGTGGAACCCGAAAAGCTGAAATAAGCATTAAAAAATTCGCCAAAAGGATAAATTGCGAGAAAATT
>JAFIDM010012231.1:154443659-154457355 GCA_023159025.1 Thereuonema tuberculata
TTTCCAGTGAATTCGACGATTAGTCATTGTAATATGAAATATGAATTGCCACAGTAAGACACAATTACGAGATAAATAATTATCCACAGTCTGACTACCGGAATTCAGGTGAAGAAAATATTATGTTCACTCAAGACATTTATTCTGAATTGTTTTATTTATACAGGAACTCTTGTTGAAGCCACTAATTCTACAGTACTTTTACAACATTGCTATATATTGATCTTTTTGCTTTTTTACTTTTACTATTATTATTATTATTATTTGGTAATGCAAAAGGTTTTAAGAGAGATGGAAGGTTTTAGTTTCTATAATAATTAAATTTTGTTAGGAAAAAAAAACCAAAACAAACAAAAACTCGCAAGAAAGTAAAACTCAAGTCTCTAAGAGTGATTGCATAGTAAGCTTTTTAACTCAAAATTTATTTTTGTGATTTACATATTTGAAAGTATAACAATATAGAGTAATAAATAATTTTGCCTACATATTTACTAACCTATATTCCCACCATTTCTGATTCAATTCAGAAGCAGCAATTTCTCCTCGAAATACTTGGGTTCTCCACAAATCCACCAAAAGCAGAAAAGGTAAAGCTGCTACTTTTAGCAAAGCTAACTGAAAAAGGATGTTGATTTCGTTTTCTGAGGGAGAAACAGAAAATCAAAGATTGAATTAGAATTAGTTCCTCAGAGACAAATAAAAGCTCACAGTGTATATTGCGGGAAAAATTATATCTATACATTAAAAATTATACATATAAGTATATAGTCTTAAGTATATCATATGTGTAGAGTCTAAGTAGAGATCGAATAGATTTACGACTCTCTTGATACTTGTGTTTTCTTTTGCGAGGTGGAAATTATTTTTAAAAATTCACTGTGGTTACAAATCATTGCAATTGCTATTGTTTCATAGTTAATTGTATTTCAGATTTCTAGGACCATTGTGAAATGGCTAGCAATGTTCTTTCTTTTTATTAGATCTCTAAGACACTGTATATTGATAATTAAAATTCATTGTTATTGTGATTTAACAGAACGAAGCATGCACCTATGACACCATTTCTAACAGCGGTCTATAGAAATGTGAATCAGATAACAAGTAGTGTAGCAAAATGCAAAAACGTAAGCTATTGTTAAAAGATGGGAAGGTACGGACTGAGAAGCTTTTTTTTCGGAGTATGTGAAAACAGACCTTATCATTCGTCACAAAATTTTAACGAATGCTAGGCTAGAGTCAAATAATACCTATCCATCAGGCTTTATCCTGTGGTCACAATGATCCTTGATTAATCTGTTACAAGAATAGTGGAGTCATACGTAAGTTTTTAATGTGCCATTCTTTTCCTTATTTCTTTCTTAACATTGCAAGAATGATGGAATGTCCTTCGTTTTTCTTGCAATCGGAAAGTAATTTTAACTAAGCAATTACTTAGTAATTGTAAATTTTAGGTAAGAAATACTGTGAATTGATTGAAAATTATAAAAACACCAGATAATTGCTTAGAAAAAGTCAAGAAACATTTATCACGAATCTCTTTTTGGATCTTTTATTCATTTCTTTACAAACACTTAAAAATATTACAATGTAAAATTAATATGGATTCACTCTTTGCTTTTTCTTTTCACATGATATGCTACACTAATTCTGCTAACGTTTAGACCAAAATGATAGATTCTTGTGGGTTATTTTATGACTTGGGATATAGTTTTGGGTAGTTATCCCAGGGCAATCGGCTAATACGAATAGAATTAGTAAAATTGTTTTGTCATAACTGTTATCATTTGATGAAACTCAGTTGAATAAAATGCTAATAACTAACGATGAAAGTATTATTTTTTGCTTTTACGTATGTATTTTTTTTTTTAAATTTTCGAAGAAATAGAACAAAAAGGAAATAAAGAAACCATTATTATTGGCTGTGTCGTTGATCAATCCCACTCGCTGCAGAAACGTCGGAGTCATCAACGCCATCATGGATGTATCTCCAACTGCCTCGTGGAAAGCTGCAAGGGAGAAGTTGGTGGAATGAATTATCACAGCAATGAATTAAAGGAAGTCAGAATGGAGAAAAATAGAAGCGTTCTAAATTACCTGGATTTGCACCTTGACGGTAAAGGGAAGGCAGATCGCTGTAGAGCGTAAAATACTCAATGTGACCCATTTCATGAAAACACGTGAAGAGAAACATTAAATTAACTTCTGAACACATGCGAATCCTAGAAGGTAAGAGGAACAAATTATTATAAACAGATCCGGCCAGAAAATAACTTATAACCAGTTCAAATTTCTGTAAAACATTGGAAGGTGGCTTTGTTTGGATATGTGATTCCTAAAACCCAGCATATATCATTGATATTGTTAAGCACTTAGCAATGGATTACAGAAATCTAAACGGAATATAAATAAGATATTGTTAGGAATGATATAATGTTTGAATAATACATCCATCAAAATGGGGATGACGTCCTTATGGAGTTATCAATTCGAAGACTGTTAAAATCTTTCTTGTTTTATGAATCTCTTTAAATTATTACCCAAAATATTAAAAATTATTCCAAACTAATTGACAAGAACCAATGATTACTATAATGTCTTTCTAATGAACTGAGCATGTGAACAATGTGAAGTCTCGCTCACTTAAACATTTCTTCTTTGTCTATTTGTCGTTTTAAACATCACGATAAAACGACTGATAGGATTTTCGTAAATTTTAATATCTTGGATCCAACATTGTTTTAGTCACTATCTCTTCTCTCAAAAATGATTCTCGAAATCACTTGCTAATGTAGCTCGTTTGATTTTATAAAATATGGCACGATGTTTAATTGTAGTTCATCTTATAATATCAGCACGAATGTAGAAAGATAGAAAGATATTTTGGTTTCCATCCAATGATCGCTGCATGCTCACTCTTTGCGCAGCGGATAACTGAACAAACTCCCAATTTTTATTTAATTTGTTTGCTTTTTCTTTTTGTTATTTTTTTCTGCCTTTTTTTTTCATTAAATGAATTTTATAACTTATATATTTACTTGATATTTTTTTAAAAATCGTAATAAGTTAATAATTAATCTGTCACAGTTACATCCATAGGAACAAGACGAATAGAGCAAGCGTTTTCTCGTTCTGTTGCATTCGGGTTGCTCGTTCTGTCTATTCTATTCGTTCAGAATAAAAGTTAAAGTGTGGATGCGCCCTAAACACAGGGTCCCCTATAAGGGGAGGGTCAATTGGTCCCTCAGCATTGGGGCTTAGCCATCACAAGGACTTGAGTTGAGGTCTTAACCGAAAAAAAAGTTATATGAATTTGCCAATCACTTCTAGGCTTTTTTTAATAATGAAGTCTACATTTTATTTCAATTACTTTTCTGCTTTAACCGTCTGCATAGAGCTATTCTTAATTACATTGTTTGCGTAGAGCGAATTTTCAGGTGAGAGGCCTGCCTAAGCATTGTAGTTTTTATAGCCATTCTATATACAGCAGAACCTCATTATAATGGACCCTATTATAACGGACGTCGCTTATAACGGACAGTTTTAAAAAAAAATTGTCAGCCTACAATTAAGGTGAGCGAAGTGAAAGATCATTTAAATTTTGTTATTCATTATGTTGAACAATCAGCAAATGAAAATGTGTTTACATGTTATGAAAACTTACCGCACTTCCGTCAGTTATTAACTGAAGAAATAAGCAGCAAACAAACCCAGCAGAAAATAAATTATTTTTTCAAACCAATGAATGTAAGCAATCAACATGAACCAGGATCTTCTTGTTCTAAAGATTAATGCAGTGTACACGTACACATCTTTTTTAATTCAACCTACTATGTTGAAGGCTGTTTTTTTTTTTTTTTTGATATTCAACGGACAACCTTCAGCCCGTTTTAGTCCGTTATAATGAGGTTCAGCTGTACTTCCAAATAGCGATAGTTATGGTTACTTTCAGAGGATTACTTTACATTTACTATTTTCAACATAGTGATGATAATTATGCATAAAAATTCATTTACACTTTGTCATTGTTCATTAATAATTAAAATGATGCCATTATTTATAACTTTTCTTAATGGCTATTTATTTTCATTGTGTACTAAACTTTCTTTAATTTAAGAGATGATAAGGTTTTATACATAGTTGACGATGATTACGCATAAAAGAATTTCTCGAGAATTTTCGGTTTCTCATCTTCTGAAAAACGTTTTCTTCGAGAATACGGGCATTTATTTCGTCATCTCTCTGAGTTGAAATCAAAGGAACTAGTTATATCAATGGAAAATTTTCGCCTATTACGACATCCACGGGTAGATAGGGAGTGTTGTTATTCTCACTATGGCCGACCACCACACGACAGTTTTCTAGCAATGATTCCCCCCCCCCCCCAAAAAAAACTCTGGCTACGGGCTTTTATGAATATTAGATGTCAAACATACATCTCATACACAACTATATTCTAAAAATAGAAAATAGAAGTTGCAGTTGACAGACGTCTAAAAATCATTTCATACTTTAATTTTCTAATTAAGTAGTAGATCATCGTAAATTGTAATACTCGTAATGAATTACTAATTGAAGTCTGACAGAAATTCTCGAGAATCTCGAGGTTATTTTTTTCGAATCTTGATTCTCGAATTTTCACAATTCACAAAATTCTCAAGAAATGAGAATTTGAAAGAAAGCGGACGAGAAATCTCGAGCACAAACTCTATCATCAATATTTTTACAGTCATTTTCAATCCATAGTATAATGATCGTCTGTCGAACTCATTCCTTTTCAATGAAATCCAATAACACTTTTGATTTCACCCAATTTACTTGCAAATGCTTTCTTCGTCTCTTTTATTTCCTCAGGATTTTGTTTAGAATTTCGGTTGCTGTATGTCCTACCAAATTCCATTTTGCTTTATCTACTGTCTTATCCCAATATTTCGTTTGCGATCTGCAATTATGCATCTAAATATGTCTCTTTCTATATTTCTTTGTTTAGGCAAAGGCCTTTCTCGAGGCTGATATACATCTGAACCTGAATTCAAATTCCGAGTCGGAATGGCTATTTCTTTCATCTTCTGTATCTCGTATGTTTCTACACTGTGTGAACTGCCTCCTGCGGTGTTCCCTGAACAATGATTCTTTGGATAAATAAATTTGTTAACAAAATTTCCCCCTTTGAGGCCAAATGGCGAAAGCGCCAAGAGTTCGGGCACTGGATTAACAAAAAAAGGAAAAAGTATTTCTGTGTGTAACGTTTAAATTTCTTTTCTTGTCAATGGATATATTTCTGCTCCATAAGTAAGGATTGATAATATGCAGTGTTATGTACTTTTCTTAGTATACTTAAAAGAAAAATACGTAACACTGTATATTGTCATTGATATTTTCAATATTACATTACATTTTGCCGAAGATTTCTTCCAGCTTGATTATTAGATCAATTTTCAACAGTGTGCTTCCATCCATAACATTTTGATGTCTAAGATATAGATAGCTACTGACTTCTTCCAATTTATAATATTTAAGTTACTCTTATTTTGCTTATTTATTGCTCAGCTTAATTACTAATCTTTGATAGAGCAAAGGCAAAGGAAAAAAAAACTGAATAAATAATAAACAAGTTTTTTTTAGATTACAGTACTACTATCAAACCTTAAATTAGGTTAGGTTTATACCAAAGCTCGCAGCCCACAGGGCGCTGGAGGTAAGGCTCCAACGAGGTCGGGTAATCAGTCCGACGCTCGCCGGCCTATACCACGGGAAAGAAACCTTATCATAATATTTTTAGAAAAAAATATATTGCTTTAATTTTTATTTTTGATATGAATGTAAGGAAAATTTTATAATTTCGCATTTTTAATGTGTTTTTTTTTTTAAATTACACAGTAAGCAAATTTCAGGAATTTAAATTTAGTTATTCAGATTACAATAAATTAGTAAATTTTTAATTAAGGTCAAACGGAAATCCAGTAAACTGTTTATCTCCTTTTCTTTAATTGGTAATGAACTAAAAATACCTGTAATCTTCTTTATCACAGAAATCAAAAGCAGTTGGATGGCACGAGATGTTTCTTCCATCCTGTGGTCGTTCCAAAATAGAGTTATTCCAGAATTGCGGAGTCATTGCTGGAAGACCCATGGATGTATAAAAGTCTTCGGCCAAATGCATCATTCGCCAAATTGTGTAATTCTAAACAGAAACAGAATAAGAACATTATAGTTGAAATGCCAGTTCCCAATGCAAATATGGTCAGACGCAAAAAAAAAAAAAAATTGTTGAAACAGAGAAAGAAAAGTCTAAGAAGTTGTCAGCTTTTCTGGATAAACAGGTGTTGAGATTTCAGTACTTGAACCACAGTTTTAGGCAACGAATGTATAACTGCTTTAAACCACACGTTAGCTATTTCAGTTAAAACCAAATCCAAGAAGTTGTTTCAGGATCTTTTTAGACGATTCTACCGATAACTAGTGAGGCAATCGGTGAAAACTGATAAAAAAAAAGGGATAATGGTTAATTGCGACAATTTTACGTAGTTTTCTTGTATTCGGATAAATATAATACGCTTCAGTTAATTTTCTTACTGTAATCGCTGCTGGAATGGGTTTAGTTGCTGTCTGAAGTTTCTTGGCTTTTCTAGGTGTCTTTGCAAATTACTTCTTCCAAATCAGTCGATTTAATTTGATCTCGTGATGGTTGACATCGACAAGAACCACAATTAACTTCCTGTGTGTCTTTTTTTCTTTAATTTATGGTTGATGAATCTCAAACTGTAAAAATGGATGATTAATATTTTTTGTTTAAATGCTTTTCAAAAAAAAAAAAAAATGTATGCAAGACTCCAGGAAAAAAAAGAGCTGTCTTTGCTCCAGGAAAAAACCCAAGAAGTTTTTTTTTGATTTCATGCTTATTAAAATCAAACAGTAAGGCATCATGATTCCTAAAACGATTTTTTTTTTTTTACACTGCATTACGTTGTTTTATTATCCTATTTTTTTCGATGGTAGATGTAGAAATTATCAAAACCTAAAAGAGTACTTTAATTTTTTTCTTCAGATATTGCCAAAGCACTTCATATCGATTGATAAGTCAAAATAACAGTAACTCCATTATCTGAGCTCGGTAGCTAAATGGTAAGGCGCTTGACTTCTGGCCCAGAGGATCAGGTTCAAAACTGGAAGGAGGTCCAGGATTTTTCCACGCTCAAATCTCCTGCAGACAAGTCCTAAGTCCTCTGTAAGAGGGTACGTGGTTTCTTTTCCGGGGTTTAAAGGCTGATAAGCGTCGGGATAACCACCCGACCTCAACTTAGTCCCATTGGTCAGGAAACGTCGGGAGCCTTATCTTCCGCGATCCCAAGGGCTACATTGGCCTGTAGTGGCGTACTTTAACTCTTCCCTTTACGAGGGGATTTTTTTTTTTGCACAAAATTCATATAAAAATATTATTACAGTTTGCTAGTGACACCTAGCACATTCTCCGGTAAATTAGGATAACATAAGTATCGCGGGAAGTTTGAAATCAATTAACTTTACATTCAGTAAATCACTTACGGATATATCCGTAAAGTGTTAAGCATCATTATTATGTGGATACAGTGTTTAATCGTAAACTAAGCAATTTTCAGTTCAGTAAATTAAAATTAAATAAAAAATGTATAGTCTACAAATAAAATAATAATAAAAACACTTGTTTCCATTTCCTGTTATTTACTTGCATGCTATTATAGTTGTTAAGATTATCAAAGTTATGTCACTACAAAACAATGTGTATCACAGCTGCCAGTTCTTTAGCTGGTGTTGGCCTTCAAACGCATCGAATTCTTTAAAAGTTATGTTATTATTATTATTATTATTATTATTATTATTATTATTATTATTGGATTTTCAGTCTCTTAAATCCTGTTTTTTCCAGGGCTTGTCACAGTCAATAACTTCACTTGCTTATGACAACAACAATTACAACCGGTATATTATATATTTTTTTTTTTTATGTGTAGATGTATCATAACAGGATTTTAGGATTTTTATTCGAAGCGTTTTTTCTACTGATCTACTGCATACTTTACACAGAAATTCAAAGTAGATTTGCAATGACTTATGGGATTTTCGTAATCCCTTTGTGCGATCTTACTGACCATCGGTTTAATCCTTTCCTTTATTATTCTTAACATCATATAGCATCGGACAGCTAAATAATCTGTAAGCTAAAGAAATATAGTCTCAATTCAGTTCTTAAATGTTCAAAAGTTCTTAAATGTTCTTAAATGTTCAGTTCAAAAAATGTTCAAATGTTTCCTTTTTGAAGATATCGGGACAAAATAGGCTGGAAATAAAGAAATAAAGAAAATGTTGAGACACAATAATTCTCAATCTTATCCTTTACACGAAGTTATAACTTTTAAAGCCAGACAAAATTCTATAGGGAACTGTTAAGCTGTAGAAATGACCTAGGCTCTGTGATTGATTTCAAATCACCTATAGAATACGACAGGCTAATCTTCAAGATTTTTCATAGTTATAGCTGTAGTCATTTGAAATGGCACATGCGCATTTGCAAAGTTAGAAATTGATGAGTAACATAATTCAGAAATTTGCAGAATTGGATCATTTTTATTCACCTAACCATGTATTTACTTTATTTGTTTGTTCATAATATTGACCGAAAACTTGGACAACTTCAAAGTAAAAGAAGCAATCCTTTATTTCAAATAGTGAACATATCTTAGGCAAAAGAGAACTTTTGAGAACTTTCTATATCATTATTAATCTTTACCCTCAAATTAATTTATTAAAACCATTTTCAGACAACTGTTAATGACAAAATTGTTTTATTATCCTACTGATATAAGCTTTTTATATTCAAGAAATTCTAATGATTTATTTTTAAGAAATGTTTGAAAAAAATCCTACTTGTTTTTTTAGGTTTTCAGTTAAATCTACATCCCCAGAAAAAGGTTTAACGAAATCATAAATGTTTGTCCATTCCTGAGCCCACATGTTACCTAAAGAAAAGAGAAAAAAAAATCAGTTGCTGCAAAGAAATTGTTTTTAAAATTTAAGAACTAAAATTCTGTGATTTTAGATTTATAATAAATACTTAGCATCATTTGTTTTCTGTTAATTTCGCAATAATTAATAACCAAGATCAAGTCTTACATTTCATTACTGATTATTATCATTAGACTTTGCTTTTTCATTGTGTCAAAAAGAAGTATATTTAAATAGATACAAAGTTATTCATAACAGTTATTTTTTTTATCTGTAGAGATAATAAAATAAAAAGAAAAAAAAATTATTCATATTATTATTTGTAATGTAGGTGCCTAGTAATTCAACAAAATAGTAGTCTAAGTCACAAAGGAACCAAAAAGATTCCGCACCTAATTTCACTGTCACCGGGGAAAGACTGGGATGGCCGTTTCGTCCTGTTTAAGACTCATCAGCCAGACAAACTCCACCGATGACAGGCTCAGAAGGTGCGAACGTATAAGGAACCCACTCTCGCTCCCGGAAGCGGGACCCAACAAAAGCAAAACACAATCAAAAATACCCAATAATAGAAAAAAATGTCAAATCGTTGGCCTGCATTCCGCTAGGCTAAAAAGGAATTTGTCTAAAGCATAAAACAAAGCATTTAAACTAACCAGTTTAAGTAAAAACAAATTTTATGAGCCTAACAATTCAACAAAATGATAACTACGGAAGGCACAGAGGAACCAAAAAGATTTCGCATCTATTGTTATTTGTGTAATTGATTAATTCCAGTTTCATTTTAATGTAGGTCAGGAGCTGTTGAAATTTTCATTAATTTTAAATTAGAGTTTGGAAGTAAATAATTAAAGGCTTAGACAAGGCTTAGTTCAATCCATTGATTGTAATCATTCATTTACTCTGTAATTTTAAAAATAGTAGCAGGAAAGAAATTTAACAGTCATTTATTTTTTCATTTTATCTTTGGCAATGCACACGAGAAGCTGATAAATCCTATAAAAAGAGTGGTGGGATCAGAAATTTTAGCAACCGGTTCTCTCTCAACCTTTCATAGTGAAAAATAACAACCAAGATTAGTTAAATAGGCTCTGTGATTGATTACAAATCATCTACGTAGTAAAATACGCTTCAATGGCACATGCGCATTGCAAAACTAGAGATTTGCTGAGTAACAGAATTCAGAATTTGCAGAATTGGATCCTTCTTATTCATTTATTTACTTTCCTTAGAATAATTTCAAATGGCTAATTAATTATCATGGACAGTTTATTTTGTCCATGTTTCACCCTGTTGTCGTCTGCTGTATGGTTTATTCTTAATCACGTTTGTAGTGGGGTCCCAAGAGTCAAATGGGAGGCCTATCGTATGAAATGTCATCAAATTTGCAACATTCTGAACTGTGAGGCTGTTTCTTTTATCTTGAATATATATTATTCATTGTAGAAAACCCTCTTTCTACAATGAACTAACAGCAACGGTATTGGGATAATATACTGTATTTTGCCCTTCATACAGTATTTGGAAGCTTATGGTTGTTTCGATCTTTTAGAACATTTTCCACATAGTCGCGAAAATCATTGATATTGATATCATTATGAAAAAGGTTGTTGAATTTCAACAGTTTTTCTTCGACTGCTTTCCGAGAGACAACAACTTTTCATTTCCTGAATTTAAGTAATCACTGTACATCAACCTTGCTTTCATATTGTTGATATAGTTGAAGTTTGATCAATGGTAACAGAAAGTTTTAGTTTTTTTCCGATTACTTTAATAAATATATGCTTTTCAATTTCTCTTGCAATGTGATAAACTATTTCTACAGCAGTTTTCTAGAACGGAGTCTCACTCCCACAATCAACCTATTTTTTACTTGCAGTTCGCTCTCATCTTCAATATCATATTCAATATCAAAATACTTCTTCTACGCTGTAAACTGTACAGAAGACTTTCATGTAGAGCTAATATATTTTTGGTTAATTTTACCCATGCATTTGAAATTACATCATCAGTTTGACCTTTCAGTTGTGCGACACACACACACATATATACCATGTGCCTTTGATGAAAAGTGTTCATTCATTTTTTTCCCTGGTGCTTTAATACTACAGTCTTTCCATTCCTTCGAAATATAAATTCTTTCCATGTTTACAGAATCAAATTTTGCACAGTGATCACAACCCAGTTGCTTGTTACGAATAGCCAAACCATCATATTTTTTTCTGTAATTCCTCGATCTGCTTTTCATATCCCAGCAAACAGGAAGAGCAATTCCTCGACCTTCATCTCTTGTATTTAACTGAATATTTCATCATTTCTTGGTGTTAGATGTTCACTGGGATGTTCATTCGAAATTTCAGATATCGTTTTTTTTCTCATAAATAATCTAAAAAAAGCTGCTATCGCTTCATTTTTTGGGCTGAAACATGTAAATTTTCAAACTGTTAATTACAATTGCATTACAATTGTTAACGTCGTCAGCTGAGCAGCTGGACAGAGTCTGTCATTCTTGACAAATTAAACACTCCTCATTGGCTGCTGGAACTGTTTCGGACGCTTTCGCACAGAATGAATTGGAATCTATCCAATTATTGTTTACACGCTTGTTACAATTGCCCCGTGTTACAGTTGACCCCAGTCTCCCCTACAGTAAATACATAAATACAGTTACCCGTGCGATTCTAGTGTTAGTAAATGACCATATTGTTAAGACAAAAATATAGTCTCAAAATATTTCAATGGCTACAGAAAATGTACTGCGATTGTGCATGTGTGATTGAAGTGTTTCAAGTAAGGGTTCTTTCAGAATTAAGTTAATAATATTGTTCAGTTATAGTCTTACTTCAAAATATTTATTGGTTACCTAGTAAATGAGCAGGAATTGGTCCAGTTGCGTTTATTTTATCAGCTCCATATTTATTAATCAGTTTCCTTCTAACATAGGCGTGTAACTGTTTGTACAAAGGCTCCACTTGTTCCCAGAGTTTCTGCATTTTATCCAAAATTTCACTATCATTAAATGCAGACAACCAATTTATAACCGTCTCATTGCCTCCTGTAAATTGATTTTCGAAAACACTTGTTAGGTTTTAAGATTTTAGGTAGTACAAATTAGTCAATTATTAACTGCCAGTGAAATAATGAAGGAGCACTTATTATTACTTTTAAAAAATTGCTTATTTTTAACTTTATTTAATGATATTTAAAATCTAAATTTTCTTTATTTAAAGCTGAACTATGGATAACAGTTTAAAAACATCTTTAACGTTATATTTCTAGCACTATTAAGACAAATGCAAAATTCGATACCTGTAGTCCTCTGCATTTCGTGAATCATTTCTATGTATGGCTGTCGGGCAGGTTTTCCTGAAGCATCTCTCCAAGCCTTCCAGTAGTAAGCCAATTCATCGTAATCTCTTGATTTACCCATGAGATCCGTAAGATCTGAAACAATGATATTGATTTTCATTCAATCATGGAATTTCAAAAGAAACGTTTAAACTGAAATCCAAAAATCCATACTTTTTTAAAATCTAACGTTAGATTTCATCAATTTGTAGATTTTTTACCATCTTTATTACTTTAATACTGGTTGTGATCTTCCCTTTACCATATTCAGCTAATAATACTCGCAATCTTGAAGTTTCTGCATTTCATCAACCTGAACGTGACAAAATTGAACGCTAGTTCTGTGATCTAAACTATCAACAAAAGCGGAATTACGTCATACATTGTAAGTTAAGGCCCCATGGAGAACATGTCAGGGTGCGGGGGGGAAAATTTTTGTCATGTGACCATCGTAGTGTTCATAATTTCCTCATGGCTGCTCTTTGTGGAAGAGTGCAATCGACGTTTCGTGTTGGTTTTTTTTTTTATTTTTATTATTGTAAAATTAACAAATTTACAGGTCCGAATTCGTTACTTTCAAGAGCGTTAGATTTATGTTCATGCATATGGTTTTTTTTTTAGTAAGTCATTTTATTTCCATTTTGATCTTAAAATAGTAAACAACGAATGAACTGGCGGACAATTCAAATTTCAGTCCACGAGGTAGTGGATTGATTTCAAACAAATATTCAAACAAAAATTCACATTTATAGCATTACTGTTTTGCATTATCTTATTTTTGATTATTAAGTTCATTATAATTCATTATCCTAAGTTGTTTTACAATGAGAAAAATGAAATCACAAGAATATGAGAAGTTGAAAAGTTATGGAATAAGATTTATGTTAAATAATTTGTTCATGTAAATCAAAATAAAGAATTCTAATCAATGAAAATTATTATTATCGTTCGAAATTCTTCAGTATTAATAAATACTGAATTAATTAACAACTATAAAAAATGATAATCGTAAGCTAAACATATTTCTAAAGAAACAACTTTAAGTAAAATTTATTAAATTAAAAAAAAAATAGATAACTATCTACAGAGTGGCCGGGAAGTTCCCTTACCCCCTAACTGTAATAGCGTAATACCTTGAGATACGAGCGTCCCGACATACGAGTATTCCGAGATACGAGCAAGTCTTCGAGCAAATTTTTGCTTTGAAATGCGAGTAAAGATTTGAGATACGAGCACGCTTACAGACGCCGACACTAGGTGGCCAAGTGAAAGTGAGGGTAGTCAGGAGAAAAAAGTTAAGAAAAGTGAAGAAAAGTAAAGAATACAAATCGAAAAGATCAACAAAAAAAAAAAAAAAATAGAAAAGTAA
>JAFIDM010012231.1:154457455-154483969 GCA_023159025.1 Thereuonema tuberculata
GACAGAAACAAATCTCCCTCGATAGGTATTTCGTTAAAGGCCTGCGCTAAGTGAAAGTGAAGGTAGTCAGGAGAAAAAAGTGAAGAAAAGTAATGAATACAAATCGAAAAAAGCAAAAAATTAAATAAAAATAGAAAAGTAAAAAAAAAAAATATGTAAGCTAAGTTAATTCTAAGTTTACGTAAGTTACGTCGTGTACGTGTAAAGTACGGTACGGAATCAAGTGTCTACGTACAGGCCAACTCTCTTCCCTCTCTTCCTCCTCCTCCTCCGCACATTCCGCCATTAGCAGCTACTGTATCGTCTGTCAGTAAGAACTCATAATTAAAACCACATTTTATTTTATATCACAGGAATCCTTATATACTATAATTTTTTGTTTGTTTGTATATATCTCTATCGCAATTAAAAACATGTTTTTTCCCATTATTATTAGCACTAATAAGGGAGTTTTTTAGAGGGCCGGAACGGATTACTTTTTTTTCTGTTATTTCTTATGGGAAAAAATGATTTGAGATACGAGCACTTTGAGTTACGAGCTCGGTCCTGGAACGTATTATGCTCGTATCTCAAGGTATTACTGTATTTCATTAAGGGGTAGGCCTACGGGAACTTCGCGGCCACATTGCTATTACAAATAGGCCTACTATCAGTAAGTAACTGTTAATAGTGAATCTCTTAAAACTCCTTTATTATTGTTATGACGAACGACATTAGATTGAGACTAAAACAGAATCCAGATGTAAACAGATGAATTTATCTCTTGCTGCGTCCAGAATTAAAAACTGTTAAGATTTGAAGTAAAGAAACTACGGGAAGCGATTTCTTGCAAGAAAAAGTGGTTCGTATTTGTATTGGATGCACCCTACCGAGAGTCAAACTTTCCCTTACTGGTATATTCAAGTGATATACAGGTCATTTACTAAATAAAGAGAAACATCATAATCTAAATATAATAAAAACATAATAGTGGGTACGGGAACTTCCCGGCCACCCTGTAAATAGTGGCCACCCTATATTATCCATTTCATTCACTTTTTAATACAATAGATGCATTTTTGGAGCTGTTCATTTTATATAAAATTTATTACATATTGCTCAATAAATTTCAAAATGACAGTTAGGCAAATGAGTAGAAGAAATTAATTCATATTTGTATTTTACAAGTCTGAGAAAATGAACGAAGAATACGATTTAAGATTGTAAAAATCACAATGTTTCACTCACATCTCTCCTTCTCAAAATAAATTTTATCAAACAACAGTTGACATTCACCCTTATATTTAGTGTGTTCGATAAAAACTTTTCATTGAATGATATTATACTGTTTTGACCATTCTTACTTATATTGCTTGAAAAGAATTACAATTTAAGAAATTACAAGTGATTAATTTAGTAATTGGCTGCAAATAGATAGAGGTTGAAATTAGTGTTCCTATACTTTATTCATTATAATTCTGAAGACACGTGACAACTCCGTATATGGTAATCGATTGAGCATTACTTACCCGTTTTGAACGTGGTTCTGACCATGCGGCTGATGAACGAACGCCGTTGTTTGTGCCAACAAAACTTTGAAGGGTCAATCGAGAGGAATCATTTGGAATGTTAGGTAATGTTGTTGTTGTTGTTGTCGTGTCCCCGGATCCAACTGGATCACTGGTCATAGACACTCTATGATGGGGATTTTTATTGCCTTATTGTCGTTGGGATATAATTATCCAGGAGGCACCCTAAGGTGAAAATCGGACTTCTGCCTCCTAGGAAGAGAAACAACAACAGAAGAACAAAGAAGAAACGGACAACACAGAAGAAAGGAAAGTGAAACACCCATGCCACTGCCGGGATTCGAACCCAGGAACTGGCGCATTGGACGCCACGGCTGGCCGCCGCCGAGACCGCACGACCACGCCAGCACGGCAATGTTAGGTAATGTTATTTTGTATTTCAAGTCGTAAAACGGCTGAAGCAGCAGGTATTTCATCTCATTCAGTGCTCAATATTGTTAAGAAAACCGAAGCCTCGCTTACTGCTCAGCCTAACCCATTATTTGAAACGCCGGGCAAGAAAAGAGAGCAGCCGGCAGTGGCGGATTTAGCACTTGAGAGGCCCTAGGCGCAATTCAATTTTGTGGCCCCCTCTAAATATTTTCACTACCCCTACACAGTGGCGTACCAACGCCTTTGGGGGCCCGGGGCGGTAGTTCCATTTTTCCACAACCAAAAAAAAAGGAAATAATTCTTGGGTGGATGGGGCCCCTAGGCTGTCTGGTGGGGCCCCCTAGGCTTGCTTTTACAACAAAAAAAAAAAAGGAAATCTTGCTTTTACAACCAAAAAAAAAAAAGGAAATAAGCTGGCTGGTGGGGCCCCCTAGGCTTGCTTTTACAACCAAAATAAAATAATTTGTCTTTATTTTGAGAGCTAAATTTTGAGGCCCCCTTCATTTATGAGGCCCATGGCGCGCGTATCCTGCGCCTATGCGGAAATCCGCCACTGGCAGCCGGCATCGATAACATAAATGGATGCTAAAAACAAATTTTTTATGAAATCGAAAATAAATAAATAAAATAAATATACAAAAATTATCTTAATATTGAAAAACCAACAAAAATAATAAAAATTAAGCATTGTAGTGAATGACGAATTTGTTGTAAACACCGGAAGTAACTTACAACGAATTCTAGATGCGACCAAGCAATAACTCTAGTGAAAAAAGGAAATGATAATGATTGGTTAACTGACATCACTTGTCTTCAGAGATATAATGAATGAACTGACATCAGAACTTGATCGAGGAAAACTAATTATATCTACTGAATGGTCTTTAGTAGCTTTAGCCATACTTGGTTCAGTTTGCAATATATTTTATGTTCTTTTGCAGACTTTTTTTAAGCACACAACATCAACATGCAATCTTGCATAAAATTAGCACTTTAAAAAATTAAAAGAATATTTTACTACAGTTTTAGGACAGGATTGCCAAACAGATTAAATGCCATTACAAAAAAAAAAAAAAAAAGCTTAGAAATCAGCCTTGCAAAGTATTGCACAAGATCTCTTAAAATTATGATTAATAATTTGGTAAAAAAAAAAAGAAAAAAAAGAAATGATTTAGATTGTCAGAGCACAGAAAATATGTTTGGGAAGTGTTCTTTACAAGAATGGTACACGCAAAGATGTATATGAAAAGGGTTGCGAAAGTTGCAGTGGAGAGTCAATGGGAACCTAACCACAATTTCCCATAAGATTAATGATTCAGTAATCACGGTTTCCGTTGTCGCGAGGCTTTCCAGGAACATAACGAGAATTGATTATACCTGCGATTCAGTAATTTGTCAATACAACAAATGCAACTGTAATTGGGTCCTGATAAAAGAAAGCTTCATTTTGAAGCCAAAGTGAATCTCTGTTGGCTGCTTCTACAGTTATCTTGTAGATGCTCAATTCTCTTGAGATCATTGACCAGTTTAAGTTTATCAATTAATTAAGTGCGAAAGTGGACGATTAAAATCTCTGGATTCAGATTAATATTTTTATGGTAATTTGTAACTAAAAGGAGTAACATAGTACAGAATCCATGAACTAAATAAAATATCTGGAAAATTGAAACAATTATTCAATTAATAGTTATTGCGTTGGCCTCGAATGGTAAAAGTTAGATTTCCAAGAATTGAATTGTTAAAAATTGACTCTTCGCTGATCAATACCAATATTTGTTTAAAGATTTAATGAATTAAACAGGAATTTTAAACTTTGGACTAATTATGGTAATACTTTGCTTATCTTGATTTAACGTTTTCGTTCCTCTAAAAAAGGCAAAATTAGGCTTATTTCATGTTTTATATCAATCGAATTTTGAGAGGAACTATTTTCAGTTTTAATTATTCTTGAATTTTCAACTTTGGAGATTAATTAGATTAAGCTAATTATAGTTAAATTTGAAACTGAGATAAATCATAACATAATCTAAGAAACATATTTAAATTGTCTTATGAAGTGTTTTCGATTTCTTGGAGTTCCTTCTGCTTAAAGAGAAGGCCATCGAAAAGCTTCTTTTCTTTTTATATGAAATGTAAGAAATGTTGAACATCACTGCTCCGCAAAGCAGGCCGACGCGGGGGTAATGAAAGAGCTGCTTCAAGATAAAGATACTTGATTAATAAAGTAATATATTAGTAAAATAAGATTAACTTGTTAGTAGAGACAAAGTAGTGATCTTATTTGCTATTTTCATTCCCACACAGTGCAAATAGCCAGCCTTGCTTATTCTTAATCGCGAAGAGAATGTTTCCGGGTGTCGTAATAAAAGCAATTCATTAATATTTGCGAAATACTATACGTAATGATGTGGAGAGGATTAAACTAAAAAGAAGCTTCTAGAGGGAGTAAGCACAGATGAATAGAAATCAAAGGCGTCATTTGTATAATTCGTAATACGTTACTTGTCATGCTACGATTGCACAATTGTCTTTTATGGCGAACCAAATGCGTATCATATTTTCATTTGTACGACAGCTGCTAGTGATATTTCATAGCAATTTGTTTATGACTGTAATGGGATAACAGCTATGCACCAGCTGCACAGCATGTTTTCGTATGAAATGTTGTTGTGCAATCAATGTCACATTAACGAATTCCTGTGGAGTGGTTAGAAAAAAATTGCATTAACGCTTCCCAATAACTAACTTGAATTTCCAGTGATGAAGTTTCAATTCACAGCCATTTTGGCTTGTTTTTATTCTGCAGAGAATGGTTTAATCCAATTTTATGAATAGTCACACCTTAAGTATTATTTAATATTCTAGTTTATACATGTTAATGAAATATTAATATTTTCACGGAAATAATGATATTGCAGTATTCAAATAAATTCTATCCAGCTTACGTTACTGTGCATAAGTAGATGGTCCATTTTAATAGGCTAGTAGCTTGATGTTTAATTTCTACATAATATTTTGGCAATATTACTGGCATTCAATATCATGAAACCCAGTAACAGTTGCCATCTTCTGTTCAGGCCAAAGATCATAAGCTGTTTAAAGAAAGTATTAAATTTGGCCCATAGTAAAAGAAGCAGTTATAGAAAATCCTGAAATTACAAATATATAAAGTGGCGCAAAAGTCACTACCAATTATTATAAATTGTCCTTAACTGCAGCGTTCGCAATCTGACAAGTTGAAGTTGGTGTGAGCTTTAATTTCAGTCTCTTTCGCAAGAGTGCGTTACTAGTCAGTATAATCAATTATTTTATTGTAGCAATGTTTATCAAGGAAGAACGGATTTTTGCCTTGAAAACGTGGTTAGGAGGTTGTAAGTTAGTTGTGAATCAATGGAATGAGCATTTTTATTTCTCGTTAAGCAGTCTTCAATCTTCGGAGGCCAGGCTATACAGTTCGGGGTGGAATCTTTTGCCACGGAATACCTTGACCAGGTTTTCTTGACGGCACTGTGATTGGTCAGAATTGTTTGGAATTGCTGTCAACGTATGTAGTTCCAGAACTACAGATGCATTACAATAATTTTGATTCCTTGAACATTCAACTTGACGGTGCTTCACCGCACTATGCCTAGGCGGAACTATGTCCAGAAAGTTTTTCATGGGAAAGTAATGGCAAGGAGAGGATCAATTAAAATGCCACCCAGGTCTCCAGACCTCAATCCTATGGATTTCTTTTTCTGGGACCTACTCAAAGAGAAAGTGTACACCATGCAACCAAGAACACTGGACTACCTTAAAACATCCATCGAACAAGCCTTTCATGACAATGATACAGACCGATAACTTTGTCAGCCATTTGTCTCAGCGTTCCTGAAAAGACCTTCAGCTGTGTCAGTTCGGAGTGAACACAATTTGAACTTATTGTACCTAGTTGTAAATCACTATGGATAGTAATTTAAACTTAGAAAGTATAAGTTGTAGTAATAAGTAGATAAATGGGCAGTGACCTTTTGCGCCACCCTGCATAAAATATCGCTAGAAACAAGATTTGAATGAAGCTTTATTTTAAGATGTTATCAAATGAATTCTTCTGATTTATTGTTGTTCAAGTCATTTCAACGCTGACCTTGACCTAAATAAAAGATTATTAAATAAATCTATTTGCATTTTTGTGATTTCAAGTGCAAAACACATGCAAAACGTATTAATTTGAAATTTTTGTCAATGGATTTTTGTTTTTTTAATGAATGGTGATTTAGAGTTACTAGATGTGGTAAGTTCATACAACATTGAATTTCTTCAAGAATTTAAGACAGAAATTGAAAAATTATTATTTGCACATCGTTTTCACAAATTAAACACAGCAAAAGAGATTATATAAAATATCTATAAAACATTGAATATTAAATATTGCCTAGATTATTCACTCACAATGTAGTGCAATATTTAGACCAAGACAAGGCAACAATTCATTGATGCTTTTACGTAGTTTTTGAGAGGGGTGTGGTCTCTCACATGACAGTCTAGAAATAGATGAAGAAGAGAATAACTTTACTTCGGTTATTACGATTTAATCCGTCGATGAGCTTATGCTATTCTATAAATATTGTCAGTATTTAGAAGATCGTTTAAAATCTCCCATCATAAGATAAATCTCTGCTTGAAGACAATCTCAGCATCAGATTCACATACGTGTTATCGTACATTCTCATAGTTTGAACAAAGCAATTTTTTGTGTGGCTCATTTGTAACCCTTCCCCAATATGACGCCCAGGGCGCATGACCCCACCTTGCCCCATCTAGATCCAGCTCTGCCTGCGAACAAAATCCTGGTGATCCAAATAGTCAATCCATATTTGACCCACATGTTCGATAGATTTCTTTGTTTTAATACTTGTAAACTGGAGACTCAATAACACTAACTGAAGCTTCATTTCAGCGTCATTTTAAATAAATGTTTGAGATAAAAACAAGCCAGCAATTGTATAAATGGACAAGAACTTTTTTTTTAAATGCTTTTATATTAAGAATTCCATCCGGGTTATCTTGAGATTAAACCGACCAATGGCTGACATTTAATGCCATCAACGATAACAATTCATTTTTAAAAAAAAATGCAAGCATTCGTAATAGAAATATAATATACAAAAGTAAAAATAAGTCAAATAAGTCTAATCAAATAGGATTCTTTTTTTTTTTTAATATTCAATACTTAAAAGTAATGTTAATTGTAGTAATATTACTAGTGTTTAAATGTTTACCTGGATCTAGAGATAAGTTACAGTCTTCACCCAATGGACCTTTCGTTTGTGGATCATAAGGACAAACTTTAGCAGTGCTAAAAATTTGTTGTAGTTTTAGCAGTAGTGTTTCTTCCAGTTTCTAAAGAAATTGATCAACTTACATTAGCTTTAATTCAATTCGTCAGTGATAAAATGAAACCATTTAAAACATAAAACTGTGAGAAGTCAAGACTAAAGTTAGGTAGAATATTAGTAAATATGAAATTTTTTTAAAATATAAAACATTTAGAAGACATACTTAATTTATAATGAAAACATTTAGGATTTCAATATTTAAAAATAAAACATCTATTAAAACTAAATATTAGAAACATTTTTAATCAGTTAAATCATGGAAAATGCAAATATTTTTCATAATAGGAACAGAAATTCTAAAACTGAACTAAAATTATTAAGATTATTAAAATTATTTACAGAAAATTAGAAAATTCCATTTTACGTAAATAAATTAGCCAATATTTTTATTATTTTCTCAAATATGGATTTTTAATTATATTTTTATCTATAAAATATTCCTAACTACGTTGCAATTGTTTCACAACAGATGGTGTCCGTAGTTAAATATTCGCCACATTTTGATTAATTACCGTCTATTTTTTTTTTCAACGATTAAATAATTTGAATTTTGAGTTTTTGAATTTTTTCCAAAGAATTTTTTTTAATACTGAAAAATGAAATTAGCAAATATAAATTAAATAAATTTTACGATAATTACAAAATAACTCAAGTTTTTATTCCTGAGACTGATATATTTATCTCAATTTCACTGTTTTCTAGTGAAAATTTTTCATTTCAATTTATTTAACAACTGCTTCTAAAATATAACATTGAATAAAATACTTTTTACTCCAAAATGATAAAACTATAAATATCAAATAAAACTATGCTTCTGACTGAATACAAAATCCCATAAGGAAATCATTGCTTTAAAGTCAGAAAAAGAAACTTCATTATTATCTTTAGTAACATGGGATAACGAAAACTATGCAAGAAAAGTTCTATTTTTAATAATAGATAGTTATCTAAAACAAAAGTTTCCTTGCAGGATTATTCAATTATCCTATCTTTATATTTTTATCTTAGTAATTTTAACTATCTTAGAAATAGTTATTTCCCTTAAAACTGATGAAATGATCTATTTTGAAATTAGAGATGATAATATCCAATTTCGAAGAATTACTTACTCACTTAGAAGTATTGTAACAAATTTTAATGATTTCGACTAACTGTTATAGTGAGGGTTTTTATTATAAGAAATAGGAGACGAAAATAAGTGTTTCTTAAGTGGATCTTAAATAAGCAACGTCGAATTGTTGATACATTGGAAAGTCGTTTTAGCGTTAACTTAACAGTCGCTCACAGTGAAACGCAGACGAAAACTACGGAGTATTAAATCACAGAACTTTATATTCTTCGCATGTTCAATCAATAACTCCGTTTTATTTTCTATTTATTTGTTGACTAACTTACTATTGATGTGCTTATCTCAATGTATTTAAATTTGAATCTGTGTAAATTGTGGAATTAAAAGGAGTCCAGAGAAAACATGAATTCATTAGACACTAAATTTATTTGACACTGTAAAAACTAAAAACTACCACAATGTATACAAAGCGAAAAGTCAACCATGTATTAAACAGTCAAATATTTATCAAAAAACAAAAATTTATCAAAAACCTTATTTGTATTTCTGTGTCTTATGGTTTCGAAGGAGGTAGGCCAGAAAAAAAATCAACTTTTCTTTTATTTACAGTATATATTTTGATTAACTTTTGTTCATATTTTTCTCTTTTATAATTTGTAATGAAATAAAAATACAAATATTTTATTGCAATGTGTTTTGAACCACTATTTTCAACTCTATTCATTAACAAGGCAACAAAATGATCAATTATCAATTAATACGTTTGTCACTTTTACAATATTCTCGATTTCTAATTCCTTCAAAATCCTAGTTAACCATAACACATTAAGAGTTGCAATAGTAAATACTACATTCGGATTCTGAGGAAGACAGAGCAAAACATTTCTGTTTTAGAGATTGCCAACCAATAGGCATTCCACGTAAGGCTATTAGTACTCCACTATATGAATGTCTGCCCACATCTCCAGCCCAATCAGCATCAGAATACGAAATTAATTCACAATCTTTCGGGGTTTTTTCTACCCGTAATTCCTAGTGGTAGAAATGTATCTTAACACAAGCTTTAAACTACTATAATTTTGATACCAGGATTATTGAAAAACTGCGAAAGCTTTCTAGTAGCAACCAGAACATTCGGTTTAGTTCTGTCAGCGAAAATACGTAGGTAACCAATCATTTGACGATAAGGAATATTTCTCACAGTCTTACTTCTTCTGGATTTCGGATAATCTTTTTTGTTTAGAATAATGCCAGGATTTTCTGAGGCCCTGAGGTACTTCTACAGTCAAGAAATCCAAATCTTTGTAGAATTTTCACTGCAGAAGCTGTCTCATACATGAATATACTACCATCTTTCATTCAATCAAATTGCACTCCCAATAAATTTGATAAATTGCACCCCCAAATCCTTTATTTCGAATTTCGATGCAATTCGTTACTTGATTTCGTTAACCGTCTCCTTACTTATTCCAAAAAATAGTTAAATCGTCAGCGCATACAAAAATTAAACGGATCCTCATCGATAAAATACAACAACTAGTTTGTAGCCTTTCGACTTCTGGTTCAGTAAACGTTGTGTCAAGTTCGTAATTCTCTTGGCTCCTGACTGTTTCAATCTATAAATTGATTTATTTAATGTTAAGAGCCAAATAATCCTTTTCAGATCGGATGAAGCCTGTTTCTTATATAGAACTTCATTCAAACTACCATATAAGTATGAACTATCGACATCAAGTTGTCTACTATACCAGCCCAGTGGCATAGAAATAACCAAAAATATATTGATCAGAGAGAAGTTAACAACAGGAGAATATGTATCTTGTGTAATTCCTTTTATTTGCGCAAATCCTCTAGCTACAAGAAGCGCCTTGAATTGTAGAATCCTTCTGTATTTCGTTTTATTGTATACACCCAATACACGATATTGTTTACACTTAATCATCTTCGCCGATTGTGAAACAGGTTCTAATGTCCCGATTCCTCTAGATTTTTGCCTCTACATTTTAATTCCTTTGCCATTGCCTGATGCCATTTATCCGTCTCTGGCAATGACATAACCTCCTGATGTGAATTTGACATTGTGCATTTCTCCTATATTTTTTTATTATTCAAAGTTCGATTAACGTTCTGGAGATTTCCAAGTTTTCCCAGATATCGAAAATCTTTGAATTTCAAAGCTTCCGAGGAAATAAATTATTAATCTCGCTAAGTTCGTCATCTGAATTTCAGGAGCGCTTCGCACATGTTTACTATTTACTACCTCTGTAGTTTAATCAAAGGGGATTCTTTCCTGTCCTTTTGTGATGTATCAGTTTCATCCGAAATTGAGTCATTCTCCCTTCAGAATCTCAGCTCCACTGTAAGCCTTGTCTTGGTTACTGGGCATCTTTGGAATTGGACTCCAGTATCCCCACTTCATTTTCGTTGAATGCAACTGCTTCGTTTCTATAACTCATCTTGTTCCGAGTTCACATAGTCGAAAACCTCTGATATTGTGGTATGAATATTCAACTTTATTTTTGACTTTAAATAAAATTTAATTAGTTGGAGTAAAAAGAAAAAATTAATTTATTTATTATGATGTGCTTGAAAAGAAATTTAAGTAATCAGATATTATTTTATTAATGAAATAAATATTAGTCAATAGCGTGATTATGCAAATGAGTCAATCACGTTGTCTCAAGTGAGAAGTGTGAGAAGTCAGGTGTGAGACGTGGAGATGAAAAGTAGACTTCAACCAGGAAGGTTGAACGGTGTATCCGTCGATAACGGGTGCGACCATTATGGTTACCCATAGGAGTGGAAATATCCCTGGAAATGCTAAGGAAAGGATAATACAGAAATGGAACTATCAGTAAGTTTACTACTTGAAGATTATTTCAAATACTTGGTGCCACACTTATACAAGCAGAAAGTAAGATTAATCGAACGAAACGAGAAGATTTAAAGAACTATTAATTTAAACTTGAAGAAGCAATAATATTCGTTTTGGAAGAGTACATTCCGAAAGTAGGTGAAGCCAATTAGAGAAAAACTAAGAAACTTGTATTATTTAAATCCAGTTGGAACTATATATTCTGAATTAGAATAAATCGAAGATAAATATATCTAAAGACATTTTGAATCGAGTAATTAATAGGAAAAATTAAAAGTATTTCGATTCCGAAGATTGTATTAGACCATTCGATTATTGAGAACAAAGGGAGAATTTTCCATATTGACTGTAGACGATTCTAAGAAGAATTGCGGGTATGAAGAATACATATTATTCAGTAATAAGATTTTAATATGTTTGGATGAACTATTATTTGATACGGAACCAAGGAACGGAAAGGGAACAATAATCCTTAGGAAGAATTGACAATTGCCAGAAGTCAAATTAGTTCGAGTGAATTAAGAAAACCTGAAACTAATCAGACGAATGATATTTGGAAAGGAGGATGAACACTTAATAATTAATGAAGATGTGTGGATACTAAAACCTAGATCAGGTTAACGTTAAAAGAAGAGAAAGCTGTCGTTTTGGAAGACAACTATAAGAAGTGACGAAATAGGAAGAAGAAGGAATTGAAGCTAAAAGCTAAGAAGACATCTTTAAACGAGAGAAAAGTGTTAAGTGTTTTAGTGATAAATATAGTGCTTAATATTTCATAAAGTGATATAAGTAATTAATAATAAAAGCTTCAAAGTTTGAAGTAGTGAAATTTAAATAGTGCGTTTGTGTTATGGTGGATAGCAGACCATTTCGAGCTGAAAGGTTAGAAGACATCAATGAGTGAGTACTTTGTTATTTATTATTTGAGATAGGATCTAGGTGATATCTAACTAAAGCAGATTGCAAATATTGATTTAAATATCGAGTGATATAGCACACAGTTAACTAAGTGGAAATAATTAAGAAGAGATACATAAAAACTATTTTAATAGATAAAGGGAATATTAGAAAGTTAAATAATATTCACACAGGTGAAAAGTCCAGCAATGATAAACTGATTTAGAATTATTAATACATTAGTACATACAAGTGAGATAAAAGGATTAAGGTGTTATAAATAACATAAGAGAATAATTCACACAAGGGAGAAATTATTTAATAATTAAAATAAGATTATTTTGGTAAATGTTGAATGTGTACTTGTTTAACAAATGTTTGTTAATGCATATTATTGATTATAGTTTATTAGGAATTGATATAATTCATTATAGGAAAGAGATTGAACCTATTGTAACTTATAATAAGAATTGATTGATAAAAGAAATTAATATTGAGATTTATATTATTGAATCGTACAACTATTTGATAGATCATGTTAGAGGTAATTTTATTACGACTCTGTATTGTGTATTGAATCTAATTCAATTAAAGTCTTGCTTTATTTATTAAAGCGTGCTGTCATATTTAAATAATTATCGCAACTCTCTGCTAAAGATAGTAGCAATTTCTGAAAAAAGTACCCTTGAAAGATATCGGCTTCATATTGATTACATTATCTACTACTTTACTGATCAATTCAACTGCTTTTCTATCTGGTTTTATGAGAAGAAGCTATACAGCCAAAAGTTTTAAATGTTATACAGATGGTTTTCTACCCTACCATACCTAAACCGAACGCCTTCGGAAACTGCACTATTTTGGAAGTTCAATGTGTTACAGCGTGGACTAACTCCTCCCAGAAATTTTCCGAAAGTTCAGTTGCTTTAAAATATTAACTACTAGATCTATTATCTATTATTGTAACATTCATCTGGGGCGAAAATACGTTCGTTTTGATCCCCAATTTCCGGCAAACGTTTAATCGTGATATAGCACGATTACAAAGCTATTTTATCTAACCATTATTTTTTAACTTAAACTTTTGAACAGTTGGCGTCCAATAAATACTTTATACTCCCAAAAAACATTTAGCTACCCGACTTTTATTTTGCAAGACTTAAACTGTCGCCCTTCTTGAGAGATCATCGATAAATGACAAAATACAACGGGTATTTCCGACAGAAACAATTGAAATCCGAATATGACAGTTCCATATCGTATTGAAACTTTTGGAACCTAGAAGCACATGGGATTCTTTTGTAGACTTGCCAATTATACAATCTTTACAATTAAATTATTTATTCCGTAATCCTTTAACCATTTTTTATCTGATATTTTAACCATTTCCTACAATTTTCATGACAAAATCGTTTGTGTTGTAAACTCTAAACTTATATCTACTGCTTTATTTGTTTCGTTGTAGATTACAACCTGACCTTCTAATATATAAAATTCATGACAATTAGGAGCCACCCCTACCAATCTACTCTTTCTAGTGTAAATTCACAAACAACCTTTCTTCCCTTGCAGGATATAACCATTTTTCTCAATTAATCGAACTGATAACAAATTTCTACGCATTTTAGAAGAATATAATACATTCTTAAGTAATGTTAATTTGCTTGCCATTAATATTTGCTTTAAAATTAATAGTTCCATATCCCTCAACCTTTGATGAACCTTTGTCTAAAGCCATTTCAGCTAACATAGCATGATATTCATAAAACTAATCTTTTAGTTACATGCAACACAAACACTATCAAGTAACCAACCATAAGGTCACCAGTATTAAATGCCATGAAAAATGTTTCACAATTTAATTATTACATTTAATTTCACAACACTGATCTTACTTACTTAGTTTTACAAAATTTCTCTACATGAACCGTAATTACTACAACTATAAGATTTATCTTGAACTTTATTGTTATTAACAACACCACTGTTGATATATGATGAGCCGTTTCACCTGCAGAGCGTCTTTATTTTGTTCATTTTGACCGCCGCCGGTAGGAGATCTTTCGTTTCGCCCATGGCCTAACCTGAAAGGAATGCCTATAATCCTGGTGGATCTTCCGTCTTTCTTGACACCCTTGACTCATATTCGATGATGTCGCTATCGTACATCTGAAAGCTCGCATCGTCTATCATTATTGAACTGAATTACCACCCCATCATAAGATTCCATTTGTGACAAAGACAATTAAATCTTTGAATTATTGTTGTTCATTGTCAGTAATTAAGTTGTTATACTACTCATTGTTGTTATTGTCATGAGTCCTCGTCGCCATGATATATCAATTTAGCTTTGAATTAAATTAGATATTAAAGTCGATAGTTAATAATAGTACTCAGTACCTTACGTTACACCGAAAAACCTACCATCATCATATAGGGCGCAACAACATCGTCGACTATTGCATCGGCTTTCTTCAAGTCTTAAAGAACGGTATTATTCTTACGAAAAAAAATCAGTTTCCGCTTTAGTTGCAGTATTCGAACTCTCTATTTTAAGTCAAATATGGTCTCTAACGCATCCCAAGTCAATTTTGCCATTGTTGCATCCCCAATTAAAGGATGTAAGTCGGACGATATGCCTAACTCTAGTGTTGATAAGGCTTTAATTTCCATTCTTTTATGTTTTTCTTTTATCTCTGGCGAAGCTTTATTCGTAGTCTGTATAACATCTCCAATCACGAAATCCCAAATTTGTTTGTCCTTAACATCAATTTTATAGATTTCCAGAACTCATAGTTCTCCTGATTCAATTTTTCCATCGAAGTTAAAGTCTCAAAATCATCGTATGATGTTCACAATAAAGTCAAGCCACAATATCTTTGAAATTCCTTAGAAATTATTAACACTACTCTGCCATGATGTATTTATCTCAACACAAGTAAATTTGGATCTGTATAAATTGTGCCGCGCCGGTGTGGTCGAGCGGTCTCAGGCGTCGGTCTGCTGTGAGGCCAGTGTGCCGGTGCCCGGGTTCAAATCCCAGTTGTGAGCTTGGATGTTTCCCAAATTTCCTTTCCTGTGTGTCAGCCTCTTCTTCGCTTTCTCTTCGGTCTGACGTCATTCCGTAATGGCGTCCTGAGGGTTGGCTCTGGGAAAGCACCTCAGTATCTTCTCCCCTTGAATTCTCAGAACAGAGCTTCTGTTCCGCCCAGATCTAACCTGGTGGCTGGAATCTGGCTCCCTAGACCCACAGTTGGTGGAACAGGGATAATTCGGTTATGTGTGTATATATAAATTGTGGAATTAGAAAGAGTCCAGAGAAAACATAAATTCATCGGACATTATATTTATTCCACACACTGCGAAAACTAAAAAACCTACCCAACAATGATAATAACAACAATGCACACGAAACAAAAAGAAAAACCATATATTAAAGAATCAAATGCTTATCAACAAACCAGTGATACGTTTGAAATTACTTAAATACCGATACTTACTTGGTCATTGCTGGATTCGCTCTTTCCGGACATGTGAGCTAAATGTTCAATTCGAATGCGTATCATTGGATCTGTTAAAGCATCCAACTCAAGCTTGGATGCGTAGCTAGATGAATCACTTATAAAGGTTTGAAAGTTTTGTTTTGCTTCTTTCTTGAAAAAAAAAAAAAAGAAAGAAAACAAATTACAAAGAACGTTTTTTAAAATTACATTTTGTTAATAATATTTGTGTAAGTAGTTTAGATATAGCTCATAATGGTGACTGAGCAGACAGCACTTGGGGGGGGCGAGAGTCAGTTTACAGGACGGGGAAAGGATGGAAAAATATTCATGCTTATATTTTAAGCAGGAGCGTAGTACAAATTTTAAGGAATCCGTTTTAGTGTGATGAGCTTATAAATATAAGTAAATCAAATAATACTTTTTTAATTTTAATGAGTAAATAGGTTTTTTTTTTTTTTAACATACATTTACTCTAAAGTAAAAAAAAAAACCCAACAAAATCAAAATAAACTTCAGTATCTGCAAAAAATTATGAACTCATACAATCGTTGATATTTGTGAATGCATGCAAATGTTTAGTACTGAAGCGACTGAACGGATCAGCTGACGTTGAGCATTGCAACACAGATAAAGGTTACCAAAGTTCTCTGGTTGACCAAACACTGTTCTAAACTTTATAATAATCCATTTTTCTATTATGGATCTACAGTTTCAAAAGTTAATCTAGATCATTTTCTACTGTAGTTTTTATTTCAATTAACTTAAATATTTTGAAAATTAATTCTTCGGCTACAAATTTTAGATAAAATTAATTGTATTAATGTAAATAAATTTAATTAATCTTATAGCTTCCTTACATCACAATAGACTACTGCAATGAAGAGTGGGCATATTATGCCAAATTCCCATATTTCCAAATGATGCGTTGTCAATTCTTTGTTTTCCTCAGTTGTCAGTTTGTTTACTTATAAGTTGGCACGTAAACTAATATGTATATATTTTTAAATTCGTTGTACTTTTTGAAAAAAAGATAAATTTAAACATATTGAAATACCTTATATTTTCCACATGAGCTTATTTGTGAATAAAAGAATTACATATTCATCTCCTGAGGAAAAATTCTTGTTTTTCCAATTTCTGTCTATATTGCTTACGGTTAATTAATATTTCCTTACAGTTTTCATTAATTTTGTTAAATTTCTTTAGCGAACGAAAAAAACTGTACTAAAACTGATAACTATTTATAAAACAAATTCTGTAAATATCCTTGTTATTGTAAATATTATTGTAATGTTGTTTAAGTTTTTCAGCATGATTCGTATTTTGAAAAAAATAAAAAAAAATTTAAAATCTAGTTACTTATCATCTATTATAAGGATAAGAGATTTCAAACATAAACCATTTATTCTTCTTCTTCTTCTTATTATTATTGATAAAAATGCAAATGTAAAACAAATACTTGGTCATTTCTTCGTTATTTGATCTCAACCATTTTTTATTTTACTTTATAAAAGGAAATGTTTCTTCTTTTTTTAAAATCCAAAATTTTATTATAATCACTAAAGTAAGAGGTGAGGGATTCTCCTATTGCTGAACAGGAAACACCTGAAAGAGTGGAGAAGATGAATGACGACTGAAAAATCGCTTTTCATAACATTGCCTCAATCTCCGGAAGAGAAATGAAGAAACATCCAAGTCTTATCTAAGGCCTTATCTAGAGGCAACCACTCGATTGCTTCCATCAATTAAATACGGAGTTACGTCAATCTCAGTTATGATTCTTTATTTACGGATTTTAAATAAGCCGATCTTACGATCATCATAAACCACATTTTCAGACTTAAACCTTTTGTGTGTCCACATTATTGTAGCTGTTTCATCTTTCATTGTTGTGCTTCTTCGCTTTTGCTTATTATTTCAGTACTAAGGCTACGATCAACAACAAAAATTAATGTTTTTATGACAAGCCACAAAAGTTTTAGAAGAAATCGTGAGAAATGCTTTAGAAAAAAAGTAATCAGTTAGAAGGATCAGTTTTTATTCCTGTTTGATTATATCACGTAGCTAAATAAATAAATCATTGTTATTATTAATTGAAATTCAATGTCTCTTATCTGAAATATTTAGGAATTGTTTTAATCCTATAGCCACTGCAATTAAAGAAAATTTTTTTTGGAACAAAAGTAAAAAAAAAAAACAAAAATAAATAAATTAAAATAATACACCGTATAATTTAATTTTTTTTTTGTACCTTTATTAAAGATGTGTGAAAATAAGGCGTTTATCCATAAAAAAATTACGAACCAAAATTTCTAATTTTTCGGTAGTTAATCATTCTATATAGTAATTGTTCACCGATCATTTATTTCATTGTTACAGTCTCAAAGTCCTGTTAGGATCACCCACAAAGAGATCCTGTCAACAGGTGTTTGTAATTATATTATTCAAAATTTATAAATTATATATATTAACATCATAAAAAAAAATATAAGTATAAATCACACAGGAATTTTACAGATATAAAGTTATTGTTTTATATTTAATTTACTAAAACGTACTGAAAAATAAAATATATTTCTATTAAATGTATATTTTGAAATGAATATTACAATTTTATACTTATTTATAATTTAAGTTAAATAATATTCAATGATTAATAATAATAATAAGGATTAAATACTTACCCACTTTCCTTCATTATAATTTGTCATATTGGTATCATAAGTCCATGAAGCTTTTTCGTCTTGGTTACAATAAACTCTGTATTGTTGTTCGTACAAATCCAAAAACTTCTGAGCTTTTTGCAACGTGGTTCCCGTATCAAAGGCAGGAAAAATCGAGTTTGACATCCAAAAATTCAGGGAAATGTAAATCCCTATATGCAATAAAGTCTGAAGAGTCATCAGAAGAATCTTACATTGACCTGCGAAGGGCAATTCTTAAACGCAGAAGAAAACACCTTTTGGCGTCTGTTTAAAACTCTATCCGAAACGTCATTAAACAATTTTAAAAAAATATTATGTGAAAGCTGTACGCAACAGGCGTATTGGTAAACTGCTTTAAAGTAAATAGATCAGTTTACAGGCAGCGCCAATCATAGTGATTTCAGTGAAGTTTCGAAGAAAATTTCAATCCGTAATAACCGTTTTATTTATTTCTCCAATAAATAGTAATTTTTTTGTTCTTATTATTATTATTATTATTATTATTATTAATGGTGCAAACTGATGAACTTGGGGATTAAAAGAAAATTGTTAAAATATGTTTTTTTTTTTTTTTTAATTACTCTAATTTAAAAATAAAATATTTAAGATTAGAATTTTTTTTTTCATTTTTAATGCCGTATTTCAAATCTAAAATTATATCCATTTTCTTTTTTTTTAATTTTCTTCATTAATTTCTTAAAATATTCTTATGTTATGTAGGAATGGTTGGAGTTAAAACCAATTTTCAGATTTACATTGAAAACGACAACCGAAGCTCCAAATTAAAACTTAAAAATTTAACAAAACTACTAAAATATATTATAAATACCAATACGAAACTTAATACGCGCTCTGTTTTAATTTTATTTCTTATGCTGGGAAAATTCTACTGCTACTAATTACTCCCACTCTTTTTATTTTAGCATTTTGCTTTCACTAGGGCTTTTTTAAAAATTTCAATTTTTGTAATTAATAACTTAATAATTTCAAATTTCTAATGATATCCTAGTTTTTATTACGATGTTACTTCTATAAAGATTCAACAGTATAAATATTTTTTTCCGGGGATATTTTTTGTTGTTCCATTTTCATTTCTAGGTTTTGAGGTACAAAATGGCCGATTGTCGTTTCCATTTCATTGACTTTGTGAACTGAACAACCTTGAATGTATTTGGGATCATTTTTGCAGCTGGTTTCCCTGGATGAAACATTTGCAGATTCATTGGCCTACTATCGAACACTGGATAAGAAGCATTAAAACAAAAATAAAGAATTGAAATTGATATTTTTTAACTTTATTTTTTAAGACAATAAATTTGCTTTTATTTTTGTTTTGCAATAACCAGTTAATTTTAATTTTAAAAGGGTTTGTCCTTTAATTTTAACAGGTACATTTCACTGATTTATCACTAAATTAAAAAAAATAATAATTAATAATTTATAGTCAATTTGGTAATTTAAATTTATAAACAAACATTTTTCTTTGTCAAATGCTGTAAAGCTTTAAATATGAAATTTGGAAATAGATAGAAAACAAAAGAACTTAATAATGTTAAATAAATTGTTTATATGTTATAGTTTAAAGTTATCTAAGTTTAAAGTATAGAAAAAGGAATTAACACGCAGTCTGATAATTTTTATAACTTAAACTTTACAATATTTCTTTCTTGCTTGTTATTATTTTTAAATTGACTATTGAATTTAAAATCGGATTGACGCCTGTACACTTGACTATTAAAAACTTTTTGAGTTAAAAATGACATAAAATTTAAAATTTTAAAAGATTAAAACCATGACCATGTTTCCCGAGAGGGAATATTTTCAAATGGATAAAAATACATGACAAGTTTATTTTTATCCATTTGAAAATATTCCCTCTCGGGAAAGAAACCGTGGTCATGGTTTTAATCTTTTAAACTTTTAAATTTTAATTTTTATGTAATTTTTAATTCAAAAAGTTTTTAATAGTTAAGTGTATAGGCGTTAACTCGATTTTAAATATTCACAGTACACCTAAAAAGTCTTAATTACGACTATTGAATTGAATGTTAATTTAATCAATTTTGATTGCTTTATTTACAAGGATGTATTTACTGATGTTATTTTAATGATGTGTTTTCTCCTGGTAAACTTATTAGTATCTGTTTGATGATACTGTCATATACTGATTGTTAGCATATAAATAAATATTTACTGTGAAGGAAAGTAACAATAATAATATGACCAATATCGCACAATACATATAAAACAAGGTAGGATAGCGATTAGCAAACAATCACAATGCTTCGCAACGTCTTCTGATACGTTTAAGAAAATTTAATTGATATTGCTTTATTAGTCTTCTGATACCAGTATCAGAAAACTTATAATCCCGGTTTGTCCGTCTGTCTGTGAACAAGTATCATTAAAATCTCATTAAATTATCATTAAGCACAACAATCGCAACAATTACGCCTTATTGCATTCGCAGCAATCACAATAATAATAAGAAAATTAGTGATTGCTGCGAATGCAAAAGGCGCAATTGTTACGATTATTGTGATTGTTGCTGAGCTGTATTATACATGCGATTGTTGCGAATTCAAAAGGCGCAAATGTTGTGCTTAATGATAATTTAATGAGATTTTAATGGTACTTGTCCATAGACAGATGGACAAACTGGGATTATAAGTCTTCTGATACTTGTATCAGAAGACTAAAACTGTTTAATAAAATGACATGTTTCGAGATGCCCGAAGTAAACGGCTCTCTTCCTCAGATACAAAAAGGAACTTAAAAGGATCAATTTAAGCATAAAGAATTAACATGGACAGCCAATCAGCGCTTGGTAGTAAAGTAAAAATGGTTTATCGGATTCAAATCTGCTTGGAGGCAATAAGGGAATTTGGTTTTGTTCTGTGTGTGTGTTTCTCATTTCTTTTTTTTTTTCCCCCTCTTTTTTTCTTTTGTATTTTTCTGTTTTTACTTTCCTTTTTTATTTATCATAATGAATTGCCTTTTCTTTATTATTATTATTTAGAAGTAAATAATATTCTCTTAACTTTTGTTCTTAATTTAAGAACAGCCAAAACCCGGATTTAACATTCCGTCGGGCGCAACCGATCTCCTAGGCACACCTCAAACTCTTTTGTTTGCCCCTCCCCCGCTAAATTTTTTTGCGAGGTCTCCATCCTAGTAGCTTCCGCTTTTCCAGTGCTAATAACAATGGCAAGGTCAGTTAGTGATTTTCGTTCTTCATTTCCGGTTGACAAACGAAATGATCGCATATGCTCATTGCGCCCGATTACGTTGCAGTTTGACGATTAAGAATTTTTCAAAATTTCCCAATTATTTTTAATACTCTATCACATTGTGTCGTTAATAATGTCATATTATATAATATTTCGTAATTATCTATAAAACAACTCTCTCACAACCCTTGTGTTTGGTCAACTAGCTCAACGCAGTCAGAAGTCTATTGGGATGCCAGCACACCTCCAACACAAATTGAAGAGATACGCTCCCCATGAACAACCAAATCAAACTGATGATCAGTCACAGAACGACGCAAATGTGAAACTCGTATTTACAGACTCGTCGCAGACGATTGAGTCAATATGAATATAAAAACTACCTTACTGATACCTATGTCTCACATGCTGTTTTCATGTGTCCTCCATGCTATCACAGAGCGCTAGAAGGACATATATATGCTCATGAATCAAATGAATAAGCGATTCTTTAAACATATGTTCTTGTTTTACTTCAATGTCATGTTTTATAATCAAATACAACTTTGAATAATTATTTTTTCACACTTCGCTAATTTTTTTTTTTAATTATACGTTAATTATATTTTACAAGAAATATACGTTTTCTTTAAAGACTAATTAAACCTGTTTTACTGCTCCTGTGGTATTTTTATACAGTGTGGGTGTTTACTATGAAGTGTTAACAATTGTTTTTTGTAAGAAAAAACGTTTATATCTATAGAAAAATTATTTCATCAAGGGGTGTACAAATTTCGGTAATTTTTGGTAGCTAAATTTCCGTTTCCTTTAAAGACAATATAAAACTATTTTATTGCTTCTTCTGTATTTTTATAATGTTTAGAGGTTTCCAAAGAATAGTTAACAATTGTTTTAGTAAGAAAAAACGTTTTTATCTGTCGAAAAAAAATTTAATAAAGTAGTGCCTCTCAGGCTCGTTGCGCCCGACCTTGTGCCACGCCTTATTGCGCCCGACGGAGTGTTAAATAGGGGAAGGGGGCAAACAATCTTGAAGGGTACGATATCTGAAGCCGCTTTAGTTGGAAGCATGAAATTTCACATGAATGTTCTTCGTCAATATCGAATTTTCGATGTTCGGGTCCTAAAAGGTGCAAACGGCGGGAGGGGCAAAACTTCCTTGAGGGTATGCAATTCTCCGAAATTGCTTCAGTTGCAAAACGAAATTTCGCGTTCTTTGAGTGTTCTTTGTCAAAATGTGAAATATATGAATTCGACGAATTTCGGTATTCGCATCCTAAGGGGTGTAACTGGGAGAGAGGAGGGGGTTAGGGGAAGGGCAAACTTTATTCAAGGATACTTCACGGGGTTTTCAGATACATATGAATATAGCATTACTTTATAATCATCACGTGATTTTGTGTCAATGGGGAAGGTTTGAAGTGATAGGGGTATGGAGAAGAGCAGAAAGGGGTGGGAAGTCTCGCTCTCGATATTAATTTGATATCAATTAGTTTATCGATTTACAAAATAGGAATATAACCTTAATTTGAATACCGTGATTTATTTACTAACTGGAAAGTTGCAAAGTGATCACATAATTACAATTTCTTCATCATCAACATCAGTACAACTCTTTTTTGTAATCCGCTAGAAGCACGAGTATTTTAGCTAGTATCTATTTAAATGCAAAAGCCCCCACTGACTCACTGACTTATATCAAATTCTTCTATTTTCCAAATAGCCAGGAATCTGAAATTTGGCAGAAAGATTCCTTAGGTTGTACGTGGAAAAAGTAAGCTTTCGGGATTTCGATTAATCCCATCTCTAAGACGTTGAAAAGGGGTGAAATTCGTGAAATAGCGCCACCGAATGCACCTGGTGGCGATAATTGGAACTAAAAAAATATAAACAATATTTGGACTAAAGTCTTGTTGTAAATAATAGCGCCACAGATTAACCTGGTGGCGACAAGAGGAACTAAAATATTTTTTGTAAAATTGTTCTTTGTAAAAATCGAAGCGATATGTATTAGACGAATTTTTGATATTCGGATCCTAATATGTGTAAATGGGGGAGGGAATCTTTCTTGAAAGGTTTGCGAATCTCTAAAATCGCTTGAGATTGAACCACGAAAGTTGTCATCAGTGTTGTGTGTCAAAATTGAAAATATGCTTTTTCGATATCGAGTCCTAAGGGGTGGTGAGGGGACGGACAAACATTGTTGAAGGATACTTCTACGGGGTTTTCGGGATAGTTATAGATTTGTAATGATTACGTGATTGTTTATGAATGGAAAGGATTGCAGTGATTGAGGTATGGAGAAGGGCAGAAAGAAGTGGAAAATCTTACATACTCCGATCTCGATGTAATGATTTATGATTTCATAAAAGCGCTTTAGTTGGAAACACGAAATTTGACATGAGTGTTCTTTATCAAAATTGAAAACATGCTATTTGATTGAATTTTCGATATCGAACCCTAAGGGATGTAAAAGGAGGAGGATGAGGAGATGGGCAAACATTAATGATACTTCTACGGGATTTTCGGATTGCAAAATAAGAATAAAATATTGCAGGCCTCCCAGCCTAACTTTGGCTGTGACCTTGAACAATGTTGACTATCAGTTAATAATTTCTGAAACTATTGTTCGTCTTACGGTTTGCATCATGGCGGCTAAGTTAGAACAAGGCAAATTTTACGAAGTCAAACAAAAGAAGTTTTTGTTAATGTATCGTTGAATCATATTTTGAGAAGGAGAAATCGGAGGAGAGAGTATTCATTCGAAAAAGTTATTGAACGAATATCTGTTGCAATGGCAGTAGGATTAAGTATCAGAGCCATCTGTTTGCAGTGTTTCCCGTAATGTTTTTCAATAGTTTCAAATCGTCAGCATAGAATAAGGAAATAGAAATAAATATTACAAATCGTATAAAAATAACTGATATTTAATCATAAATAATAAAAATTAAAAAAAAAAAAAAATATTTTCAGTAAGCATAGCAAAAAAAATACTTAAAGTAAGCATTAAAGTAAAGTAAGGAAAGTAAAGTAAGCTAAATCCGTTATTTTTTTTCCCAAACAAATTCCCCTAAATGTAAACCTGCATT
This sequence comes from Thereuonema tuberculata, assembly GCA_023159025.1. NCBI lineage: Eukaryota > Metazoa > Arthropoda > Chilopoda > Scutigeromorpha > Scutigeridae > Thereuonema > Thereuonema tuberculata. The sequence goes on from JAFIDM010012231.1 coordinate 154,482,139, forward strand.
AAGGAATGGAATATGCAATCGATCCTAATTCTACCTTAATGCCATCTGGTGCCCATAGCCGACATTATTCTGGGAGCACTATAACTTGCACTGATCGCGGGATTTTTTACCAACTGAGGAAAGTTTGATGTGATAGGGGTGTGGAGAAGGACAAAGGGGTGGGAAGTCTTACATTCCCCGATCTCAATATTCATTTCATATGCTAAGGATCTCGAGTTACAAAATTCGAATATAACATTACTTTGTACCTATCACGTGATTTTTTTTTTTTTTTTTTTTTTTTTTTACCGATTTTTAAGTTTCGAAGTGATCTCACAACTTCAATTTCTTTCTCATCCATACCAGGACATCTTGTTTTTTTTAATCTCTTACGAAGAAAGGGTATTTCAGCTAGTTTTCAATAAAAGGAAGTTTCAAATTTTGGAAAATTTAAATTAGTTTTGCTTACAATGATGAAAGAGGGATTTATTGCAGTTCATGAGATTGCCTATCAAATTGCCCTCAATGACAACAATTTTTAAATGTTATAGTTTGTTGCGCAACTTCATTCTTATCAGCTCTTTTAAATTCATTGTTTGGTTCTGTATTCAAATTCAATAAAATTTAGCGTAAATAAAGTTAAAATTTAAAACTTCTCCAATGAAGAAAATAGAATCTCTTAAATCATTTTATAAATAAAATAAAAGCCACGACATTGGATAAAGTTCAAATAAATTATATTAAAACATAAAACACAAACGCTTTCAACGTGACCAGCAGGTCTTTTTCAAGTAACGAGATATAAAATAAATCGGAGAACATAAAAAGACAAAGTGAAGTAGCCGACGCGACGGACATGTGATCAAGGAGGCGAACCCATAATAAATACGAGCCAGTATAGTCACTTGAAAAAGACCTGGTGGCCACGTTGAAAGCGTTGTGTTTTATGTTTTAATATAATTTATTTGAATTTTAGCCAAATAAAATTAGTTTTTAGTTTATTTTTAGACATGTTCCACACGTTAAATTAATTTAATCTTAAATGATTTCTTTTAAAAAAAGTCTAAATTGCCATCCTTTTATATTTTTACGTATGGCGAGTTTTCAGTTCCAATTACAAATAAACGCCTGCTTTTATTTGATAGGATATTGAGAAAAAAGGAAGATAATGAGTCTGAAAGTTTATCCAGAATTTTATCCAGATTATAACCACATATTCTTTTTTTTTTGAGCATACATCAATATATATAGGAATGTATTTTAGGATTCCATAATAGCAAAAAAAAAAAAAAAAAAAAAGTTCATTGAAAATATTGATTGAAAAATTCCCTCTTACTGAGCTGAATTTTCAAATCCCTAGTGAAGAAGCTTAAAATCTTGATCATAGACAGAAGTGAGCAGCAGAAAAGTCAAATCTTTCTCTTTTTATTCTCTATTTTCTAACAAAGATCCAAAATTTGCTAATGCACAACAATGAATTCTCTTTTCTCTGTTATTAGTCTATTAGTCTATGACAGTGGTGCCCAACCTTTTGTAATCTGGGGGCCAAAATTGACTTTGCTGTGAATCTCGCGGGCCACAACCAAAAAAAAAAAAAAGGAATCTCCAGGTTCTTCGACCAAGAAAAAAATGTTCAACAACCAAAAAAAAAAAAAGTGGGCACCACTGATATAAACTATCAAAATTATATGTTTTAGGGTGAATATTTATTTCTTCTATTTTCTTCTTTCTTTTCTTTCACTGGTTTTATCTTATTGAATTTTTATAAGATCATTTTCATTATCAATTTTTAAAATTACGGAATTTTCCTCCTTCTATACAAAGATTTTTTGGTTCTTAATCCAAACAAATT
>JAFIDM010012231.1:154488944-154505351 GCA_023159025.1 Thereuonema tuberculata
ACCACACTTGGGTGGGAGGAAGCCAACACAAAGGCTGAAGTGTCCCATCCCCGACCGATACCGGGACCTTATATTTAGGGCCCCTTCTCGGGCCCCCAAGTCAATTGCAAATAAGGAAAAATTCGCTCTCCTATGGGGGTCAGGGACACCCCACTTGAGTGGGGGGATGGCGACACATGGGATGGCGACACATGCCCACCCCCGATCGACATCGGCACCTTATATTTAGGGCCCTTTCTCGCCCCCCCCCCCAAGTCAATTGCAAAAAGGGAAAACATCACTCTCCTATGGGGGCAGGGACACCACACTTGGGTGGGGGGATGGCGACACAAGGACCTAAGTGTCTCACCCCCGATCGACACGGGGACCTTATATTTACGGCCCCTTCTCACGATCCCTTTCTTTCTTTGAGTGGCATTGCAACGCATGCCGGGTACAGCTAGTCTGCTATAAACGAAAATCTTTATTTACAAAAAAATGAGATTTCATAACTAATTTGTCGTAAACATGTAAAATTAAGAGTGTTCTGTCACTTGTTGTTTCAGTTAACACAAGAGGTTTTCAGAGCGATTTTCACAATACATGGCAGGATTGAACTCAAATAGTTTTGTATTCTCCTAGTACTGACTCATTTATTTTTGTTTTTAAAACAGTTTTTAATGGAACTCTATTTCACTGGTATAATAAGGCTGCAAGAGCGTTTCTCTTCTTGGATGGGATGCCATCAACAGAATTGAAATCCTGAAAGCCTCAAATCCTGAAAAGCGATGACCAATGCTTTTGCGGCGGAGAACCGGGTCTATGATAATACAGTGGATTCAGTTTATTTGGGTCACCGGATAATCTGGTCAGCCAGTTTTTGGGATAAAGAATAGAACAAAATCGAAAGCCTTAGTTTTCTTCGCTTAATTGGATCATGATGCCGTTTATTTGGGACGAGATAGCATGTGTGCTATCGTTCAAACTGTGCCAATGTTGAATTGGCAAATGAAAGAAATATACTTTAAAGTGTTGTAAATTTTGAAAACTGTTCTACTTTTAAATTTTTCAAATTTCGTAGCCTCAACAAAATGCCACACAACACCTCTGGTCAGTAGCCAAAAAAATTGCCGTATTATACAAAATAAAAGACCATCCACGCACATCATTCATCATCGTTATTTTATTTTATTAATTTACTTTAAATTAATTTTACTTTGTAATAATTTTTAATTTCCTTTCAACGTCGCACGTATTCACTGCGGATCTGTCCATTTCCCGAAAGGGGTTTAAATAATCAGGTGATTGTCTACAGTATTCTTACTTTATTTTCGTTTTATTTTACAGACCAAAGTTCGGTCTTCCAGGTATTGTTAGTTACACAGCGTAACTTTCTTAAGAATTATCGCTCATCAACTAGTGTCACGTGTCGCTGCAGATTTTTTTTTTTTTTTTTTAAATTCCGTGACAAACAGTTTCTCCTCACATCTATTCAAATTTCTTTGCCGATGATTGAGTGCCCTCCAGTTGTTATTACCCAACCACAATGTACTTATATTCTATATCTCTTCATTGGATACTATCCATCACTGATGCCCGGTTGCACCATTGAAGTTCAGTAGCTGAACCAAGTTCAAACTGCAAGATGAACGGAGATCATTCTTAAACCTATTGCGCCAACAACGTTTTGTGATAATCTCGGTTCAAAACCGCAGCTCGGCGTTCGGCCATTACTGATATTCGCTTGCGAATTGAGACCAAAGCATGTTTTCTCTCAACTATCAGAAATAACTTTTAAAAATGACAACTTTACATTTATTTAATTCGTTGGACAGTGACTGTGAAGAGGAATTTCAGTTGTTAACAGAGTTGCATCATTTGTAACCAAAAGGCAGACTATTTCGCGATCAGTATATATTAGGGTAATCGTGGAGTTTAGCGTCGCAAATTAAATAACAATAAAAACCTACAACAGTAAATGACAGTGATAAAATGTGAAATTTCACCCAAGTCTGCACGGATACCTAAGTGTCCCACCCCCCATCGACACCGGGCCTTTTTTCTCGGGCACCGAAGTTTGCCGCTGTTGGTCCCATCTCTGCCGCCGATGGATCGCCCAGACCCGGCAGGAGACCGGCGCAGAACGCCGGACTCCAGAACGCGGTGGCACGAAAACAGAGTTTACGAGGGCCCGTTCTCGGTCGGGGGTGGGACACTTACAGCCAGCCACCCACCAAAGTGTGATGAAATTTCACATTTTAGGACTGTGTGTTATTTACTGTTGTAGGTTTTTTATTGTTATTTAATTTGGGACGCTAAACTCCACGATTACCTACATTAGTAATATTCCGCATCGGTTTTTTTACATTCTAAAATGTGTTATGTACGATTCAATTATATCAATTAAAATGATTTTTTTTTTCGTCTCTGTGTAAATAGGGACTCGGCAGAATTCAGTTTTTTAATTCCTGAACTCCATTTTCGTAATGAGATTGTTGACTGCTGAAACAAAGGACAACTATTGAAAACAATCCATTGGGTTGATTTCCCGCAACGAAAGACGAATCTTGTAACCAATCAGGAATCAGCTTTGAACGCATGACGTACTTCCGCCGCCATGAACGCAGATCACAGAACGTCGGTTCAGTTGTGCCTATTGTAGCTTGGTGCAACAAGGCTGAACTTCGATTTGAGGTTCAAGCAGAACTCAGTTCATGGAAACCGTAGTTATACGCTACTTTGGTGCAACCGGGCATGAGTTGTATGACTCATACTTTCCATCAACTGAGTAGACAAAATGTAATCTTCTTTCCAATAATAAATGAATAAATAATCGTAATAACCTTTTTAGTACAAAAAAAAAAGTTTCAAGCTTTAAACTTTAAGCTAACACCATTTGCTTCTCACACAACACCAAGCACAGAAAAACACAATTAGAGCAACATTAAAAAAAAAAAAAAAAAAAAAAAAAAGACAATTTACTTATCCATGCAGCGTTCGGATAAAAACAGAGATCTAGTAGCTCTATATCTCCCAGAATGTCATATCATCCGTATTCCACAACCCTTTATATACAGGTCAGATCTTCCCGCTCCTCTCACATCCAAATTGAAGGCTAAAATCTAAATTCTGAACATTAAACAAACAAAATTCTCATATTCACTTAATGTATTGTTCTGTTATCCTTAACTCTTTGATTGGACTTCAGGAAACAATCTAATCTGAATCTGGTCGATTCTGAGCGTTAACAATTCGTTCAAATAAGCATTAAAATTTCGTTTCTTATTCTTGTTTTACGTTGAAGGTTTTTAGATTTTACCTTGAAGTTTGACGTTATAGAAGCAGAGAGATAAGGCCTGTGTGGAGGAGACTGAGAATTTTCTAATATCCATATTCAATCACACGTATTTGCCTTTCTTGTAATATTTTTACTTAGATATTTTTTATATATAAAAAAAGATACTTTAGTTTAAATTTAAGAAGTTAAAATTACTTTTATTTAATTTAATAAAATACAAATACAGACAATATTTTTATCATTTCTTTTATTATTATTGTTGTTTTGTTACATTAAATCAAAATATAATAACATTTCCTAAAATTCACAAAATTCCAAATCTTTGTACTATTTCTTTGTCTTGCATCAAAATAAACATTCCCGTAACAATATTTCGGTAATATAAAGCAGAACTTAATAATCTGCTTTGACTAAAGCAGAACTTAATAATCCATTTCTTTTAAAAGAATTTCAAATTCAAAACTTTCATGACGTTATTTCTCTTTACTCCAAAAGTTTAAATTCATCCCTTGTTAATTTCGGACATAGAAAAGTTTAAAAAAAATGCTAATTTTAAAAATCGTCTCTGTTCTTTAACAAGAAACAGAGAAATTCTGAGAAAGAAAACAACCCAGAAGAATTTTATGTTTAAGTCTTTGTTAAACTTTCTGCCTTTTCAGATATCTAAAATTTACGAAAAACCTAAGAGGTAATGTTAGTTCGCCGCCTTTAGTTCACTATATACCTGTATAACAGATGAATTTACCTAAACGAATGCGATTATTAAATTATTATTATTGAATGAATGGATTATTAAATTGATCTTAAGACCCTTTACAGTCAGAAAGCGATTACAAAATTATGGCAGACTGTGGCGATGAGAAACAAAGATATTTTGTAAGGATTAATTTTCCATTGCGAGCAATTTTAAGAAGCCCTTAAAGAAATTTTCTTACGTCTTCGTTAAGATTTTATGAAATGATGTTACATAAGAAGGATTCTTGACCCAGCATATTATGAACTGCAGAAATAATGATTAGAGAAAATGATGCAAAAAAAGAGAATTTTTAACTTACTTGGAGTCTTTTAACATCAAAGTTCCGAAAATACAGCATAATGGTATTTAGTGGCACGAAAACTTAGGATTAAGTTAAATTAACTCTTAATCCGTGCACTGAATATTTTGTAAATTAGCAATTCAAGAAGTTTTCTTTTTCTAGAAAACTCTGAATTATTTGTGGAAGTAAATGGAATGGGTTAATTTTAATTTGGTAAATTTCACTTTTTATATTTAATTTACCAAAATAAAATAACTAAGTTTTGTTCTGCGTTAGTCTTTCAGTAGAGGAGCTATTAATTAATTGAGATTTACTCTTTCGAATATTGAGATACTGGGGAGATTCAAAAGGTAATGTTATAAATTGGAATTTCTTTTAGACATGTTTAGGCGCTTTTTCTTATTTACATGCGCGTAAGAAATTCATTGAGGCTGTCAGAGCCCAGCACATGAATTTTCTTTTTCATTATTTTTAATGTGTTTTATGTTTTTAGTTTAGATTTATGGAGGTTCCATTTCTTTGCCCACTATACTTCAAATACACCTCCGTTATGAGACCTGCTTTGTTTATTCTGACTACTCTTAACTGATGATCGCCTAATAAGCGTGAAACAGGCTGTCTTGAGATGTCAGTTTGAACATTGGTCTCAAATTTTAATGAAATTTTTAAAGTTTCCATAAAAAATAAATTCTAATCTAAATTTAAAAATATTATATTTGCGGATGACTTCCAACGCACTTACGGTTTCTCTCATAGGAAAAATATGAAAGAAAATAAGTCTTCTTGCAAACACTGCTTGACATTTATTTTACTATTTTTATTTAGTAAATCGTCAAAACTGTTAGGACGACAGTAGAAATCCAGATAAAGGAATTCGAGCAAATATCGAAATGCAAAATAAAGCTAATAGGGGGCAAAAAAATTCTAAAACAAAACTTTTTTAATCTTAGTTTAATATTATATTCAAAGAAGGATATTGTCAAACTTTGTCCAGACATTTCCAAATTGAACCTTTGTTATCCAAGAACAATCTGACAAGTTCACAAATCATTTGCAGAAGTTTCTATTTTAAATCTTAGAAAGATCATTTTTTGTTAGTTGCTCACGAACCTTGATTTTCATTACTATTAGATTATCACATTTAGAAATACTTTTTCATTTTTTTTTTTTTTTGTTGCTTAAAATAAGCCCCTTATCATAAGCTATCTACTCTGTCATCTCCTGACAGTGTGAAATTAACAAGTTACTCAATTAATTTGACAGCAGCTCCTCTACTGACAATTTCATGAAGCTTCTTCTTTGTAAAGTTCACTTAGTCATTCTTTTGAGTGATCACATATCGTTCACCAACAAGTCTCACATTAACAGAGGAAAGAAACTTATAATAGCTTGAATCTAAGTATCTTATTCAGTCTTCCAACCAATTGTCTCATTTTTGTTGACTTCTTTGAGCCAATCGTAAAGAGGCTGGAAATATTCCATCATAGGTCCAGCGTCCATCTTGTTTGTTTTTCCACCAGTCATAATACTCAGCACTTCAGGCCAAGGTTTCGAAGAACCGAGTTTCAGGGCTTCCCTAGAGTGAAAATAAAAACAAATAATTAGACTTAAATACAAATTAAAAAATAAAATTAGTTTTAGTTGAGATTAATCTCATTAAAGTAATTAAGATTTTTTGCTGCAGATGATTAAGATATACAATCTATATTACTAAAATCGTTTATTTCTCTGTCTGTCTATCTGTCTGTCTGTCCGGCGCAATTTCCTGAGCGAATGGAAAATAGAAATAATTTTTACAATGAAATGTCCGCGACAGGAATCAAACCTACTACCTTCTGATCCGAAGTCAGACGTCAGACATCCATTAGGCCAAGGCGACTACTACTCACTTTACATTCAAGGGGAAGGGGATGTCCTTCCCCTTCCCCTAATCAATAATGAATGAATTCAGCCTTTTTGTTTTTTGAATCTCAAGGTTTTTTATTTATTTCCGATCCGTCTGTTTATTTTTAATTCGAAAATGACAATTAGAACTATAATTGCCGAAATTTATAATATTTTAAATATAATAATATTCTTACTTAACCAAATTCTATGTGATATTGCAAAACAAGTACGTGTACACAGGAGATGTTTGAATAAAAAAAAAGTCAAGAAAGAAAGAAGCACTATTTCTATTAGATATAATACTAAGAAATCACTATTTATAACTTAAAAACCACTGAAAGGTATCAATTGTAATTAAAAAAAGAATTTCAAGAAAGAAAGAAGCACTATTTCTATTAGATAGAATACTGAGAAATCACTATCTGTAACTCAAAAACCATCACTATTTGTAATTCAAAAACCACTGAAAGGTATCAATTGTAATTAAAAAAAGAGAGTCAAGAAAGAAAGAAAGAAGCACTATTTCTATTAAGTAGAATACTGAAAAATCACTATTTGTAACTCAAAAACCACTGAAAAGTATATCTACATTACTAAAAGCTTTTATTTCTGTGTCTGTCTGGTGCAATTGTTATTTGTGAAAATAGAAATAATTTCTACAAATTCACTACGTTAATCGAACATGCAACCTTCTGCTCTGAAGTTAGACGTCTTAGCCATTAGACCACGAGGCCTATATTCTAATCTCTATAAAAAATAAAAATATATCATAGATATATGATTCATATGCTGGTTCTAAAAGCAGTCGTGAATTAACAGAATATAAACATCAAAAATTAAATTAAAAAAAAAAAAAAACTTTTAAAAAGTTTTAGTTTTAGTTTACTTGATGTAATTTGTGTGTGTGTGTGTGTTTTTTTTAAATAAATAAATAGTTGTTTTCCGTTATATATGCGGAGGCTTCCGGAGCGAAGCGACGGGTAGCCGACTAGTTAAAATATAAAATATACTCGTATCTACAATTGTAAAAGGAAAGCAGTAATAGTTTCCTGCACTTCAGTGATTCCGACCTCATTCTATATTTTCATTATCTTTATTCAGTTTTTCCAAACATTCCACAATCCAAGAAGGTTTAATTTAGGTAAATTGGATGGAAAAACTGAAAAATGCAATTCACTTGCTTCAGAAATTATTACAAGATAAGGTAACAGCAGATATAAAGCCAAAATTGAATAGTTCTTTTATAGACTACTAGCAAACCTGTGATCACGTGATCTTGGATTCTGAGATAATTTTATCACCATCTCACAATCCGCGAAATTTCTCACAAACCGTCTCGGAGACCTCGAAGTAATATGGTAACATTACAAATGTGAGCAGTCTCGGCGACCATCGGGGCGCGGTCGCGGAGATCCGGGACTTCCCGGGACGTTCGGTTGACCCACGTCGAGAAAACTAAAAATGTAAGCATCCTAAATACTATACCTTTGCCACCTTATTTGTATTTCTATGTCTTGTGGTTGCGGAAGAGATAGAGCCAGAAAAAAATAACTTTTATTTTAATAATATACATGATAGATTACACTTATTAAAGAACTGGAATGGGAGGAAAAAAAACATTCTTTTTTGAGAGTTTTAATTCCTACTTATACGATAACTAAAGATTTATCGGTGCTTTTTCTTGCCATTTATTCATAACCTTGCATATTTACCTTAAGATCCTTGAATTGGAGTGTTTTTAAAATTTCTGTTAAAAAATTTGAGGATGTCACATTTGCGGATGCTTTATCAACTTATTTCCATTATCCAACTAATAAAGCATGAAGGGCTTACGATTCAAAATTTGTGGAACATTATTCTTTAATTTCAGGTCAGGCTATTATTAATCTTATGAATTCTAACCTGAGTCTTGTTCCTGCCTCTTTTGATTTGAAGATGTCGCATCTGTGTAACGGTCCTTGATGTCCTGCTACTTCACACACTGACTTATGGAACTGGAATTGAAGGATGGCTGCGATGTAATATCTAGGATAAAAGCGAAAAAGATGATATAATTCCTTTGACTGATGCTTTACAGTAGCAAAAAACAATAGAAAAAGAACAATGAAAATTCTTCAAAAAAGCAGCAACATAAAGTCTTGTATTACTTAATATAAGCCAATTTATAACAAATGATTAATTAAATGTTGGTGACGAAGTTGAATATAAGGAAAAGGTCTTTATTACTTTGATAATTTAACTATTGGTAATGTAAAACTTAGAATAAAAAGGAATTTTCGGTGATATTTACCTCAAATATTCTACATTGGCTGAAATATGATATTTAGCTGCTGCATCGAAATCATCTTCACTTCTAGGCACGGGAGGTTTAACGCCCTGATATTTTAATCTAACAAAAATAGAAATAGCATAAAATTAAACAATTATTAATGGTCTTTCAGCAAATAAATGTGTAGAATAGACCATTTATTAAGTTCGTATTTGTTTTTCTTTACTAAAACAACCACTATTTTTTGAATTGAAATTCCTTTTATAGGATAAAATTTAACGAAGGTTTTATCGAAATAATTCAGTTAAAGCAATAATATTTTGAAAATTCATTGACGGAATTCAAATAGCGGAAAAAAATGTCTTTGTTTCATTTAATTTTTTGTCAATTATAGAAATTTTAGAGAACAAATGTTAAAAAAGATGAAAAAACAAAAAACAAATGAACTAAATACCTTAACATAGAAATACACAAGAGTATTTCCTGAATTAAACTCATTTCAACAATTCACTTTTGTTATTGAATAATGAAAACTATCTGAATACATTAAACATTTTAATAAATTTATCAGAGCTTCATAATTAAATACGTACTTTTTAAATTTTACTTTAAAAAAGCAAGTAAATAAAAATTAAAATTTGCCTATTACTGTTTGTTTAGCTATGTTGAACAATTATATATGTAATACAAATAGTAATCGAAAGGTAGTATATAATGTAATGTGAACAGAATATAATATTTTTCTAATATATAATAAAAATATGAATGTAGATAAAATAAATAAAGAAATAAAATAAAATCTGCTATCATTAGCATCATTACCCTTTAATCTTATTCTTTTAAAAGAATATAGGTTAAAAGAATAAGATTAAAGGGTAATGATGCTAATGATAGCAGATCAGAAATCACTTTTTTTATAAATTAACATGTAAATAAATAATTAAAAAAATCATTGGAAAATTAATATATAACTATTTCCGAACAGCATTCAGTTCGAAAAGTACTAATATCCTTCTAATGAAAAAGCTGTTTGTCCCGTTTTCTCCTCTTTGAAGCCAAAGCATTATTTGTTATGAAGTTCCGTTAGACTTATTGCTTACGACTGGGAGGATAGAACCTTACCCAACGAAATGTTTTTCTCCTAATATGCTAATTCAACTAATTGGAGTGAAGGATTGAAATACATCAAATGTAATAAGTATCATTCTTATTTCGCCGCTTGTGTGTGGTCCGCTAATAGTTCTAAATTCAACTGCTAAAAACTACTATAAATTTATTATTACAAAAATCACTCGAAGGAATAATCGCTGCATTGAAATATTTTAATTCTATGCATCAGAATCAGCCAGAAAAAAAATTAAAGAAAGATACTAAAGTGATACTAAATTGCAATTCTTCAACTGAATCAATCAACGAAAAGATTTTGGAAGTTTTGAATTTGGTAATTATAATTGAAGCCTTTATAAGACAAGCAAATCAAGTGCAATTTAGCAAGATATATCGTGAGGAATTTTATTTTTAAATTTCTTCTATTTGCTAATAATAGTTCTTCAGTTCTTTACTAGCGTTCGACGATCCCAGAATTCAAGTGAACAACAGCCGATGTTGTGAATTTTTAAACTTTTTTAAAAATAATTTTTGATATATTCTGATTCATAACAATTAATATAAGTATAAACTTTATTTTGTTTTCGAAAGATAACCTCAGAAATGTGGCAATAATATTGTAATTGCTCTCCGTTGAGCTGAGGTGAAGACAATCAGCGCTACAGATTGAACTTGGAGGATGTGCATGATGTTACGAATGGCGCATTTCAATACTTTACATTGGATTTACGGTCGCTCATCAATGAAATTCTCAGAACAGACCCAGGTCGGTCTGACTGAAGGAACTTTTGAACTTCACGTCGCGACGTGTGCGAGTGTCGCCTGCAACCAATTTTTTGTCTCATCGTGTTCACAATGTTTAAAAGCAATATTTAGTCAGACATCAAGAGCACGTCAACCCTTCACCTAAATAGCCACATTCGTTCAGTCAACGACTTAGCCAATATTATTCCGTTACTGATCATTATCTTCATTTCTACAAATATATCATTGGCTCTTAAAGACAAACAACCAATATAAGATCGTTGAAAAAGTGCTGTCTAGATTGTAATTAAATGTTATGAAAATTTAGTAGTACATTATTTTAAATGTTTTTGATTTATTAAAATTAAAGACAAACATGCTTTAAAAATTTAAAACATATATAAAAATACATTACATGGAAGGATCTTTCGAAATCCTTAACGGATTTCCTTGTCAATTAAATTAAAAACAAAATAGGCTCATTTTAAAATATCAATAAAATACAAACCAATTTCATTGGTTTAAAATTGGATACCATGAGCAATGGATCGCTCGTTGCTATCTGAATACAGAAGTGCTGGCATCTTGTCTTGCATGTCAATTATTTTAAACTTAACATCCTGCTTAAAGCTTATTTCTTACGTTGAGTTTTGTTTTAAATTGCAGCTCTCTCCAATGTCAATTTTTTCCCCTCAGTTTCAGTTTTTTTTTTTCGTTTACTGTCTCATTTAAGAATGCTCATGTTAACAATCATTATATAGAATAGTCAAGAATAAATAGACTATAAATAAATTTTGATGACTGAGTTTCTAATATTTCTTATCTATCAGATCGGATATTCAATCTCTCATTTCCATTTTCTCATTCTATTAACTTTCTTTTTTTTTTTTGTCACGTGACCTTAGAAATCTTTGGCTCACAGAATCAAATGATTATAGATCTATTTATAATTAACTGCCAAAAAATATATAAGATTAATAAGTAGTTCAGTTATTAATGTGACACATTTCACTTTAGAAATTACGAACGATTAAATTATTACTGAAATGTTCTTCCCTGTTATATTTACCTGAGTTCCCACCATTTCTTATTGAGGTCTTCTGTTTTAAATTCTCCGCTGAACACTCTCCAACGCCATTGGTCCATCAAATAGCCAAAGGGTAGAAAAGCTATTTTATGCAGAGCTCGACTATACAGGAAATTGACATCGGCTTCTGAAATTTAAAACATTCAGTTATTGTTTTAAACATTCAGTTATATTGTTATACAAGTAATTAGTTATGTAATTGCTTATATTATTACTTATCTTATATTAATATATAAAGCTGAAGAGTTTATATGTTTGAACGCGCTAAATCTCAGGAACTACCAGTCCGATCTGAAAAATTCTTTTTGCGTTAGACAGCCCGTTTATTGAGGAAGGTGATAGGCTATATAACATCATGCTACGACCAATAAGAGCGGAGCAGTTATCATAAACGTCAACCAACGGGTGCGGCAGCGGCGACGGGGAGGCTTCGCCGCACGACGAGAACCGAACACTACCGAGAAGGGCCGAATTTAGCGCGGGTGACACCGCGGAGCACTTGTATAATTATACTAGTAATTACTTATACAAATCTGTACAAGTAATAATTATAAATTGCTTAATATTTCTTACTTCACTTTGTAATTCTGACTTGTTCATTAATATTTTATTATTTTAGTATTATCTAAATTGCATAAAAACTACTGCAATTTTTCTTATTTTTTTTAACTATTAATGAAGAATTTTCCGATTGCTTCCAATATATTCTCTGCCATCTCTTCATTGTTACTTATTTTCAGTATCGTAGAGCATCTCGTGGCTTAAATTAATAAGATGATTCCCATGAGGAATTAAGACGAGTTTTCTTTTTCTCCAGACAACCCTAGGCAAATCCTCCCAGACAAATCCTCTGCCCAGTGAATATTTATTTCTATTAGAAAAGGGGACGGTTTTGGCAAATGAAGAATTAGTTATCTAAAGAACTAATATTTATCAAAATATCATTTTTTTCGTTCCGTTTTTTTCGTTTAAATTTTAATTTAAAATCCTTTCCGCTTTTGTCTGTCCTAGAATTTGTAGTTTATGATCATTTATAGAGAAGCTTTCTAAAGAAGGTCCTCTGAGTCACAATGAGATTCATGTTTACTTCTTTTCTATTAGGTCAATAAGAATAGTAATTATATAAAATTCGTTCTTCCTGTTTTCTACTCAAAGGAAAGCATGGATCAATATTATTGTTAACCATCTAATAATGATCTTCAAATATTTAAAACGGACTACATTTGCAAAGAATGTCGTACCAAAACTTACCTTTGTCCTCCTGATCAGTGTTTAGTAAACCTATTTGTTTAAGATGTTTTGGTGTTTGAACTGAAAGGGACATCAAATCACCAACTGCTTCATGAAAACCTATTAGGAGAAATGAATGAATGTATGAATGTATATATGTAGGTTCTTGTATTACTTGTTTTTTTTTTTATTATTTTTTATTCTGTAAGTTAGTTTCTCAAATCTTAGCTTGAACTAAGAAAGATCGGAAATAATATTAATAATAATAATTTTAATCTGAATTTATTAAGATATTCTAACCTGGATTAGCTCCTTCACGGAAGATGATTGGTTGATCTTTATAGAGAAGATCGTACTGAATATGTCCCATTTCGTGATGTGTAGTTTCAAAGAATTCCATTGTTATGTCAGTACATTGTTTTATCCTGTTTTAGATAAAAAAGAATCCGAATGAAATGTCGAATGAGCAATTATTTATCTTGAACAATAACAACAACGAAAAAAACAAAACAAAAAATCTTCAATATCAGCTGCTTAAAAACAGATGTCCGAATGGGACAAATCTGTATCTCTGCGCCTGGAGTATAGCTTTGCTTGTTTCGTTTCAAGCCCTAATCAAAAGATAGTTTCAAAGCAAGTTTTTAACTTAAATCTAGGCAACATGATAAAAAAAAAAAGGGTAGATCATCAAAACTTACGAAAAGGACAAACTAATATTCAAATAAAGAGTGATTTCTACCAAAAATCTCAAGTGAATATCTTTATTATACTGTTTGGAGAACGGTTCGAATTCTTCTTTCATTAGTCATAGTCTAAAACAGAGGTTCCCAACCTGTGGTACGCGTATTCCTGGGGATAAGGGGAAGGACGTCGGGGGTATGAGAAAAAAAATTGAATAATTTTGCGGGTCAAGGCATATATGTCTACAGCGTAAGACAGAAGACAAGACTTTTGTTTTCAAAATAATCCAATGCTATGATGAGGGGTGGTACGTGTTTTTTCGTTATTTGACTATGAGAAAAGCCCTCCCTAAACAATGATTGAGGACACTGTAAATATACACACATTGTTTGTTCAACTTATTTATTTAAATCCCATTATTACTGATCCATTTATTTTCAGTTACAACATATAAAACTAACAATACCTCGACAACTATATTAATTATAAAAATCTTGCTAATATTTTCGGTACATTTACGAAAATGGATTGTCAAGGGGTAAACAAGTGAAAAAAGATTGGAAACCTCTGATCTAGAATAGGAATTCCAAGTTAGATGACCAAATCGTATTTCGTTTCGGCCGCATACCACTATATAAACGGAGTAGTTCTTACAAATAAATAAATAAATAAATAAATAAATCATACGTTATTTCCAGTATTTTTAATTGCTACTAATAAAAAGCAATTAAAAAGAAGATAAATAAATCAGTTGATTTCGCTTATTCTTAGTTGTTGTTTTTCCTTCTTACCATACCATATCATGATAGTTCAATCCGAAGATTGGTTCAAGTCTACGGAGCCCTAGTGACCCCGAAGGGCGACCCCTAGGAGAAGCCATAGCTATACAAGGGAACAGATACTGGAGTGGATTCCCGTTGCCTTCTCCAGGACGCCATTACGGAATGACGTCAGACCGAAGAGAAAGTGAAGAAGAGGCTGACAACACAGGAAAGGAAATTGAGAGATCCATGCTCTCGACCGGAATTTGAACCCAGGTACCGGCACACTGGCCTCACGGCAGACCGACGCCTGAGACCGCGCGACCACGCCGGCACATTATTAATTGAAATTTTAGATAAACTCAGTTCAGTAAAGATATCACTGCTTTTAAAAATATTTCTATCCTGGCAGTTCAGTGTTTCTCATGTCTTTATATTTCACTAGCTGTATCCTGCATGCGTTGCAATGAAAGAAAGTGTTTGTGTTTTAATTCAGTTTATTGAAGTGCCTTTGGATACACAAAATATTTTGTTTTTCCGTCTGGTGCATACACGAATAAATCAGAAGGTTTTCCGACGCGTGAGCAGGCCACATACAGCTGTCCATGTGTTGTCCCTGTGCTTTGTTGATGGTCATTGCAAATGCGAGTCGCGCCGGAACTGCAAACGTTGAAACCGGAAATACAATCATTTATTCCAAGAACTCGATATTGTAAAATGGTAAAATGTGCACCAGATATTGTAAAATGATTCTACTCATTCAGAAACCTTCGCGGGCGTGCGCACAACAACTCACCAAAGTTTCAATTCAATCTGATGAATGGTATAGGAACGCATAAGGATCAAACAAACATAGAAACATTCATTTTTATACATTAAGATTAACAGATAAAAGAATTTTTAAAGTAGTTTTAAATCACAGTTTAGCAACAAAAAAGAATTTCTAACAAAGAAAAGTGAAAATTTCTATGAAATATCTTATGTTGTATTTTAAGGAAATTCAACAATTCCTGATTTTATTATTTGGAAGAATTGGAAAAAAATGTTTTTATTGAAAAACGACCTAATATTTAATCTAAATAAAATAAATCATTAAATCAATAGTCTTCTAAAAGCACTCGATAGTAGATGATAGTTAAATGATCCAGTTGCCTAACAAAATTTAATTAACTAGTTATAATCAGGAAAATGAAATTAACTTAATTATTGCGCGAACACTAGTAATCCATTATTTTGAAATTTGAAACGGTAGCTTAACGCTTCCATAAAAGTTTATAATATTGTTTGTAATATATAATTAGGAAAATTAGTAATAATTCACAATTGTTTAACCTGAAATCTTTTTTATTACAGAAGTCCCAGGCTGAAGCATGACATACAATCTCTCTGTCTTGTGGCTTTTCGATGATCGATTGTTCCCAGAATTCTTTCGGCATCGACTCCAAACCAAGGGAGGTGAAAAACTCTTCTGCCATTTGAAACATCTTTAATGCTGTGTATTTCTGAAAGATTAAGAAGAAAATTTCTCTTGAATCGCGAAATAATAGGTTGAAGTGTGTTATCTAATTTTAGATTACTAATATTAGTATTCAATATAAAATATTATTTTTAAAAAAATAACTTTTGTCTAAATTATTTCCTTCAAAAATTAAAATTAAAAGACTGCACTCTCAACGTTCATTAAAAAAAAAAAAATTAATTTTAAATATCTCTGTCGCGCATGTACCGCATTAAGTGTATTCTCCAAAGGTCAACCACTTGATATTTGTGATTAGTATTTGTTAATAATATTTTAATAAAGTTTGATATTCAGTCATCCAACGTCAAGCTTAGTTTTAGCTGAAAAGCCCAAAATTTACGGCAGTTATCCACGTCACGCCCACTTCAAAGGCCCGCCCCCTAAAAACCCGTGAACAGATTTCGAACTTTTTGATACTTATTTGTAGTTCAATTGATACCCTGAAAGCTCTGAAAAGTTTGTGGCGAAAGCTCTAAAAACAACGTGGCTATAAGGTTTTGAAAATTGGCAAGATCGTCAAAAAGTGGAAATAGAATATATATATTCCCACGACATATATATATATATATGTCGTGGGAAGAAGAATTTGAATGGCATAGGGGACGTCCATTAATTACGTGAGGTGTTTTTTAAAAAATTTGGACCCCCCCTCCCCCTTGGTGAGATTTGGTGAGATTTTGCCGGACACCCCCCCTCCCCCTTGTTTGAGATTTCAAAAATTTTAACAACCAAAAAAAAAACGGAAATCTTGATATGATATATATTTTCTCTCAATGAAAAAGTTTACGTGATATTTTCGTTGACCCCC
>JAFIDM010012231.1:154505451-154518296 GCA_023159025.1 Thereuonema tuberculata
AAAGTTTCTGCCATTTTCTCGCTGCCCCCCCCCCCCTCCCCCTTTTGACCTCACATAATTAATGGACGTCCCTATATATGTTCGTGATCTATGACCCTTGATCGGCGTTTAACGCAAGGTCCCGGGGTCATCCCCTGTTCAGATAGGGGAGAATGCAACAAAATGCATTTAATTAGTATATTATTAAGGTGTTGTTGATAATAATGCGGCCTATTTCATGTGTCGTTGTAATCTTAATAACTTTATTGTATAATAATGTAATGTATTTTTGATTAATGAAGAGACAGTAAGATCTCAGTTCTTCTTATTATCAATAATACTATAGTAGCTGTAGTAATATAACGTATTAACTCGTAGACAAATAGTCGTAATAAACCTTCTTCATTGGCACTTTTTAAAATGGCTTTACATGTATTTAATTTCGCCAATTTCAATCAAAAGGAATCTTTCTATGAAAACTGTTTTCTAAGAGAATAATTGTTTTTTTTTTAACTTTAATGTATTATTTAAGAGGATTGAATAAATGATTCTTTAAGTTTAATGAATATGGAAGCTGCAATTAACAGTTATTAATAGGAATGTTGCAGTTAATATATTGTAAGCAATTGATCGCAATTCTATGCAGTGTAGACTTACTTGTTCGACCATTGTTTCTGTAACATCCACATTCACTTTTCCAGGGAATGGGATAGTGTTATTGTACAGTTTCTCCCAACTCTGAGCCCACATGTTACCTAGAGAACGAATAAGTTCAGATGTATAGATAACAAAAAAAAAACGAACAAACTGTAGAATGATTATCTGTTTGATGTTGTATCTCTTACCAAGCACATGCGCGGGAATAGGTCCATCAGCAGCAATTTTATCTTCCCCATATTTTTGAATAAGTTTCCTTCGAACGTAAGCATGTAATTGTTGATAGAGAGGGCGCACTTGTTGCCACATTCTTTCTAATTCGTCTCGAATATGATCATCTTCGTAGGTGTGAAGCCAATAAGCACCGGTGTCCTTAAAACCTGCAAAATTATTACAATAAAAGCTTGAAGATACAAAAGAACAACAATAATGAGCAACAATAAAGTAATAACTTTTACATTACAGACAAATTTCAAAGGAAAAAAAACATTTTTATTTGAAAACCAAGATAATTCGAGCGTGATACTGATCACCTGCGAAACACGGAGACTTCCTTAGTTCGTTAATAATATTTACTAATGAATTGAATATAATTAAAAACAAACAAACAAACAAAGCAGAAATACAGGAAATGAAAGAAGTACAGGAAAGGACTAAAAATTCTAGAATTTTGGACCTGTTTTTTTGGTTGAGAAGTTCATCGTTTGGCTTGTAAATCCATCCGGAAAAAGGATACGGCTTTTTATTTGATTTTGTTTGTAAGACTATGGCTAACTTTTCCCATTCCAAAATTTAGTGTATCTCTATGTGCTACATGCAATGCGCGCTCTGATGAAGTCTTCGCTACGTAACATATGATCTTCCAATGACAAAAAATTCCCCACCCCTGATCTAACACTTTGAAAACACTTGGTTTTACCCGTTGATGTTTTTTAATAAAATTACTGAAATCAATATTTCCTTTTTTATTTTGGAAGGCAATTAGAAGTAAATAACTCTTGTTGAGTAAATAACTCAAATTGTGTTATTCTTACCATTCAATTTCGCTGCTTCATTACTGAGTTGCACAAATTCTATGAACTTGGCTCTATTGGGTTTTCCTGCTGCATTTCGCCATTCTTTCCAAACATGTAATAATTCATCATAATTATTGGATTTGGCCATTATCTTGGATAATTCTGAAAAAAAAAAAAAATAGTTAATTTTAGAAAAAAGTTTAACACGCCTTTCTTTGCTAAAAATTTCTAAATTTTCTAAAAAAAATTTTTCTATATGTTGATTTAAGGATTAGAGAAAATCCGTTAGAAAATTAGAAGACTTTATTTGCTTTTTTGAACAAAGCAGGAGATTAGAAGGAAGAAGTATTTATATTTTATCTGTTTTAAAAACATATATTGTTATCCTGTAGGAAATATGCAGATATTAGTTAAATTCAAAATAAATAAATTGCTTCGATTGAAATCGATTTGCAGAGTGGTCAATGTTTTCGACTTCCCAAGAAATGTCAATTTTTTTTCAGTAGATTTTTTTTAAATTGCAGTGATTATAAGATTTAAAGTGACTTTTTATAACATGAAGGTTGTCCATTATTTTATCAATTTATTGGCTAATCACAAAACACAATCTATCTTGATGCTTATAGTTTGAAACTCACAACGCTTTTAGCTTAGGAAGTGAAGATTCCTCCTAGGTTCCAGAAAAAGAATTATGCAGTAGGAAGAAGACAGATGAGTTAATACGGATTGTCGATTCTACAAACCTGGTTCTAAGGACAGATTGCATTTTCTAGTGGAGTTTTCGGTTTTATTGGGTGTCATATATTCACATATCTTTGCTTTGCTATAAATAGTTTCCATATCACTGAGTATGTTTTCGTACTGCAAAAAAAAAAAAAAAAAAAAAAAAGAAATTAAATAAAATAAAATAAAATAAAACAAGGTCAGAATAGGTATTATAAAGATATTTAAAAGGAAGGGGTTGATAGAATAACTAAAGTTATAACATTTCCAGAATACTAAAGAAGATGGAGATTTATAAAACATAATTAACCAAAAGAAAGCAAAAGCAATCATTATTTATGTTATTAATTGGGATCTTGGAAATTCTTGCTAACAAAATTCTTAAGTTAAATTTGCGAGTATGGAAGTTAATAAAAAAGCAGCAAAAATTTAACAATTACGTGCGACATTGATAAGCTTATAATTCTAGTTGTAAGCTTTAGTAGTTTTCAAATTTCAAAATAAAAAAGAAAAGAAAATAGACCTATGTACCTATGATTTTGAAAATGGGGCAAGTCCATTTTGTTAAAAAAAAAAGAGTTACAGCTAATTTTCATGAGAAATTAACTTGAAATTTCTGTTTTTTAATCAATTCACAATCATATCTAAAAATAACAGTATAAATTTTTTACTAGTAATTTATTTTGTCAATGATATTAATTGTTTGTTCAAACCCTAACCATTAATTATCCAACAATAACTTAATACGGACTTACCCCACTTTCAAAATCAACGGCACATATATGAATCAAATATTAAATCGAAATTATTGTCATGAATACCGTCGGAAACAAAAGAAATTTTGTCATTTTCAAGTTGGCAAATGAATTCGTGGATGGAAACCAAAATTCTCAAATCCTACACAATAAATTGTTAACGGAAACCTACACAATTGTACTCTTGTATTTCAGAAAAACAATCTCTCTCTATATATTATTTATTATTATAAAAAGGCTTGACAATAAACAACGCCTTTTTAAAAGCATTTTCACGAATTCGTGAGTTGTGGATTTCCAGGGTTTTGTAATAATTAATAATAATTTAGTTCCAAAAATACCAACTTTGTTTTAGTGGGAAATCTTCACATGGACTAGAATTTAAACTTAGGTTTTGTTTCAGTAACTGTGCATCGCATTAATGACAAACTAACTTTTATTGAATAAATTCTTACTTTATTTAATTTGTCTTTATCCAAAGCTGCGCTTCCTAACACTGACAGACTCTTCATTTGTCTTCGAACCATGGGATCAGAAAAGTTTTTCCACGCAAAAGATACTGCTTTCTCCCACATCTGTTTCGAGAATTCCGCATGTTTCAGCTTCGTCTGTATCTGTGAAAAAAATATGAAAAATATTCGTATAAAGAAAATGTCGCAATTTCTAAAAATAAACTCTTGCAAATAAATTAAATAAAGACTTTGATTTAATTTTTTTAAACTAACTGTAAAGATGTAAAGATACTGAAAAAATATTATTGCCGGTTACCCAGTCAATTAAAAAAACTTGAACCGATTTTTTTTTTTTTTTTTAATTAATCATTCATTAGAATGATTTATTACAAAATGCATTGCATTGCTATAAGAAATACCGTAGAATTTGATATAAACTGTTATTATTGTTACTAACAATGGAACGATACCTAATGACTACAATAACAACATCAATTGTAACAGTAATAATACATTTATTTCTTAAATGTCAATAGGCAGAAATCTGGAACCTCCAAGAATTAAACTAAAAATAATAAATACACGATGGAAACAGTGACCCCTTAATAACTAAAAACAAGAAAATAAAAAACAAGAAAAGTATTGCACTGGCTGAGGAGCTCTGGCTGAGGAGAGCCCAACAAGTTCGAAACGACCGTCCCAGAGTCTCAGCTCGACTCAAAAAAGGCATTATTTTTTCAATAAAAAATACACATTAAAAATAAAATATAGAAAATTTAATTCTTCGAGGTTCCACATTTCTGCCGATTAACATTCACCTCCGTAATGAGACCTTTTTGTTTAATGGTGACTGTTCTCAGCTGATGAACACTAAAGACAGTGAAATAGCTATCCTGAGATGTCACCTAGTAAAAATACTGGGTCTCAACCTCTTAATGTAATTATTTTTTAAAATATTTTCATTTAATAGACTTAATAGAATTTTTTTAAATAATAATTTCAGAATATTCTATGAAAATACAATTTATAAAAAGCATAGTGGGGCAGTGAAGACTGCCAATTTCCGCAATGAGATCTGAATAATTTCTGAATAATAAAAATTTGCCCAAGTAGACTAGATACGAAGTGATTCCCAGACATCCATCATGATCGAAAACATTTAATACGTGGGTAAGCAGGATCGCCCAACTTTGGTCGAGTAGTCTATGTCCAAATCTCACATAATTTGTAGATATTCTGTTACCTCTCCGCCAAAGAACCTATATAAAATATACCTGTATATTGTTCATGTCTCCGCTACAAGTCTGAAGATTAGGAAATATCCTTAAGAATTTTTCTTTTTCATTTTTTAATTACTTTTTCTATTCATTTCCTCGATTTGTTTTTGATATCCACTTCATTGACTTCTGCGCCTTTAAAAAGCATTAAAAGCAACGTGAAGAATTGAGGCAACAATAGCAATACAATCTACAAAGTAAGAGATATAGGGAATACTAAAGGTATCTATTTGCTTATCTATCTTAGCTCCCCCCAAAATTTGTTATGAATGCGTGTCTTTATGTTCTCCAAACCTCCTCCCCCCCAAAAAAAAATAATAATAATAACAATAATTTTTGAACTAGACAACAGATCTTGAAACTTCGAATGAATAGTTATTTAAAAGAGATGATGAGTGAATTGAAATTTTGAGTGTCAAGATGATAAACTATTACCACAAGGAAGTCATTGAAGTCAACCATCAGACTTTTATGGATGTTCTATTGATGTCAACACTGGATCGCGAAACATGTGATTAAAATAAATTTAATTAAGTCTTTAATTAAGAATTTGTCGTCTTAATTAATTTTCAAAGATGCATTTATACTTCAAGTACAAATTTTGAATACAATTTGTATATTTGTATTGTATTACATTGTTTATGTTTGTGAGAATGAATTTAGACTCTAAAAAGACTTATTGTTTTCATAACAATTAAAAAACAAAACAAACAAAAAAATTATCATTAGCGAACTTGAATGTTCATTTTTTTTTTACTTTTTATGAACTTATTAACTGGGAAACTGATTACAGTTGCCCAGTTAATACAATTATACGCCATATTAAAGATTTTTACTGATAAATAATAAATACTTAAGGGCAGTAATACTTCATATCAAAGAAATGACACATTCTAGTAAACTCCTTCTTCAACAATATAATCGTAATATTTCGTCTTCTTTGTGCAAGAAGACTTATCAGACGAATGAGGACAGGAAAAATATTATCCCTCTTCCTCCAGAATTCGTATACATTAAGAATTTCAATTTAAATAATAAACAGTAACAAGTCTACTGTGAAAACAATAATTAGATCGTGAATACATTTTTTATATTAACTGTAACAAGTCTTACGTGAATACAATAACAGATAATGTAATACGAATTCTGGAGGAAGAAGGATATATTTTTTCCTGTCCTCATTCGTCTGATGAAGTCTTCTTGCACAAAGAAGACGAACTATTACGATTAAATTATTGAAAAAGTAGTTTAGTAAAATGTCTCGTTTCTTTGATATGAAGATTATTGAGTTTTTCGAAATATATTAGGCAGTAATACTTGTTTTGATATTTTTTAATTTATTTTCCGAATGAACAACACATTAGTAAAAATATGGTTCGCAAGTGTTGTCTTAATAAGTTGTGAAATAAAGCATCCTATCTCATCTTTCTTTTAACTTCGTAAAATAAAATTAATTAGAAGGAAGCGAGAGGAAACTGTGATATCCTAGTATTTGTTCTTATAGCGCAGAAAAGTATAAATTTTGTGTTCAAAATGTGGTTTCCTATGTAGCCTCAAACAATTGCCCAGCGGCATTCTTATATTTTATTTTATTTATTTACTTAATTTTATTCATTTATCAATACAAAACATGAACAGTTGTTTCTGTCTTTATAGTCGGACTTCGTTGTGTGAATGTTTGAATCCTTTTATGCAACATTCATTATTTACAAACCATAGACGATCTGGTTTGCTTTTGTTTATTAGAAAGTTTCTCTTAAGAGAAAATCCATGAAATTTAACAAAACCCAAAGAAAAGTATCAGAAATGAACCAATTAACTCATACTATTGACCAACAATGAATTGTTTTTGAAATCCAACTTCGTAATTAACTTTGTATTTCCGTTCTTAATATGCTCCCGCTTCGATTAGATTAAAATTAATTGGATTAAGACAAATTAAATAGTATTGAGGATTTATTAATTTGAGAAAATGAAAAATGTAAAAGTAGATTGTTTCTAAGAAATAAGTAAACAAATGAACAAGCAAGGTTTCGCACCCTGAATTGTCACCAGGAAGAGACTGGGACGGACCGTTTCGTCCTTTTTAGGACTCATCAGCCAGCCAAACTCCACCGATGACAGACTCAGAAGGTGCAAAAGATTAATGATCCCGGGTCTCGCTCCCGAGAACGGGAACTCCCCCCGAAGAAATCCTAACCAAAAAATAAACAAAATACAAAATACAAATATTCCTTGTCCTGCAATCCGCTAGGCGCAAAAGGAATTGAATGAAGGCATTTAATTAAGCCAAAAAGTCATTTGTTTAAAATGAAAAGAAGTTTAACGTGCCTGATGATTCAAAGAAATAAGTAAACAAATATTGGCACAACGGTACAAGCTAAGGTTCGCACCCTGAGTTGCTTATTATTTGATTATGATAAATCACAATGAAAGAAAACTTGTAAACTTTATTCTAAGGATTATTAAACATTCTCCTGTGATATCTCACGAAAAGAAAAAAAAAAAAAAAAGGAAAATTCTAATAGATCACAATCCTTTAGTGTTGATGCAATTCAGAAGCATTAAGATGTTTTTCTAAAGGCCTTTATTAAAATAAATCTATTAAAATAAGTTTCGTTTTATTAAAATTTGTGAAATGAAACAAGAACGCACCTTCAAGTTTAGAAATGAGTTTATTTTTAATAAAATAAAGTAAATTCTTTTTTAAATGAATTTAATTATTATAAACGATAACATTTAAATCTTTGGAATTGCTTGAGATAAATAATAAGTCAGAAAATTAGATAACATTATTTTCATCTTCACTATTATCGTCGACTTAAAAATAGAAGAAGTAAATTGTTTTGGCGATAAGTTATCAAGGAGTCAAATGGTCTAGACTGGGGGTGGGGCTACAAACGAAATGTCTTAAGTAAAGAAAAGTGCATTCCTTTGTCATCCCTTCCATCCCTTGTTCCATTCCATCCCTTGTTACAGCTGTTCTTAACAGAAAAGAGTCGTCCCCAAAATTCTCCGTGGACTTCCGCTCCTGTGATCCTGAGAAGTCAAACAACCAAATAGTAATTCTTTTGCTGTTGAAGCACAGTAAGAAGACGATGGAAGGAACGAATCATTGGGCCAGGATTTGTTTTCTCTTATTGACATCTATATTTTCCTGTATTTCTTCTTTAATTTCATAATCACATTGTTCTATATATACTACATAATTTCAGTGGAAATACATAGTCTCTGTATATTAAATATCAAATTCTATCTCATTCTTTGAATGGATTTTTATATGAAATACACAAGAAAAAAGGTTTTTAAAACGAGATTCATGTTAAAATAACTTTGCTCCGACTTCAAACAAGTGCAACCCTGAAAATGAACTATGCAAATATAAGTGAATTCACTTGAGTATCAAAATTAATGTAATTGTTCGTAAAGTATAATTACAACTGAAACGACATTCCTAGGAGATTTAAGATACACTTTCCTACGTCAGAACTTTCTAAAATAAAGCATTAATGTGTAAGTTCGAAACTAAACATAATATAAAGATACAGAAGTCACTATGATTTAAACGATTCATGCATATTAGCTTTGTACGATGCTTCAAATCAAGTATATTAGCATTAGTTTAGTATATTAAAAAAATTATTAATTACATTCATTAAAATTATTAAAAATTATTAGCTTTATTATCTATTTTTTAAAGAATCATTTGTATTTTATAATCCATTTGAAAGTGGTGCGTGCTTTAATTTCATTAAAGATAATTGGATTCTTGGCGACTTTCAGTATTTGAGGATTTGTTCCATTTTCAGATACTAGATACAGAAACTTCCTTCCATGACCATCCCGATCGCCAAACGAACAAGTGGACCATGACGGGGTGCCACCTTCGTCTTTCCGTTAATGTCGTCTGAATTGGTCACTATCTGGCATGCTGTACATCAGGACATTATCCGTGAACTGTATGCGTCTATGCCCCGCTAAGTAAACACTTAAAATTGATTCAGAAGTCGCGCTACAACATACTGACTTGTTCCATTCGTGTAGCTGTTTTATCCGAATAAATGGCCCAACTGCTTTGGAATTATAATGATTTAATTTCCCATACATGTACATTGCACATACCAATCGGCCTCTTGATTGAATGATTCCTTTCGGATGCTTTTTTTTTTTTGCTTTTTTTTATATACAATATATAGGAAAGCGACCATGCGCTGTCAGATGAGACTGACGGCAGCACTCCTAGCGGCAAAATGTGGGAGTTAGTAACGCTATCTCGGAAACTATGAGATACAGAAAAAAAAAAATAAATGAGAAAGTTGTAGAGTATCATCAAATTGGAAAATGACCTTTTGCAAAAAAAAAAATCGTGCAAATTGAAGGCGGTACATACTAAGTTTTGGGAATGTCATTTAATACAAAATCTATACGTACATAACCTGCAATTTAACATAGAGCATGTTCAATTTGTCCACCGTCTACTGCAATACACATTCGTGTGTGGGAAAGAACTTCCTGTTGCACGTTCGCCAAGATTGTGGGTGTCAAGCTCTCACATTCTACATCGCAGATTTCCAATGTGTAAATTTTCTCTTTCAGATAATTCCAGAGAAAAAGAAAAATTCATTGGAGTTAGGTCAGTTGATCGTGGAGGCCATTTCTCCGAAGATGTCGGACAGGAAGTTCGATGATGGTTTAGGTGGTAAAATGTCATTTCTTATTAATTTGGTGATGCTCTACACAACTTTTTCATTATTTTTTTCTGAATCTCATAGTTTCCGAGATAGGATTACCAACTTCCCCATTTTGCCGCTGATGTACTGCCATCAGTCTCATCTGTTAGTGCATGGTCGCTTTCCTATTCTAATACTTAACTTCCCTAACTCTAGGATTCTTCATTCAAAAGTTATTTTGGTGATTTAAGACTTCCCCTGTAGACTTCCCCGATAGGCTACAAGTAGACAGACAGTGACTAAATTTTCAAAATAATATAAAAATACAAACAATAAAAAGTATTTATTTATTCGAAATAAAATTAACGTGTGTAAAACTAGAATGATAAAATGATAAGGCCAACACACTGGGTTAAAATTCATGATATATTAAAATAATTAAAATACATGCAAGCCTTTCCAACCGACCTGCAGTTCGTTTTCAAGCAAAATTCCAATGTTTAAAAGACTGAGACCCAGTATTTTATTAGGTGACATCTCATAATAGCTATTTCACGCTCATTAGCGTTCATCAGCTGGGAATAGTCACCAATAACAAGGTCTCAGTACGGAGGTGATTGTTCCAATGTTTTTCAGGGATTTTTTTCGCCTTTAATACTCAAATAATGGTTAATTAATTGACAAGGACCCATTTGGAAAAGATAAAAAAGATCGATGGTTCCTAGTACTCGAATTGGCCCCTACTAAGTTTAAAACAGGTTCATGTATGACAAAGCTTCTCAACCGGCGGTGTGAGCGTCCTAGTGGTATCCAGTGAGGAAGCCTTTGATGTAATTCTGAGGGCGCTTCTGGAATAATCATATAGCCTTACACTAGTTCAAAAGTCTAGAAGAAAATCTAGACATCAAATAATCAGGGCAAATAGAAATAGGAAGTATATTCTGTTTTGTTCTAACAATTACAGTTAATAAATTATTAAATCAC
This sequence comes from Thereuonema tuberculata, assembly GCA_023159025.1. Taxonomy (NCBI): domain Eukaryota; kingdom Metazoa; phylum Arthropoda; class Chilopoda; order Scutigeromorpha; family Scutigeridae; genus Thereuonema; species Thereuonema tuberculata. Next base: position 154,515,965 of record JAFIDM010012231.1, read on the forward strand.
ATTCAAATCAGTTTAAAATAAATTTTGTGTCTGGTATCTGAAAAAGTGTTTAAATAGACCGTTAAATTCATTTTTAAGTTTTGTAGGTGTTTTTCAAAGGATTCTATTAAAACAATAAAAGCAATGAAAAAGCTGAGTTTGCCGCGGGGTTTCTGTAACTATGAAAGTGCGCCGTGAAGCACAAAAGGTTGAGAAGCACTGTTCAAAAGTTCTTAGGAAGGGGATACGTACATAGACAGACTGATTAGTTGTACCTCCTGATTTTCGATTGAAAGTAACCTAAAAAAGTCTAGTTTCTTTTATAAATGGTTCTCCTCTTCTGCTAAATATCATGTTTCTTTATATTGTTCCTATTTTTACTTCAAATCACTTAGCGTCCTATTTTTACTTCAAATCTTGATGCCTTTCACTTCATTATTTTAATTTCCTATGGAAAATTATAAATCAGTAAATATTTATAAATATATCTTATATATCCATGTGTCTCAAATAGTTTTGGAATCAGTGAATGACTCTTCTTGGAATTCTGCAAAAAATTTACGAATGACAATATTATATCCATTTTCTCTGGATAACATAGAAGCATATCATAGATATGGTAAAATAAATAGACACAAGGGAAGGCCAATTATCGTCAAATTCAGCAACAGAAGGAATAGAGATACCTGGCTTATGAAATACAAACAATTGAAAAACCTAACAAACAGCAATGTTTTTAAAAATCAGAATCATGAAAGAATATATATAAATGAAAATCTAACATCAAAACAAAAAAATCTTTTCTGGCATACAAAAATCGAGGCAAAAAACAAACAATACAAATTTGTTTGGATCAAAAATTCCAAAATATTAGTAAGAAAAAATGAAAATTCTAGAATAGTGAATATTAAATTTGAAGAAGAATTGAGCAAATTATAATTAAAAAAAAAAAACAACTAAATAATAAATGACGTGTATTAAGCAAATAGAATTAGGTAATTTGAAAATCACCGATAACATCTTAGATTGGAATTTCGAACAGAATAATTTTAATTGCCTTTACTTAAATATACGTAGCTTAAAAACAAATTTCACATATCTAACAGCCAACCTATATGATAAAACAAATGGGTTAGATATGATAATTCTAGTAGAAGTAAATATTAAAGAAAATGAATTGTTTATGTTTAATATATCAGGTTTTTCAAAAATCTACAAACTTAGAGAATCTGCAAAAGGTGGCGGGATTGTGATTTTTTATAAAAATAACTTAGACATTTCAATGTTAGACTTATCATCGAATTTATATGAAAACTTAACTTGTATAATAAAGAAGACTTCATCTCTAAAATATGAAACAGTACTACATGCCATATACAGGCCTCCTCATACTAATGTGACACATTTCTGTAAAGAATTACAAGCAAATATCTCAGAAATAAAAAATAAAATAAGTAAGAACATTATTTATATTGGTGATGCAAACATAGATATCTTTAAAAATAATTTGAATACAAATACAATAAAATATTTACAAAACTTTTATAATTATGGTTTTACCAATTATGTTTACAAACCTACCAGAATTGCAAATACAAAATTCACAAATTCAATTACTTGCATTGATCATTTATTTTCTAACCTCAAAAACATGAATCATACCGAAGCCACTATTATACAATGGGACATATCAGATCATTTTGGGATACTTATTGAAATCAAAAGTAATATTAATGATTTTCAGGAAAAAAATATTGAGAGGAAAGATAAATTTAATGGTTGGATAAATGATGATTTTTTTGAGAGTAAGTTGAAAGAACTTATTCTTCAAATGCAAAATAATTCAATTTCAGATTCAAATAAAATAATTAACAAATTATATAGAATAATAAAAAAAGCTAAAATTATAAATTGAAAAAAAAATATAGTAATATACATAAGAAACAAAATATTCTTAACAATAATCAAATAAATAATTATAAACAACCATGGATGGACGATGAACTAATGATATATATAAATGAAAAAAATAAATTATTCAAAAGTGTTCAAAAGAATAAAAAAAACATAAAGTTACAAAATATTTATTAAAAAAAAAGGAATTGGCTTAAAAATCTTATAAATAAAAAGAAAAACAAATATTATAAAAACTTGATAGAAAACGATCCAAAAATAAATACTAACATATGGAACTTTCTAAATAAACAAATAAATTATAAACAAAAAAACTTGGAAAACACTGAAATTGAAAAATTATTAAAAATTTATGATGTAAATATAATATTCAAAGAGTTCAAAAATGTATTTACAAAAAAGAAAACAAATAGTAATGAAATAACAAATTCTAATATAC
>JAFIDM010012231.1:154524883-154548245 GCA_023159025.1 Thereuonema tuberculata
ATAATATTAAATTAATAACTTAATTAATTAATTCTTAACTTAAGTGGGAAATTGTTCTTTAGATTAAACTCTCAGAACCTATATCACAGGTGTACATAAGTACACCTACATAGGTCTGGTAAACATTAAAAAAAAAAGGATAAAAAAAAAAAAAGAAAAAAAAATATCTTTTCCTGCGGAGAAATTTGCACATGAAGATGACATTTTTTTTAAAACCATTAAAACAACATTAACTGATAGTCTACAAGGGTTTTATATTAAATATCCAATTATTCATTGTAGCCATAGCAACGCTAATCTATTTGTTGGCATGAGCTTTGATTTACTTGGATGCGGACTAAATAATTTTCAGCATATGGAACATTTGAAGTAGATTGTTTTTAGCGACGAATAAGATAATTCCCATTACAGTTTCTTTTCTATTTTTTATGAAAAAAAAAAAAAAAAATTAAATTAAATAAAATAAAATAAAATAAAAAAGAAGGGGCAACTAATTAAGTAAAATAGGCTTAATTTCTTTTAGGAACTTCTTTTTTTTTAGTTTTTTTATTATCAAGTTACTGTAATTTCACTTCTTTTCGTATTGACATTAGTTCAATCCTTATTTTGAACTGAGAAAATACATCATCATCCTTTGTGTGGACGTTTATGATCAAAATAGCTCCAGAATCTATTTGTCCTGGGATACGGAAACTTCAGTGTGTATAGGATACACATACAAATACACAAACAAAACAAAAAAAATCCTTTTGATTTTTATACAGGCAGGCAATATAGAAACGAAGATGGGAGTCAACCCCCCAATACAGTTGCCGTTAAAGCCCCAGTAATCATAGTAATTCAAAGACTGAAATTTTTTTTTGAACTGCTTAATGTTACTGATACTGAGGCATCCAGATAAAGAAATAAAAAACAAACCAGATTCATGTCTACTTACAGAGTTATTTACACGATGAATAAATGGCAATTCTGCAGACAGACTGAAAGATTACCTTTTTGAATAGTGAATTTTTAGTAAGCACTATGTGAGTATTTGAAAATATGCAACTATGTTGCCTAATATTAACTATATTAACTAATTTGAATCTGCTCTTTTCTTCTTCTAATAACTGAACAACATAATAAGTTTGACTTACCAGAGCTTTCTGATTTTCGTCTGTTAGATTAGAGGCGTGTTTCCATTCAGCCACCACCACGTCATTGCACTGCTTGGACGCATCCTCCTCGTATTTCTTAAGGAATTCGACGGCTGCTGCTTCATCTGTAATATTCCCTTGACGATACTGTGTATTTTCTGAGGCCTGAGCTATTTGGTCGTCGGATCGTCTCTCTGACCCGTCGCAGATACCTGCCGTGGCGGGGGTGGCTGCCAGTGCGAGCGCGATCAGCGCTGGGAGCATCAGCATCTTTGCACTCAGCGTTCAACGTCTTTGGAAGAAATGTGAGAAGAAAAAATGCGGTTAGGCATTAAACGGGCGAAATCAGGGGGACCGACCGCGCGACACATACGGAACACAATATTTAGGTCGTTGGTTCATGACTCTCACGTCGAATGAAACACAAGAGATGTTTTTTTTTTTTAATAACTAAAGTCGAATTAACGAAGGAAATACGATATGTTCGTTGAAGCTTAAAAATTTTGTTGCTTGGAAAAAAAAAACAATAAATAAATAAATTAATAAATAAAATACACATCAATAAGTAAATATAGAAAAATAATAATTAAAGACTTTTTTTTTCCTCTCCTTTTGTTTACATTTCCTAGTTTTTAAATTTCGATAATTTAAATTTACTTTTAGTAAATAGAACATTTTTAAAGAAGTAATTGAGAAAGCTTTAAATACAAATTCATTATACCTTTTCATTTAAGTATATATTATAATTTTCAATTTCCTTAAAGCAGAGAAGATTTTAAAGATTTGTTTTCTATCATTTTCTGAAATTTAATATCACTATTTTTTTTTCTTTCTATAAATATATTTTAATTTTTTTCAGCATTAAAGTCAGTTTTTTTTTTCCTTTTTTTTTACAAGTAACAGATAAATATTTCACTTTTATAGGTTTGATATAAATCCGTAATTACTGAATGGAAGTCTTAAATGAAAAATAGGTAAGATTTTGTTTACTAATTAGCACTAGTAATTATCATCAATAATAATTAAAATATATTGCTACTTCTCTGTTTGTTTACAGTTAGGCTACATGTTTCTGCATTACTACTCTAAATTTATTAAAAATAAAAGAATTGCTGAAATAAACATTAAAGGAATCTACTTCCTTCAAACTACTTTTGTTAAGAAATATTTAGTGTCATGCATCAACATTTTATTATTTAACTTACATGAATCTAGGATAATTGAAGAATATTGTGTATGAAATTATCTCAAACAATTAAAAGAAGCAAAACAAACAAATAAGTCAACTGCAGCCGTAATAAAAGCGTCCTTACCTTATCGAGAGAACTCAAGAGAAAACGTAGAGAAAGGACTTGTTCAAAACGAATCAGATAACAATTTTCACGATGGACATTGCCTTTCCGTGATTGGCTGTCTCTTTGGCAAAAAAAAAAACAAAAACAACAAAGTAATAATAATAAAAAGAAAAGATAGTTGAACGGCCAACTATGTTTAAAAAAAAAAAAAAAAAAAGACAAAAAGTGGTTTTTTTTTTGTTTTTTTGTTGTTTTTTTTTTTAAGTGTTAGGATTTTTTTTATTACAATTATTTTTAAAATGATCTAAATGAGTTCTTATAAGGTATAGTTAGTATGACTTTACAACTTAACATGTTTTTCTAGTCTGATGCGCTTTCGGCATGTTTTTAATTTTGAAGTTCAGACGAAACCTGTAGAATGCAGAATCATTAAACGAGACAAATCAATTCAGTGAACCCTGCATTTAATAGATGTCAACGATATAGTTAAATTTCGAATCTGTTTTCGAAGCTTATCTGAGACATCTATTTAAGGTCTTATTCACTATGTTACATTTATTATTATGCTGATATAATATACAGTACGTTAATAATTCATGTGTCGTTATTTTAGCAGATATCTTGTGAGAAGAGCAACTTTTTTCTTTTTTAAGTAGATACATCAAAGCTGACTTTGAATAGTTCTACAAATCATTTTATGACGAATGTTCTAAACTTAATCTTTTTTCTTAATATTTTCTTTGATATTGTTGTCCAGTAAGAAGATGGTCCGGAGATTTCTTCCGGAATTACTTAGGTTGAGGCCTTGTGGAAGAGGGGCATTTTTACTCGTAAAACTATTGTTACCTCTTGGATTGTGATGATTGAAAAGTTTCGGTTGCATAAAATTATCAATGATCCACGAACCATTTCCATCCAGCTGCTTCCATTTCAGAGCCTGCCAGCCATGACTGGAGTGATTTGTTTTCATAGTTTGTAATATGTAAGCCTATTAAGGAGATTTTATTACTTTAAGTAAAAATTATCCTAAATTCAATTCCAATTATGTATTCACTTCCTATTAAAAAAACTGAATACCATTCAATCTGATTTTATTAAAAAAAATAATAACAATAATAAAAGTAATAATAAAAAAGTACAGCAAGTTTATGCACAAATTCAATTAGGAAACAACGAAACAAGATTATTTTATAAGCAAAAGAAAATTTGATTGGTTTATTAATGTTATTAATATCCTTATAATTTTTTTATGCTTCTTCCCTTAAACATCTATAATCGATAATACAAAGATTTTTCTTTTTTTTTTTCTTCTTTTTCTAACTAATAATGGTAACTGCTTAAAAAATAGAGGAAAAGGTGTAAATATGGGCACCCTCTTTTGTTTTTTACTTAAAGTTACTTTCTTTTGGAAAAATTCTAGATTTTTGACCTTCATTAAAAACTATAACAAGTTTACTGAATGAGAGGAGGCAAAACAATGATTAATATCAATTATTTCAATTCGAAAATGAAGATTTACAAAAAGCTTCTAAAAAAAGTACCAGAAAAAATGGGGTGCAAATATGGGCCCTCTCCAAAAAAGTAAAAAAAAAATAGTTTAAAATATTTTAAAACAGGATAAAACAACACAAAATGGTACAAAGAGCAAGTTGTATATTGGAGAATTTTAAATGAACATCAAATCAAAAATTATTTACAGAAATCGCAAACATAAATGGCTCTTTCAGACCCGGCACAATCTAACTGTGCCCACATTTGGCAATAACATATTTAACCCACACTTCTCTGCGAGTGTCTTGAGAGAAATTTTCCTCACAAAAGATGCAAGGTGCATCATTCGATTCTCGTTTATCCCCATCATTGATATCAGGTCATTATCGCTGTCCACAAGGGGAGGGTCGCAGGAGTCTGATGAGTCCGATGATGAATCGTAGACTCGTTTCGTGGGTTGAATTTTTTTTTTCTGAAGGCCTTTGGTCCTCCCAAGCCTGTCTCTAAGCCCGGGAAAAGTCAACGACCTCTTCTTGAGAGCACTTTTGTCAAGCGACTTGGTCAACTGATCCTTGTATGGCGTTCCAGTGATGAGGCTGGCCCTTGCTGCTTTGCGTCCCCGAGTAGTGGTTCTCTTCTTAATGTTGGGGGCAGGAGATATGTAGAACGGAGAAACTGCATTTGAAGTTCCCCGGGAACATTGCGGTGTTTCAGCAGCCTCATCAATGGGCATAGCTAGTTTCTGTTGTTTAAGAGAAAAGATGGTGTAATTATAGGCCCCCTTTGAATAAGGGCCCAAATTTACACCAACCCCATCTAAGCAAGATGGCCACTATCATATGTAACCTAAAGGCGTGCTTCTAAAAGTAGCTTAGGATCTCCGCTTTCCGGATGTCACTATGAAATTATTTTAAACTACCACAAGGACATGAAAAAAAAACGATTTCACATATCTGTCAAAGGTTTGCAGTCCAGAACAAACACCAATTCGCACAATAACTGACGCTGCATCCACACTACTTGAAATTAAAGGTTCCAACTGCTCTCTGCTATCTTTTATCAATAAAAGACGCCGTCTAGTCCTGGCCGCAAAACTGCAGCACCTCCCGTAGCTCCTTGGGGAGGAGGTGCCCATATTTACACCTGTGCCCGTTTTTACACCTTTTCCTTTATAATAATTCTAAATGTAATTCTTCATTTCATCATTATTCCGAAATGTTTCGTGTTTTTTGGTATTATTAAGACCCACACTCTCAAGATATAGCCTACTGTATATAGTAATTTATTCTTGATCTTCAGTCCCACTTTTAAATTATGCATATCTTTATATATTATTCTGATTCAAATATATAAGGTTTTCATAAATATAATATGAAACTATTAAAAAATAGTATAAAATAGTATAAATAATATAAAATAGTATAAAATAACTATTATAAAATAATATGAAATTATTACAAAATAAATATAATATGAATTTACAGTCGGACCTCGATATAAGGTCACCCCTTGGGACCTCGCGAAAGTGACCTTATAAGCGGGATCACTTTATAACCGATTCATACGCATTTGTCAATAAATAAGCCTTATATAAATACAGTATAATTCTTTGTAAATTTTAATACGTATAAAAATATCAGTTTATTAGGTTACAATTTTTTAATTTAGTTGAACCAATTAAAGTTAATGGAATCAGAAAGAAATTATTTAAAAAAAAAATTTAATTCGGAATAAAGTTGTATTAAAATAGTACCAGTATGCTCAAGCAAAGTACTGATGTACAACTGACCTTACTTAAAACAATCCATAATACAGGAATGTCGCGATTTCGGTTTTATTCACTTTCAGTATCACTGTCGTTATCCTCACTTTCTAATGCATTGGAATCTAAAACTTGCGAAACAATTTCGGAAATCGAAGCTTGACAAGTGGTAGCAATTTCATCATCAATTTTCACGTATTCACTTTCCCCTTCTATAGCACAGCCGCGATTTCTGAGATTTTGTATTAACACAGATAAAGGAATATAGTCTTCATCATCTTTTTTCCTAGAATTTGAGGGGATGAAGTGCTTTGTGAAAAAGCTGTCCCCTCCGTCAGTAGGAGAAATGACGCCGATAAAAGATCGTACCCACGGAAAAACTCTTGGAATTGAATCAGTGTGGCACTGAAATCACAGACAAAAGTGACCTTATATGCGATTACGGTATTTAAGACCTGATCATATATCCGATATTTCATATCAAAGAATTCCTATTCAATGAGCCGGGACTTTAGAAAAGTGTCCTTATATGCGGGGTGACCTTATATGCGGGTGACCTTGTATAGAGGTCCGACTGTATATATATATATTGACAGCCGGGTCTTTTATTTGTTTAGTTGGATATGCCAGTTTTAGGTCAGTTTTTTATTTTTATAACATTTCCTTAAGTCGTGATAAGAAGCTTAAATCTAAAGTAGTCAGTTAAAAAAAAAAAAAAAAATACTGCACTTATTATAAACGCTGCATGTTTAATACGATTTTACTTCTAGAATAATTTTGCCTAATATATTGTTTATTATCCTTTCAATCTTGGATTCCTCTATTTCTTGGCTGTGATCGTGTGATATAGTCGCTGACCTGGTATGTGATACTGCGGAAGATCTTGATTACATTCCGAGACAAACTATGGAGGAGATGAAAGTGATAAAATAAATAAATTATTTATTACAGAAAGTATGGATACGCATTTAATCTTTTATCAAATGCAAAGCAGCAGAATCGTCTGCAAAAGTCTTCTCCAAAGTTCCCTTCCGTTCTAATCCATTTCGTTCTGATATTAAAGCATTTAGGAGCTTAGCTTTCGATTCTCATTATTACATCCTTTCCATTCTTCAAGGTAAAGTTGATCATTTGAGATTCGTGTTATTGAAATGTAATTCATGTAATGAAAATTAATACTAAGATTCGAAAATTTACAATCAAACTGGGAAATAAGTTCACAGAATGAATTACATCGAATAATAGTTCTCCAAAACAAATACACCAAAAAAGAAAAAAAAAAGTTAACAACTATAACTTGTCTGATTCCTTTGCTCCTCCCTCTCTATTCAAAACGATTTCAATTTCCTACCTATGCACTTCCTCGACTATACCTTTTTATAAGCAAATTATCAATACCTACTCCTTGTACTGACAAAACAAGGAGCAACTAATATTTTGAATTATGCAACATTTTTTTTTAGTTACACTAAAAATTCCTTAATTGCATTACACTGCATGAGGCTAAATTTCTGTAAATTTACTTATAATTCAAATGATAAATTTCTTATCATTTGAAATACAATCATTTAGATGACATGATGGCAAATACTGTTTAAAAAATTGCATCTTTAATCTTCTGAAACACAATAATTTTCTAGCAACGGTTTTTTTTTTTTTTTTTTTATTAATCAGGAAGTGAAACACCGTGTGGGCGGTGTAAAGATCTCGACGGCGGGATTCCCCATAACCTACATTGCTTCTCTTGCTCTAGAACACGTGAATATCTAACATTAAATGGATTCATTACATAAATTAAGGATAAGCCACGACTCAACACAATCTTTGACACAAGAAATCTGTATTGTTTTACATATCGTGAAATATCTCTATGCGCTGGCCCGTGTGTCTAATATGTTTTTCCACTTTCTTTTCACTCTTCATAAGTAAATGTATCATCTTCCTTTGATTTCTTCTTCAGTTTCTTCTCCTACACTTCTATTGGGAGGACAGACCTAGGGTCATTTGTATGCTGTTGCTGTTCTCACATCTGCTACACAAGATTTTTTTACGATGGAGGAACTCACCTTACAGTAGTTTGGGAAAACCCACTAATCTAAAGAGGTTGTATAATTCTTATTCCAAAAGAAGCTTTGCCTAATTTGTACAGAATTTTATCATTGCAATGTAATGCCTATTTTTCTAAAAAAAGATCTCAGTCATTTTAATTTTATAAAACAAGATATAGTTGATTCATAGATTTTAGTAAATCCTCATAGTAAAAGCGCATAAAAAAAGTTATTAAACAAATACAAAAGTTGTTTCTTCAAAAAAAAAATATATTCATTCATTTACGTTGATGGTTTTGATCCGTAACTCTTCATCTACTGGTCCTATTTTTATAAGAAATCAATAAGGATTTTTCCCTTAAAATATTTCACTGAACATTGAGACCATCTATAGTTTTCTAGAACAAATACCTTTTGTTTTATGTTGATTCGAATAATAAGGGACGCTTTTGGGATCTTAGTTTCTTCTCTATTAGTCGGATATGGACCAAATCAACAGAAGTAATGCATTACTAAGATTTCAACTGAATTGGATATATATGTATATAATTTTAATTAGAATAATTAGTGAGTTTTAAGGCCAACTAATTTTGGCAGTATTTTTTAGCTCCTTATCTAACGGTCCGATAAGTATCAAGTTAAGTAGGATCTTCATTGTAACAATCTTCAGGCAACTCTAAAATTTCCGTTTTCTAGTTTGAGTTTCGTGACCGCAGACGTATGGACGGAGATGAGAACTTAAAAGTGCACTTCTGTTCTAATCATTGTCCTTTCCGATGCATGTTAAGGATTACAAACGTTAACCATACCTACTGTATATTTCCTGCGATAGCTTGCTATCATGTGGATTTTATTATAATAAAACATTGAACTACTCTAAAGTAAATTTGAAAATATAGTAGCTTTTGTTCCCTTGTCAAAAATCCATTATTGACATATAATAATGGTATCTTGTAATATTACAGAAGGTAGAGAGTTTTAATTATGACTTAAAAATTATTAATTATTAAACTAACTTGAAATCCGTGTTAAGATATCAGTGGCAGATTAACAAATTGAAATGGAATCCTTTGCAAACCTCATCTACTCCGAATAACTGGGATTGGAGAGGAAGGGGTATTTTTAAATATACTAGAAGGTCATTTATCCTAAGGTGACCAGATGTCCCGCATTTGGCGGGACAGTCCCGATTTTTAACAATTTGTCGGCGTTTTAAAAAAGTCCCGATTTTTGGAAAGAATGCACGACAAGCTAGGGAACGGAAAAAAATTCACTCAAGTGAGAAATATGCCAAAGAATAAAATAATACTATACATAATTTTTTTTTTATTTATTATATTTGTAAATTATACTTATGTTGAAATTTAAATAAATATATTACAATACTATTTTTGCGTTCTATGAAAATTTTTGTTGCGCAATATAGACCAAATTTTTAATCAAGACCCCCCCCCCCGGTCAATGGTGTCCTGCTTTACCAATGTTAAAATCTGGTCAGCTTATTTATCAACTTCTCCACTAATCAAGGTCTAAATCGACCCAAATCGTTTTATTTATTTACGTTGTTGAAAAGCCTTTTTTCCCGCTACATTAGTTATTATACAATGCATATTAACATATTTAAAATAGATGATTAATCAATCAAAGATGGTCATTGGCTGCTGATGCTAATGGCTAATGTAAGCACTTGGCATTCACTCGTTTCGGTAGATGTTAAGTCTTATTTTTTTTTTTGCAAATTATTTAAAGGATGGCCAAATTGTAGTTTTGATTAAAAAAATGTAAAAAACCGGTCGTATTGTTAAAGTGGAATTAATAAACAGAACGAATATGCATGAGCCACTATTAAATTACAATATAGTATGGACGGAGGTAGCGTTATCCAAGGGAAAACATACGTACTCGATTTGTTAAAATATTAACTGATGTTAAATTCTCTTATTCTGTACAATTGCAGTGAATCTTAAATCCTTTGCTTTGACTTGTAATTTTTCTGTGTAACGCCACGGATAACTCGAAGTTAATCTCGGAACAGTTAGGTGTATAGTTTTGCAAATAGGCTTTAACGGAAGTGCTTATTATCCGAATTTTACAGTATTGCTAATAGCAGGCAGGTTATCTTGGATGTTATACTACAAAAACTTCAACCATTTAAGTCAAAACTATGAAATCTTATTGCAAAAAGAAAATAATAATTAGTATTGTATGTATTAGACAAATAAATTAGACAAAACGGCCGTCCCAGACTTTCACCGAAGAAATCTCAGATAGTTATAATTTCTGTCATTTCTTTATTCTTTATTTTATTACGTATTATTTTTATATCTATTATTAGTTCATATTTTAATAATTTCATCTAGAATAGATGATAGTTAATCATCTAGTTAATAGAACATCTTATTCTAAACTTCTTAGTTTAGATCTTAATGTTATAAAAGCATTCTTCACAACGTGATTTCAAACTGTATACAAAAGTTAGAGAAAATCTCAAATTCTAAGAACAGTCTTCACCCAACTGTTGTTAAAGGGTGGTCGGGAAGTTCCAGTATTCCCTATTATGTTATTATTATTATATTAAGGGGTAGGGGCACTTCCTGGCCACCCTGTAAATATTTAGATTATGATGCTTCTCTTTATATAGTAAATGACCTGTGTATCACTTGAATATATCTGCATAGAAAGCTTGACTCTTGGAAGGGTGCATCTAATACCACTTTTTCTTTCAAGAAATCTCTTCGCATAGTTTACTTCAAATCTTAAAAGTTTTTAATTCCTTAAAGATTTGTCTTTAATAACTGAAAACAAGTTATCATCGTCGCATTCTTAAAGCATTTGTAACCTAGGCTATTATCATCAGAAAGTGCGTTTGGACTCCAAATTCATCTGTTTACATCTGGATTCTGTTTAATTCTCAATATAATGTCGTTCGTGATAAGAATAAAGGTGTTTTAAGAGATTCGCTATCAACAATTACTTACTGATAGTATTTTTAATATAAAAATTTATTACTAACATAATATGGGATAGAGGAACTTACCCTGTATATTCATCTGTTTAGTAAATGAATTTTATTCCTGCAGATTTTCGATAGATAGTTGAGGGTTAAGAGTTAAAGGGAACCAAGTCTCTAAACTTCAATTCGAGAAAAATAAAGACCTAAGCAGGAAGTTAGGGGACTGCTAAGTTCAATAACTATTTTTTTTTCTTTTAACTATTTTCATTGTATATTTATTTCCTTTTTTTCCTTCCTTTCCTCGACTTTGGTCAATTAAGGACCACGGGCTAGTCCAACCTGACAACGTCAGGGCGAAGCTATTGATATTCAAGAAGGGGGGACGAGATTCACATCCCGTCCAGAATAACCCTGAGATAGTAAGTCCCAGGTAGAAACGGACGAAACACAGAAGAAAGAAACGGCCATGCCCACGCCGGGATTCGAACCCAGGTTCCGATGCAACGACCTCACGGCAGACCGCCGTCTAGACCGCTCGGCCATGCCGGAACGGCTTTTTTCATTTTTTTTAACTACTGTACATTTCTTTTAATCAAAATTAAATTGAAGTGTGTTCTTATTTCAGTTACAGATCTACAGTAGTCACAATGTGTGATGTCTTGTGCATTTAGAAAACAAAAAGGACAAAAAAAAAATATTTATATTGTAAATATTTTATTCTTAAAGCAATGTACAGTATTGCTCTAATGAAAGGTGGTGTTTTTAGTTTTATAATATTTCAAAGGATAAAGGATAATAATTTATAATATAATAAAATATATTAATCTTTGGCATTTTATAAAGTTTGAGTAGGGATCTGTAGGCTACATTCAAATCAGATGGGATCAAGGGCACTGATTGAAAAATCCAATCATGCTTTTTTAGAACTTAATTTCAGAAGTTAAATGTTGGGCTTAATGGTTCTTACATTGGTTTACAGATTAACTTTTAAAAAGAATGAAATAACTTGCCCTTGTTAGATCGCTTTTTGTGGCACCTACCGAATATGGAGTCAAATTTTTTACCTCTGTTCCATTAATCGCGAAATAAAATGAAGTACACATATAGTTGTACAATTTATTTCAAACATATTCGGTGTATAACAGGTCTGCGATAACTAAAGTACGTTACGTAGGCTTTCATGAGTAGATCTACATTTCTAACAAAAGTTAAATCTATCGCTGTATTTCCCAACGTAGTGGACAAATGGGTCTTAGCTCTAACTCTATGTTCGCAAATAATTGTTTATTTTCGTTATTGAAATCATCATTCAACACAATAGGAGTGAACAAGTTAGGTTCCATCTGAGCAATAACTTTCTGAATCGATCGTCCGTAGCGTCCGAGTCCTCTGTGAATGAGATATTCAATCTCATAACCCACAGAGTTGGGTTGTATGTACACACCGACTAGAATGAATTTAAAATCATTCGCTCGTACTTCGATGACTGTTATGTCTCCAGCTATGTTCCTTGTGTGATCGGGCGGCATAACTTTCACTGGCCGATAAGTACTCGCGCTCTCCCAGTGATATTTACATTTACTTGTACTGGTGCCTCCTAGGCGTTGTCCCGGTCAGCCAATGCCGTGCTTTCTTGTTTTCTCGATATCTCCGTTGTTTCTCAGAATTAGTTAAGGGCTGGTTACGATCTTGAATCGGTTTTCGAGATTTACAAAGTTTTTTTTTTTTGATAGGATTACTGCTGCAAATATAACTACTGAAGGTAGAATTGAAACGAAAGCTATATTTATAAGTATTATGATAATAGGTAAGATGGCTGATAAAGTGGTAAATTTATTTATGAAGATATTCTCTTGTTAGGCTTTATAGTTTATTTAAAATATTTGACTGCAATTCAAAATAAATTTAGGTTAAGGTAAAGAAGAAGAACCTATCAATGGGATAAATAGCTTATCTTTCTAATAGGAGTGATGAATATCTTTTTTATTGTTTATTTATAAAGTGCAAAGGCACTTTATGCGCGGCATAATGTCAAATGTAAAGAAATGGGTGGATCGGGTGGCTTTACATTAAATGTTCTTTAATAAGTTCTATTTTAAATTAATACAAAGGTTATGTTGCTAATTTTATGTAGCTACATTTACACAGAGTATCGGCTTGATACTTAAAGTTCTGTTTTACACAAAGTATTATTACAGTCAAATCTATCTCACTTATTCTTAGGTTCGGTTGACTCTTGCGAAGTTTTCTTTCTTCTTACTTGATTAGCTGATATCTTCTTTCTTCGACGACACACGAACAGAGTAGAACTACGGTGGCTTCTCACGACAGACGGGTTCTTCATTTCAGCGACCAAACGCTTCATTCATGTCGGCGACTAACGCTTCATTCAACTCGGCGACCAACGCCTCGTCCCCGACTGACGCTTTCTTACCTACCGCACCGTTCACTCCCGTGTCTTCTGTCGAACTCGCCTCTCTCGTGTCAGCTATCGAACTAACCCCTTTCGACTTGTAGCAGTCCATTAATAGCCTAATTTGCATATTCTACTTCGCAAATTACAAAACATACATAATTTAAGAGATTGGAAATACACATAATTATTTAAATAAATAAACATAAATAATTACAACAAAACCTCATTACATCAAATGTTAAATTCAACCAACTGCTGTTCCAAAACTTTTGGTCGGAATTTGTTGAACTATACACCAATAAATAGTATGTTTTCTCCCCTTTTTAATTGTATTTAATTTATGTCCATAACACTTACAGTTTTTGAGATATTCACAATTTAACACCACTCGGTAAAGAAATTTCTCTAATAAATAGCTGATCTTAGGTGTCGTGCCACGATGATGTAATCGCCGCGAGTTGACATTTCCGCTGTTATTAAGGGAAAGACCCCAATTATGGCCCCACCTCTAAATATGGCCCCCTCACATATGTCGCATGATAGGTGTTGAAATCTGCCGGGCACACCTGAAACTAAGTCAGTGTGCTTCTATAAGTGAGTAGTGGCCGTTACGAAGACAACGTGTTTGTATTGTGCTCTTCTTTTACCATTGAAATTACTTGGGAAAGATGAGTTTTCACACACACATATTAATAATATTATTTCCATATCTAAATATTAAACTTTAAAGACGTAAATTTTTCTTTAAGTCCTCTCTGTACTATAATTTCACAAACTGCAGTTTTCCTGTTAATACCCACCATATGTTCAACACTATCTTCAGCCATATTGTAAAGTTAGTGTTCTCTAAATATGGCCCCTTACAGGAACCCAAATATCTCAACAGATGCTGCTGCTGCTGCTGCTGATGATGATAGTGGCGAAGATGATGCCGGATGTCCCATTTGTAAGAAGTGTTTCTCAGAAGACAACAAAGGTCAAAAATGGATTCGGTGCACCTAGTGCTTTGTGTGGAGGCATGAAGGGTGCAATGGAAAAATTACAAAGACATTTATTTGCATTATTTGTGTAAATCAGTAAAACAAAATCCATTGGGAATATTTCACTGGGTACAATTTTTAATTTGTAATATTATGCATATGTGTTTGAGTAAAATATTGAAAAATATAATTTTTTTGAGTTCATTAACTATGGGGCCATATTTGGAATCAGTATTAGTTGTTCAGCAAAACCTCTCATTTTACAAAAATTCCACTTTATTTACTCGAAGTTAGTTTTCGCCAATAGCTGGCACTATCCATCGATAGAACAATTTCTAGATTACATGTAGGATAATTTTCAAAGTTTTATCCTGGTTAGATCGCTCTTCTTGCATTCAATGCTCTTCAAGCATTTTTCTTGATCGAAACTCCAACCAGGACGAAGTAGGAAATGCTGGCGAGAAGATCTTGATGAACCTGTACGGCGGAGATGCGGGAACGCTGAACATCCTGCGATCAAAAGCAACGGCCAAAGTCAACCTTCCCCCCCCCCCCCCACCACAGAGGCTGCAAAATATCATTCGTGGAGGACCTATCACCAGGTGCAAAAATGGTTAGGGTCTACAAAAACCCTTGTGATAGGGGATGGGACACTAGCGAACAAGGTCTCATGCCCTTCACAATGTGCGCAGAGCCCGCTCCTCAGACCTGCTTAGAATGGTGGCTTGCAAATGCAAGAAAGGGTGCTTAGGGTCGTGCACTTGCAGAAAGGCAGGGCTCAAGTGCTCTATCCTATGTTCCTTCTGCCAAGAGCGCAGTTGCACAGACGTCACCCCTATCGTCGTGGACGAGGAGGATGAGGATGTGGACGAACCAACACCATATGACGACCCGCCTCCACCTCCAGAAAACGTCGTCCATTCTCCCACTCCCTCCCCCACTGATCCAGACTGGATGAGACCAGGCCCTTCCAAAAGGGCGAAGTTCTAAACTACTGCGGTGTTTATGCTTGACTGTGTACATAGAATTTTCTTGTTTATATTTATGTTTCCGTTGTTTATTTTAAGTTTACGTTTATTTGTTTAGTGTATGTTTATTTGAAGCCATATGTTACATCTATAATGTTAACTGCACATTCTTGCACGTGTTTTTAAAGAAATACATACCGACATGATTCAGTACAATGTTTTCCTCATTTTTCCAAATTCCGATGTTTTACTATTTTTTCGTCTTTGAGAAAACTATGAGGCCTAAAGGCACCATTTTGGAATCAAATTGCAGCTAATTCAATTCTCTACAACTTCCTCTCTCATGATCTTTCTCTAGAACCATTAGTTTAGCCGGTACGTGTCTTGGAACATGACCCTACCGATAACTCTCCACTTTTGGAAAAACTTGCCCATCTTTGACTGGCTATATCTCCGCAACTAATAAACCTAGAGAGCTCGAGTTGGGCTCAAATTGTAGCAAATTTCTTTTGCTTTACAAAAGTATGGAGTAAAGATACCCGATAAACGTTTCCTTCACGTGGTTTTTTAGACAAAACTGACACAGGTGTCCGAATTTCGCAGTTTTTCGAACACCACAGGAGTAGCACAGGATTTCAGGGTTGCAAACTTGGGTATAAACTACTCTCAGGGGTCCTAACAACATATAAAAAAATCGTAGATACATGCGCGTTTGCAATGTTCGATGCTTTTATTGACTGGCCTAATTCCATAATCGCTTCCTGAGAAAGGCAAATGGGAAACCATCTTAATATCTTTCCCGAGGAAAATTCAACGGAACTCTTAAGAGTTCTACAAATTTTGTATAGTAACACTTTACTATCCTCCAGAAAATACAGACTACCTTCAACCTCGACAGACCACCCCTTATACTGAAAAGGGATGAAATCCCTAAAATGCCACATTCACCTCCGTATGCACCTGGTGGCGAAAATTGGAACTAAGCTACTGTTTTGCATAGTAGCGCCACGTAGTAACCTGGTGCAAAAACTAGAACTAAAATATTTTTGTGCATAAATCTCTTCCGCATCCACTCCTTAGTGAATATGAAATTCGACGTGAGTGTCCTCTGTCAAAATCGAAACGATACGTTTTAGACGAATTTTCGATGTTCGGATCCTAATTGGTGTAAACGGGGGAAGGCAGCCTTTTTTGAAGGGCTTGCATATCTCCAAAACCGCTTGAGATGGAAACAAGAAAGTTGTCATGAGTGTTCTCTTTGTCAAAATTGAGGGGATAGGCAGACATTGTTGAACGATGCTCCTTTCGGGGTTTTCGGTTTGCACAATAAGAATAATATTAATTTGTACTGATTACGTGATTATTTACTAGCTGGGGAAGGTTTGATGAGATAGGGTTGTGGAGAAGGGGAGAAAGGAGTGGGAATTCGTATATTCTCCGATCTCGAAATTAATATAAACATTACTTTGTATCTATCATATGGTTTTTGTACAAACTGGGAATATTTCGAAGTGATCTACAACCCTTCGGAAAATATAGGCTACCTTGGAACCTGGTCACACCACCCCCTCCCCTGAGTTCATCTCCTTGACACATTGCTATGGCAATGACTGCTAAACGCTTAAACAGATCTATACTAAATTCTGCATAGTTAATCTCTAGGACCCGGCGGAAAACATAGACTACCAGAAAACCAGGAATCCCTCCCCCCTCACCAGCCGTTGTTACCCCCCCCCCCCCCCTCCCTGGGCAATGCCGGATACTTTAAGATAGTGTTAATACTAAAGGAAGTATAATTGATAAGTGAATTTTATTAATGATACAGCTCTTCTAAAACTATTGAAAAGTTATCCTTATTACCGCTAAGTTGCGAACTAAGTTGTTCACAATTTCATTCATTTTATTTTTAAAAGTTGGTGAAATCAAAATGAAGTTATTTATTACCAATTCGATCATAACTTTTATCTAACTTTTTGTAAAGCTGGAATAGTTGGTACAAGATCTGGTAACTTACATCATCAAATACTTCAGTATTATTAAAATTTAGAGTAACTGGGAGATAATATGGAGTTTTGATTGATTTGATATCCATGGAGTTCATTTGCCATAATAAAGATTATCAATAAAGAAGCCATCTTAAGCCAGATTAATAACGACCATCAATGATCGAAATCTGGACAAGTGAATGATGCGGTTCAATTGTCACAGAGATCATCTAAGTGACTGCCAAGAACTGACTTGGTTGTAATTTATTCTAAGATCAGATTTCAGTAAAATTCGTCACTTTTTCTTGTTTTTTTTCCTATGATTGATGGACATTCCGTGATATCAAATCATGAAAATATTGGAAGCAGGATCAGAAAGTTGGAATGATCGCATCCAGTTGATTAACTAATACTGTACTTCGGAAAATCATAGCAAGCTTTCACTAATAGTAAAGACATACTGAATCTAACCTAATAGTCTATCAGTATATAGACATACTATTATGTCTATCATTATATAGTTATCAGTATATAGTTATTCTGGAATTGCTCTTAGTACAGTCTATTGGAAGCAAAGAGTTCTTTCGTGCTGAGGAATAACTTCTCGATATTGGTCCTACAGATGATTGAGAATTGATCTGAAGACGATTTTCCAAAACAACCTGTCAGCAATTGGTATGGTATATGAATTTGATGGATACCTCTGATCTCTGTTTAAGTTGTCTATTAATGCTTCTCGCTAAAAATTGATTTTTCCAATTCTCCTTCCTCACAGTTATCCATTCAGTAATTAAGGATGCTATGTTACGTCTCTGACAGAAATTGTGCTGAGGATTCCGGGAAATACAGGTTTTTTTTCGAACGATACATTAACTTCCAGTTGGATCAATAGATGTCTGACGAAGTACCTCGATTCAATTTTCTAAAAAGAGTCCTACAAAAAAAGTAAATGTTGTACTACATAGCAGTAACGATGTCACTGTCTCTGTGATCTGGTTCGCATTATTAAAGAACTTAATTTTACCGAAACTCATTCGTCTGCCCTTTTGATAGTCAAAGGGTAGAAGAATTCTTAATCACTGTCTACTATTATCACTGGCTCGTGACGAAGATCTTGGCCTTTTCACTTGCTGTCGTCCTTAAGCTTCTGCTCATACCAGCTTAGCTCGCTGCCAAAGCATTGATATGCAAGTAAGTTATTTTTTTATTTGTTGTAACTTTCAAAGTTTCTAGAATCTACATAGATGAACAGATTATTGTTTTTTTGTAAGTGTCTTACAATCTTATTAGCTAGTTTAAGATTGGAATAAGCCATTGCTTTTGCATTTTTTTTACAAAAAATTAAGGTTATTTTGTATCGTACAACAATAATTTAACAGTACACCAAAATAAAGGCCACCGTTCGTTAGCTTCCTTAATCAATTGAATGATAATAAAAAAAAATAATAACCTTTTTTTTTATTGATTGAAGAAAAGAAGGAAATAATTCGATCGTTTTTAAATATTGAATGAAATCTAACGGAGTCTTGTAATTCAGTCACGAGTTGGTCTAATTCCATTCGAAACGACCAAAGAACAGGGCGTTGCTTAATAATAAGACAGAAACCAATGAATATTTAAGGAATCTAAGTGTGTTCGGCAACCCTCAATCTCCTAAGTGAAGTGATTCTACAGTAGCTTAATCTTCTTGGATATTCTAATACTCAAATAATATAAGTAAGTTCTGATCATAAAAATATCATCTAATTATTTCCAGTTATTAACTACTTACAGAAGCTTAGATGATCACAGTGTTTTGTATAGGTGATTCCTTCAACCCTTTGATCACTTGAACGAGTAAACAGATTTTTGTTTCGTATTTCTTTGTTTTGCATATTTTTTACTTTTTGCAATTCAGTATTTTTATGAATCGTGAGTTTCTGGTGATTTAACCACAACCTTCAGGCAGGAATCTAAAATTTGGTAACTTACAGTGCGCAGCTGTTTTGAAATAACTAAAATTTAGTCTTGTACCATTTTTTTTTTTTAAATGAATAGCAGTTTTCGATAATTTTACAAAAAAAGAGCCCAAATTGTTTCAGGAATTTCTAGTTGAACTGGTCTTCTAGTCTTGAACTGGAATTGTAAGGATAAGAAACTAAAAAAAAGATTACCGGTATATCAAAGGAAAAGTGAAAAATAATTACTTCTACTCAAATTTATTACGATTCTAAAAATAAAATAAATATATTTTTTTTAAAATACGGAATTATGTAAAATACCATTATCTCTTAAACTATAATATTTGTGTTACAGTGAGTCTTATCATATGTACTAAACGCATTATTTATCAGTTTTTTTGAAGAAAAGGTAATTCTTTAAAAGAATCTACCTTTGATTATTTTAAAATTAAAATTTACAAGAAGAAGTTATAAGAACTTCAATCTGTCAGATGAGTTAATCTTATTTGAATCATCAAAATATTAGTTAATTGTGGAGTATTAAAATCTAACTACTGATATAGTAACGCAATTGTTTTAGCGGCTAATTTTATAGAACGTAATTCAAGAATTTAAGTAGGAGGCCTCTATTAATTCCATTCTGTGAAAAATAAAAGTAAATTATGCCTGTACTGTCTGCGTTTTTTAAAATAATTTCTCACGGTTTCAACATCTGATTAAGTTTGATAAGATTTTTTAACTTCCTCTTGGTGCTAGTTGCTCTCATTTCTCTGATGTTTACAAAAAGCCCTGAAGTGAACGAACTCCGATCCGTGTGTGTGGAAAAGTACCGGAGTGTTGTGGATCCACCTCCCTTCCCTTTGGCACTTAAGGCTTCCCGCCCCTGACCTACGACGACGACGAAATAAACTATTACAGCCAGTTTTCTGTTTTAAGCATTTTGAACAACCAAATTAAGTTATTTATTAATAACTTTTTAATCCAAAATCGGAAATGAAAGCTCAGTTGGAAAATAGTGTGTTTAATGAATCCTTTTGCCAAGAACTGCCTTTAATTATTTTACTGCGGATTTAATGCAATGACTTCACAGAATTATAACTATATTGAATGATATTGAAAAATGTTGTTTATCGATATCAAGAATTCGTGATTCACATTCAAGTCTTTTCTTTTTGTATATTATTATTATTATTATTGTTATTTGAAATTTGAATTATTAGTTCAAAAGTTACAAAGCAGCCAGTATTCCTTTATTTATTTATTTATTTATTTTCTTTACAACAAATTAAATAATGTTATTTTTGTTGAACATTACAGTGGGTCGTTTTAATTGGCTCAAGTGCTATTTAGATCCTAGAGACAAGTTATTAATGAGAACAAACGATGAAAGGAAGAGAAACACGTAGAAGAGTAACAAAAACATTGTAGTCCCTGCCGGGATTCGAACCCAGATATAGTTGTTTTAGCCACACAGCAAGCTACCTCCTTGAATAACTGTTCGATTGTGTCCGACTACAACATATTAATGCCTGCGTTTCGCATCACTCATTGACATTTTATAAATAATATTCAAAATACAATGAAAATCCGTTTTAAAGGCAGCGTCATTGAGTGAAGAATCGTCTCATTACAGAGAACTATTTAAAATTTGTTGGCAAATTTGAGGCAGCCTGGCATCAAAAATGAAGGAAGGAGGTAAGTCTAACCATTATCAAAAAATTACTTAATAAATAATATTAAGTAATAAATATTTCACAATTATTGATATATTTTCATTGTTTAATTAATTAGATCAACTATTAAGAATAGTTAATGTATAATTATGTTAATCATTTAGTTAATTATATGTAATAATAATAAGAATAATAAATTAATGTATAACTATATTAATCATTTTTTAATTATAAGTAATAATTATAAGAATAATTCAATTAGAATTACCGATTCACGAATATTTTAGTAGAAATGGTCAATTAATCATTTTTTTTGTTTTTGAAATACCAAAAAAAATTACCTAAAAAAAAAAAATATTGTATTAATGTAACGAAATCTTTACACAGGTCGTGAATGAAAGATCAGAAAGAAAAATATGGACGACAAGAAAATCTGAAATTCATGTACAGTAGAGCCCCGATTATCCGCGAGTTCCATGAAAAAAATTTTTAATTACGAACCTCAAAAAAAAAAAAAAACAATTTTAATCCAGCCAACAACAGGGAATGTACAATAGGCCTTACAGTGCGAAGGTCGAAAATTACTGACAGGTTTATTGTGCATCGTAATGCTATAGGCCTTCTCAGAGTTAGTGGATGAGAGGCAGGCTCTTGCTCTGCAGAAAGGTTTCTGCTGTACTGTACATATTTTAAAAGTTTTGCATATTATGTTTTTTTGTATAATAAAACGTAGTTTTTATGCTGATATATTTTTTTCATGTTTACACCCCATTTTCAGTCTTTTTTCGGGTTATCCGCGATTTTTACTATCCGCGTACCTTTGCCACCCAATTCCGCGGATAATCGGGGGCTCTACTGTATTTTTTTAAATCATCAAGTTAATCTACAATTTTAACTGACTGTTAATCTCCTAAATAGTTCAGTTTCTTTCTCTCTCTTTCTAACTGGTATACATACACAACACCCACTCAGCCACACCCACATACCCATATATCTATCGCTGCTTGCCTCCGAAACCCTTGTTGTAGGGAATACTTGTAGTTGATATTGCATTTGGAAGAGAAATAACAATGTATAATTTAACCTTGATTAACTAAAGCGTGAAAAGGATGCACTTTATTTTATACCTGGTTATAAAAAAAGAAAGATCATTGGAAACATCGCTGGTGGTGCCGAAGGGGTTGAAGGAAGATCTCAAGCATTGTCAACCTTTTTCTTTTGATTTGGTCGTTTAATTTGTAACCTTCCAGCCGGAAAAAAAAATGCAATTTTTGTTTATTCATGATAACAATCCCATTTTTTTTTTTTTTTAATCTAAGTAATTTTAAAAGATGAGAAACTTATTTGAATTTGTAAGCCAATTCTAACTAAAATAATTCCTGATTCAAAAGTCTGCATTTTTTAAATTAGAATTTTCATTAATAAAACTGTGGCTTCACTTTAATAAAAGGGAAAATCACATTTCATTCAAATAGATCGAATTTCCAAAGCATTCACTGCCTTTCTCTGTATTCAAGCAGATAGATTAGCAGTAAACAGGTCAGATCAAATCTTAAAAAGACCAGTTAATTTTCGATAACAAATTAGGGCTTTTATAACCACAGGCAGATTAGTATTGCTTAGTTTTTTTTTTTTTATTTCTTTCACCTTATTTCCTCAAAATCAGAAAAATTTCAAGAGTGATCATAAAACATGAAGTTTCCTTCATCAAATTCTTCTGTATTAAGTTGCATTAATAACATTAATATCAACAGATAATTCTTACAAAATATTATAAAAAGGAAATGATATTTTTTTACTTTAATTAATAGAAAGAGATAGTGACATTCTTTTTCTTGATAGTATGTAATGAAATTATATAATGAAACTTAACGTATAAGAGCTATATTATAAGATTCAAAATTTTAGCGTTTTTTTTTTCTACTTTTGTAATATTGCACAAAGAAATGATTTCCTAAAAAGTAATTGCATATGAATTTTCGTTGTCCAAGATCTATGTATAATAGCGCACTTCTAAAATTAGATCATTCAAAAATAAAATTAAGAAACGGATTAAATCAAAACTATAATATTTTAATAATCTAA
This sequence comes from Thereuonema tuberculata, assembly GCA_023159025.1. Classification (NCBI taxonomy): domain Eukaryota; kingdom Metazoa; phylum Arthropoda; class Chilopoda; order Scutigeromorpha; family Scutigeridae; genus Thereuonema; species Thereuonema tuberculata. Next base: position 154,547,616 of record JAFIDM010012231.1, read on the forward strand.
ATACGTCATAATGAATGTATATTTTTGTATATTTCTAAGTATTTATTTTGTTTTATATGTATTTTTGTATATTTTCAGAAATAACTTTCTTAGAGACATTATATCAATAAATGCTCATGATCATCAAACATATCAGTTCGAATATTTTAAATATTAATTTTAAAAATCATTATAGTTAAAACTAGTCGGCTACCCGTCGCTTCGCTCCGGAAGCCTCGCTTATGTAACGGAAAACAACTTTTTATTTATTAAAAAAAACACACACACCCAAATTACATCAAGTAAACTAAAACTAAAAATTTTTAAAAGTTTTTTTTTTATTAACCTTTCTTTAGCGTGCGGAGTGAACTATCTAGAAACACAATTCACACGCACAATTTACGCAAAGGATTCGCACCCCGAGCTGTCATCGTGAAAGACTGGGACGGACCGTTTCGCACTTATTAGTGCTCATCAGCCAGCCAAACTCCACCGATAACATGCTCAGGAGGTGCGAAACTTTAGCTATCCCGGCTCTTGCTCCCAAGAGCGGGACCTCTAACCAAAGAAATACAAAACAAGTACCGCTCTTGGGAGCAAGAGCCAGGATAGCTAAAGTTTCGCACCTCCTGAGCATGTTATCGGTGGAGT
>JAFIDM010012231.1:154548345-154561330 GCA_023159025.1 Thereuonema tuberculata
TTGTTTTGTATTTCTTTGGTTAGAGGTCCCGCTCTTGGGAGCAAGAGCCGGGATAGCTAAAGTTTCGCACCTCCTGAGCATGTTATCGGTGGAGTTTGGCTGGCTGATGAGCACTAATAAGTGCGAAACGGTCCGTCCCAGTCTCTTCACGATGACAGCTCGGAGTGCGAATCCTTTGCGTAAATTGTGCGTGTCAATTGTGTTTCTAGATAGTTCACTCCGCACGTTAAAGAAAGGTTAATAATTTCTATTTACAGCGTAGTTCTTATTTTATGCTGCTATTAAATTCCTTTTGTGCTTTGCGAGTTGCAGGCCAAGGAAGTATTGTATTTTATTAATTTTTGTTTTGTATTTCTTTGGTTAGAGGTCCCGCTCTTGGGAGCAAGAGCCGGGATAGCTAAAGTTTCGCACCTCCTGAGCATGTTATCGGTGGAGTTTGGCTGGCTGATGAGCACTAATAAGTGCGAAACGGTTCGTCCCAGTCTCTTCACGATGACAGCTCGGGGTGCGAATCCTTTGCGTAAATTGTGCGTGTCAATTGTGTTTCTAGTTTGTTTTTTGTTTTTTAATTTAATTTTTGTTGTCTATATTCTCTCAATCCACGACTGCTTTTTGAACCAGCTTGTGAATCATATATCTTTGACATATTTTTTTTATAGAGATTAGAATGTAGTCCTCGTGGTCTAATGGCTCAGACGACTAACTTCGGAGCAGAAGGCTGCATGTTCGATTCCCATAGCGAACTTATAGAAATTATTTCTATTTTCACAAATTACAACAATTGCACCAGACAGACATAGAAATAAAAGATTTTAGTAATATTGATATACTTTTCAGTGGTTTTTTGAGTTACTAATAGTATTGTTTTTTAAGTTACAAATAGTGATTTTTCAGTAATCTATCTAATAGAAATAGTGCTTCTTTCTTTCTTGAATCTCTTTTTTTAATTATAATTGATACCTTTCAGTGGTTTTTGAGTTACAAATAGTGATTTTTCAGGATTCTATATAATAGAAATAGTGCTTCTTTCTTTTTTGAATCTCTTTTTTAATTACAATTGATATCTTTCAGTGGTTTTTGAGTTACAAATAGTGATTTTTCAGTATTCTATCTAATAGAAATAGTGCTTCTTTCTTTCTTGATTCTTTTTTTGATTCAAACATCTCCCCTGTACACGTGCTTGCTTTTCAATATCACGTAGAATTTGATTAAGTAAGAATATTATATTTAAAATATTGTAACATTTCGGCAATTCTAATTCTAATTGTCATTTCCGAATTAAAAATAAACAGACGGATCGGAAATAAATAAAAAATCTTGAGATTCAAAAAAAAAAAAAAAGAAAGGTTGAATTCATTCATTATTGATTGGGGGAAGGGGAAGGACACATAAGTAAAAAAACAATTTAAAGTGAGTAGTAGTCACCTTGGCCTAATGGATAAGATGTCTGACTTCGGATCAGAAGGTTGTAGGTTTGATTCCTGTCGCGGACGTTTCATTGTAAAAATTATTTCTATTTTCCATTCGCTAAGGAAATTGCGTAGGACAGAGAAATAAAAGGGCCTGGCATCATTGGGGGCCCTTCGGCTGGAAACGAATTTGGGGCCCTTTAGGCTTTACTTACCGAGGGGTCTGGGGGTATGGAATCAATTAATTTTTTTTTTTTTTTACTACACAATAATATTTTTATTATTTTATTTTTTTACTATACAATAATATTGTCGTTATTTGTATTATTTATAAAATTTATTATACAATATATTAATACACAGAAATATTTATAAATAATGCAAATAATGACAAACTTTCAAGTGCTTTCTATATATCTTATTCAAAATTATCAAAAGTGATCAGATGAATAACAAACTATTCATAAGTTTTACTATACCGTAGCCTACCAAAAAAAACAACACAATTACACAAAGCCAATAACTTTTTCCTTAATTCTTCTCTACTATTAGCTACTTTATCTATGATTAGATCTTTATCTAAATTGAAAAACAAATCTCGTTGCACATTCATTAGAATCAAGTCGGACGATGTATCTTGAATCACAGTTGATCTAAGCCTGTTTTTTACAATTTTTACCTTAGAAAATATCCTTTCACATTACTTGCATACATGGAAGGATAACAACAAACTTTTATGCTCTGTATAGGTTAATAAAAAGTCTATATCGAGATAATTCATAATTAATGGGGAAAGCACACGAAAGTTTTTAAAATTTTTTTAGTAAAGCTAAAAGTTATGAATTTATTATATAAACCGGTTTTGATATTATATAAACCACGGGTATCAAATCCTGGTTAATGCAAAGTATAATAAGTCCTTTCTGTTTCGAGTGCGATCTCCGACCATGGAGGTACAAGTTCTATGGAACTCAGGAGCAGGGCCGCGCCGCAGCGAAGCAAAATGGCGTCCCTGGCAATAAACAATTTCTGCGTTCTAGCAGCTACTTATCATTTTCAAAATACCATTATAATTTTTACTAATTTCAGTAAGCACGCTATTAATGCAATTTTCATCGAAAAAAATGCGCAATAATCGATAAATTTTGAGAGAAAAGATAGGTGTAAGGTTATTATCCTCAGCCGTTTTGCGCCCTGCCGGCTTTCCAGTTCGCCAGTCCCTAGCTACGGCCCTGCTCAGGAGTTACCATGGTATAACGTGGGTAAAGATACTGAGGGGGTTTCCCGTTTCCAGGAAGCCATTATGGAAATGACGTCAGACCCGAAGAGAAAGTGAAGAAGAGCTGACAAACATAGGGACAAGTCAGTATATGCATTGTACTCTAAAAGAGTTTCAGCGGGGGAGGAACTAGGTTCCTACAATCTAAACTGGGACGAAACCACCAACCCCGGAAAAGATGGGCCCGCAGAAAGAGGAGGAGAGAAGGCGGCGAAGGACTGTTCACAAGGGTTTAGAGTCTACCCACGGACGACGACATACACAAAGGACATCACACACATAAAACACAAATTCCCTCACGGTGGTTCTGAGAAAACCACAGAGGCTCGGGAGTATGTCTGAATATTTACCCGGTTAAACTGCTGTCATTTGGGTGACCACGGAAGCTGGGCACTTCCGTTAGATACTACATTGACCGTACGTACCCGGCTTCCTTTAAAGAAGGAGGCGCTCGACCGTCCTGCAATGCTCACGTCGAGTGGCCAAGAAGCCGGGCAGATAGGGCAGTAGAACCACTCCGTACTATGTTACATATAACGGCATCGATTTAGTTTGTGAGGTAAGAGATCCCGTTCTTTGATGCCTTCGGCTGGGAGCCGAATTTGCCGTACTCAGATATAAAAAGCCTCTCGGGCTGCGGGGAGAGCAGATGCCAACTAGGCGGTCCTCTTTGATAGACAAGCATCTGCTTCCCCTGCCACCGTGCCGCCCTGGCTCAGGTTACCGTCATCCATGTCGTCGCCGGAATTCCAACCCAGGTTCCGACAGATGTACTTCGTGGGAAGCCGCCGCCTAAACCACTAGGCCACGCCGGAACAGCACTACTCTGCACTGTAGTAAATGATTTATTTGAGTAGTAGTAGAGTTCTTGAAATTTAAAGAATTTATATATTATGTTTTTTAGAGGAGCCTGTATCGATATTCCCTGAGCATCCTAAATTTCTTTCTTCACAATCCGAACATTATAATGACTTAGAGACATTACTTAACAGATGAACTTAGTTAGAGAGCTGCCGGAAGCTGCCAAGAAGCTAAAATCAGGTGAAAGTAACAAAATGGCTAAAGAAAGTTCATTTGTGATTTTCTCCGATAGTAAGTACTTACAGAACCAGATCAAATGTAAAATTCCAAATTAAATAGCCTCAATGTGGGGTATGGTCAGCCCTAACAGCAATATCAGCTACACGTTTCACGCTGCTGATAATGAGGCGTAGCTCGGTAGCTAGCAACGAATTATTTAAAGCTCTTTAAATTTCAACGTTCATTTAAAGCTCTTCTAACAGGACAGGTTTTAGTTCAGTGTTTGAAATCTTGACTATTTTCAAAGGCAGCTAGAATTTGTCGAGCTAGAGTTTGTTTCTTTAATCGAAGAAAAAAGTCTCTACGGAAATTGTAGCCCTAAGTCTTCCTTTGCTACAAGATTCCTTCGGGAAACTCTTTGTATATTTGGTCGTTATCTAACGTACAATACACTAAGGTTCTCACCAACTTTCAAATAAAACAAATTTCAAATTTTTATTTATTTATTTTTTGGTTATCGCGATTTTTCAATTTTTTCTACTTAATTATTGGAAAGCATTGTTATTATTCAACATTTCAAACTCAAAAACTAAGCGGCTCATCACTTCCCTCTACATCATATTGGGAATAGGATGCATTTGAACATGAAGAAAAGAAATTAAAGGTGAATACAAAGTACAAAAATACAAAAATTATATATAAGCATTAATATTTATGACTTAAAATATTAAAAAATTGAATTTAAAAAAATCGAAATGATTAGAAACAAGTTATCTTCCAAATCAAAAAGAAAAAAAAATAGCCAATCTACTAATCAAAAACAAATCTGATGTTGAGGTAGAATATTTAGTTAAAAGGAAATGAAAATATTACGAAAGCACATCAGTTTTAATGACATAGTTGCAGGTTATAAAGTGGAAACTTCATTGAGTCTTAATGTAAAAAAAAAGTGAAAAGGTCGTTCTTGCATTGTTTCAAAATTCATTGACTGATAAAAATTACATGAAATTCTGAACTGAAATTAAATTTTTTCTGTATATTTCGATTGTTTTATATTTAATTCCTTCTTGTAGACTGCAGAAAGTGATAATTTGTTTTTTATACCGAAGCTGAATTTCAATCTGATTGACTCGTCCATTTGCCTCCAGGACATCACTTTGGAAACGTTATTCAAGTGTATATTTTTAATATAAATCGCTACATTAACTTAATTTGATAAGTTATTGTTTTGGTTTCCCGTATCAAAGGAAAATAATTTAAGTTTTAAGAAAATTGAGGAAGTGAATTTAGGTCAATAACATATCAGCATCTGCGGAATTGTGAGTAACACTAGACAATAAAGGAGTTACATAGCAAGGGTTATTATGAAAAATTGCCACTTTACACTTCTTTTTTTAAATCTGTTTAGATTTACCATTCAGTGGTTGTTTCTTTACCAATAGACTCATATTTGTAAAATTTACAAAATTACTAAAGCCATTGCTTTAGTAATACACTCATTAACAAAAAAAAAGACGCACCTAGAAAGAGTTGTCCGATGGAGACAAAAATTGGTGGAGAGGGAGATTATGTACAGAATAGAAAATGATTAAACTTTTAGACAAATTGAATGATTTATTTCAGAGTTACAGAGTTACAAAGTAACGAGCTCAATATTTGCTCCAATTGTAGGGCTAGGTCATCCACATTCCCTGGTGGATGCAGTCGCCTTCCCATCATATCCCAGACATGCTCGATTGGAGAGAGATCTGGGGATCTTGCTGGCCAAGGAAGTGTTTCACAAGCTGCAAGACAGCTTGTCATAGCAACACGTGCCGTATGTGGTCTGGCATTATCTCGCTGAAAAATAAGGCCAGGGTACTGCAAAAGGAAGGGTAGCAAAACAGGTCTCAGAATGTCGTCGACGTACCGCTGTGCTGTAAGTGTGCCGCTAATGACGACCAAAGGGGCCCGGCTATCAAGGGAAATGGCACCCCACACCATAACTCCTGGTTGAGGGCCTGTGTGGCGTGCAATAGTGAAAGCAGGATCGGCACGCTGCCCTGGGCGTCTCCAGACACGTCTGCGACGATCGTCAGGACACAGTTGGAAGCGGGATTCGTCGCTAAACACTACACGTCCCCAGTCAGCATCATTCCAACCGGATCGAGCCAAGCACCACTGTAATCTGGCCCGACGGTGTGCAGACGTGAGTGGCAGATGACATAGCGGTCGGTACGAGCGTAGATGTCGCTCTCTCAGCCGTCTGTGAATGGTCATGGTGGACACTCGTGTGCGGGTCGCACGTCTGATGGTTGTTAACGATGATTCAGGCGCTGTGACAGCTGATCTGACAATCACTCTATCCTCCCGCTCTGCTGTGGCCCTAGGTCGACCGTTACCTTCATGACGCTGAAATCTGCCATTGTCCACCCATTCCTGCCAGCATCTTCTAATCGCCGCATCACTTCGACCCATATGACGAGCGATTCTCCGATTTGCCCAACCTGCCTCTTTCAATCCAATGATACGACCTCTTTCAAATTCTGACAGTTGCACGTAATGAGCTCGAATCCTGCGGCGAGGCATTTTTTCAGGCGTTGAAAGGTATCCTAACTCGCAATGCAACAGAAATTTTGACCATCAAATTGAGAATCGCTTCTTATATATACCTGCTGAGTGCGCTGTAGCTCTCGCTATTCATTCATTGGACACCAAAGTTTAATCGTTTGCATGGGCGGTCCCAATGTCTTTGCACGCGAAATTTCATTACAATCGGACAACTCCTTCTAGGTTCGTCGTTTTTTTTGATGATGAGTGAAAATAAATAAATCTCTGTAAATAAAAGAAATTACACTTTAGAATATAATTTGAAAAAGCCTAATCATGTTTCATATCATACAATAATTTGAAGGATAAGGAATTCACTACACTATCTCGCTCCTTCGGTTAGTCAGGAGCCCGATTCCTGTCTAAAAACAAAACTGCCTTTTTCGTTTTCGTTTGCTTGTGAATATGAAAGCCCCAAAACATGTTACACTATATTTTCTGAGTGATTGATAGCTCTAGTCTTATATAAAAAAAAGTAAATGAATTACACTTGAAAGTGTTGAAAATTGCTAGAATACACTGAGACTCACTGAACACGATATAAACAGACTAAATCGAAGTAAAAATGGCGACAAGCGCTGGATTAGATCTTAGCCGAAGAGAGCGTCACAGCAGTACGTCAAAAGCATCGAATGGACGAAGCAAGCGTCTAATGCTGTGCGAACACGTAGCAATTTCAGGCAATATTGTGGGACAATATGGCCCAATTTTATTGCTGACAACCGTTTGCAGCAATTTTATTGTCCCAAACTGAACACTATTGCCCCAATTTTATTGTCGGTACAAAAGGAACAATTTCGTTGGGACAATATTATCGGGAGAAATTGCTGGTTCGCGAGCGAATCACATGAACGGATGAAATCACGTGACAATGGTGACGTAAAAGGAAGGCGGGACTTTGAAAATCGGAAACTAACTCGCTCTCACGCCGACCATGTTTTGTGAGCGAGAAGGCTTAAAATCAGCAACATAGGTCGGCCCCAACAAGATAATTCAAACAACAACATGTTGTCAATTGATAATGAAAGAATCGTAATTGATTTCTACCGCGGTAAGGCGTTTAATACTAGATCGATTCTGTACGTTCGTAACAAGTTTAGGCTTAACCGCAAGTACCCTTACACTGGATAGCTCCCATTTTATTCGCAAATAAATTGTATAAATAAAACCGATTTCGTACAATTGCTGGGAATATTGTTCCCAGTGCATTTATGCTCTGCTCGTGTGGTGTGTTTATAAGGCGTTCTCACTGAGTGTGTAATGACTAGGGCTCCCTAGTGAAACACGAAGCGGCAATATTCGTTCAGGAAAACCTCTGTGTTCGCGCTTGATAACGGTTGTCAGCAATAAAATTGGGCCATATTGTCCCCACAATATTGCCGCTAATTGCCGCGTGTTCGCCCAGCTTTATCGTACATCCATTGGTCTACTTTAAATGAGCCGTATGAGCGAAGCGTCGTAAAGTGGAGCCTAGTGAATAGTAAATAAGCAGTATAACATAAAAGATAAAGAACATTAACATTAACACCAATGCACCAATTTTAAAAAACTAAATACAATTAAAATATTAATCCAATTCTAAAAAAAAATATCCAATTAAAATAAGGATCAATATTTTAATTGTATATATTTTTTTTTTAAATTTAATATTCTAATTGCAAACATGCACGTTAAATTTATTTTAATAAAAGATAAAGTAAATAAATGAACTGGATTTTAAACAAATATTTTATGTAGATTTTGTTTTTATATTTGTTCAGTTTAACGAATTTTATTCATCTATTTTTAAATTACACAGAACTATTAATATTTTTTCTTTTATTAGCGGTCCCATGTTGCATAGGGAACCGCTCTTGCTTTTCTAGCGTCTGTCTGTCACACTGTATGTCACACTCTGTAGCGGCCAAACGGTTAGAGATATTAGAATGAAACCTTCCCATTGTGTTCAGCATCAAAAGTAGGTGACCACGTAAAAAAAATCAGACCTGTAGGATCACTCCTTGACCTCCCAAATTAACGTTTTCCGTAGTAATAATGATAACAATTAACACAGTAATAATAATGATGCTTCAAACATAACAATACTAACAATTGCCAACAGGACGTCATTGTTAATATTTACAAATGTATTGTTTCATAAATTCTTTAGCATATCAAAATGATGCACTAAGCATTGTATTAGCGGCCACTAGGTTACAGCTTGCCTGTAAAACATAGAGGAACGATCTTGCATTCATGTGCTCTTGCTTTTAATTATTTTGTTTATGCAATTGTGCATATTATGGGGCCGCTTTGCTTTTGACACTATCTAAAAGCATTAATTACCTTGTTAACTGAGTTTTTATGACTTCCAAAGAAATATTTAGTCCATATTTAACGAGAGTTATATTCTTTCTATAGCTATTGTTACTATCTGGTCAAAATTATCTAGCTAGCATTAAAAGTAAATAGACTTGGTAACATAGTCTAAGGATGTTTCTCATAGGTTTCAGGTCATTTAACTGCAATATTTAATTCCGCAGAAAGCTGAAACATTCTTCAAAACTGTTATTTTCTATAGCAACAGTTTGCGACAAGAATAATGCTTTTTTTTATATATCTATACACTCATCACAAAGTAATGCCCAAAGAGAATATTTTAATGAGATGGTTTTCTACAATTTGATTGGACCCACAGACCTTTCGTCTTCAAACCAATAGAGCACCTTAAGATGTGTTTCTTAGGACACCTTATTGAGCACTTTAGAAGGCACCTTAGGAGTACCTTAGGAGGAAACACACCGGCAGAGGACTTGGCGGATTACCTCCTGACACTTTTCCTCTCCCCATAAACTCGTGTGCTCCTCCATTGTTTCTTTAATTGGTTTACAACACTGGGTGTCCGTCCGCTGTCCGATCTCCAAAATCCTTGGACATCGGGACTTGACTTTCCTGCCTAGTGCTGTAAACCGATGTAAGAAACAATGGAAAGCTACGTGCAAGTAAGGGATAAAAAAAGTGCGGGAGTTAGTCCACCATCGACGGTGTGTTTCCTGATCACTTTACACCCCAGGCTAACTCGCACAGCATGATCTTTTTGCTGTTTTGTAGAGAAAAGGCAGAAAATTTCTGTATCATTATTTTCACATCTGCTGGGAATTCCTTAATAGGAGACTGAAAAATGCATGCATTTGATCGATGCATTATTAAAGATACTGTCTGGATTTCTGGAAGTAAGAAATGTTCGGATATTTTTGGCCCGATAGTGTACAATGGAATGACAGAATTATTTTATTTTATAATTGTACTTTTAGATATTACAGTTAGATCTATATTATTTCTAAATATAGATTTATTTTATTATTTTTTATGATAATATTTAATGCAATAAACGTATTGTGCTCCCAGTGAATGATGGCCGCCCTGTTTTTGTAAGATCTGCGCATATATCATCGATTACTCTGGTCAGGCACTTCCGTATGAGTTTATCACTGGACGTCGCCATTACGGTAAAGGCTTGTTACTTTGCAAAAGAGCATTGTATTTATAAATATTATATATTTATTTATTAATATAAATACTTATTGTTAGCAACTGGTATTGAAATAACGGTAAATAGTCGAGAGAAGTTTTAATTTGGCGTTATCAACATGTCTTTCTCAGTGAAAACAGACGACGGGCGTCCATTGTGACAGGAAAACATAATTGATCAGCTACCGGAAGGGCTGCGCAGTTCAAACTTCCGCCGGTCATCTTTCATTTTGAGGAAGGAATTTGTGTCAACATTTTTTTTTTAAATTGTGCTCAAATATTACAAATTATGAAAACTTGCAGAAACATTGTTTTAGACCTTAGATTCCCAAACTTGTTTGGCCTACCTCCCCTTTTCCATAAAAAAAAGTATACTCAGCGCCCCCCTGGAAATCTACCTTCTTTAAGCGAACAAACAGAAATATCTAGTGAGAAATTTGCGTTCTTTTATGTAAATACATAATTATGTATAGTATCTATATTTACATTTCTACCAACGTCCTACAACTACCTCTACTACCGTCCCCTGGATCGTTCCAGCGCCTCCCTCCCTCCAGGGAAACAGTGTTTAAGACGAACCATCTGTTTTTAATCTATTAACCTATAAATTTTCTTAATCATTCCGATTTTTTTTCCAAGAAATTAATCTTTTCTTGAAACGAAGCTCCCCAAATTCTTAAACTAAAATTAATCCATTAATTTCAGCTTCAGTTATCCAGAATTGAACCTTGCTTCTAAGGCCTTCAATTCTGAGTGTTTGAGGCATCCGGCATCCACTGAGGCATCCGGCCCACGACTCTACAACAACAAAAAAAGTTAACTTTTACCTTAGTTTTACTGTGGTATTGTCTTTGGGCCCAATGACTCAGTGATAAAGGCACTCAATTTTGATATTCAAAATAAATAAAGAAGCAAACTATTTTTCGACCATCAAATGTTAGGAAACGATTCAAATCCTTTTGACCGATGTAAACACTTAATTCATGTATTTCTCGGAGTATATCATCAAGACCTTTTAAATGATTCTACTTACATCACCTAAAGAATATTTCGGTCATTTTCATTGTGGTTTATTCTTTTCATATTCATAAAGCAACTATCTTGCATCACTTGGGTATGATAGGGGCGGCATTTTTTTTATTTGCTTATAAATATAAAAAGACGAGGGATGAGAACTTTTATTGACTTAATACTTTAAAGTCAATAAATTTTAAGAAAGAATCACTCCCAATTCTTCGTTAATAAAATTAAAACTTAACGATCAAAATTGGCTCATCATTATACACTCATATCAAAACAATAATTTTAGGAAATTCCAAATTCGATATTTAAGGGCAATAATTCTGAAAAATAATAAATTTGAATAAAAAAAATAAATTACTTATTACAATAAGTATTTTATTAATAACTTAATAAAAAAATAGATAGAAAGACAGATTAGAATCTGAAGTTTGAGTTAAGTTTAATAAATGCTTAGTATATCCCTCTGCCTTGGTGAATCTACGTTATTGATTCTTTCTTTCTTTGTGCCCAACTGCTACTAGAGATTTTTAAAGCTGCAAGAAGTCTTATTAACACGATTTTCGGAAAGCCTGTCACTGAAACTCTAAAGACTGGATATCCTTAATGATAGGATCACAAGCCTTTCAGAGTGACCCTCAAAAATGTCATCACCGAACAATGTAATCGCTTCAGACGACAGAAAATACAGGAATTATTTTGACTGACGAGATGCAAGTTTTAAATAAATCATCGCTAATCTCAAGATATTCAGATTATATAATTTGATAAAGTTTTAATAGAATATGTTTGTAGGAAATTTATATTTTAAAAAATATATCGTCATCTGGAAACATTCTACAATTTCATCAAAATTAAGATCGTGAGTTTAATATTCCGTTGTTCTAAGGATAACATTGAAAGGCCAGATTTTATTCAAAATGATCCTACAAACTGAGATGCAAACTCTATGGATCTGTTCGATTCAATCAAATAATATCGTAAGAAATAATTCGCATAGTTTCATAGTTCGTTAAAGATATTAAAATGGTATTAATAATATCCCATTTTTGAACGCTCAAGACAAGATTTCAGATACGACAAATGCCAATCTTTCGAAATAAAACAATAATGAGTGATTCTGAGTACTAACACCTTCTTTATACTTCACCTTCTTTATGGCTGATTTGATCGGATTAAGTATTCTCCTGCATCGAGAACGTCCCTAGCCATAACAATGCCAACAAAAACAGAATGGGATATAGTTTTCTATTCACTGGATTTTTCTTATGAAAAGTTTTCACTTACTCGATTTTTTTCTTCAAATATCGTCTCCAAAAACTGTTGATTCTGTTCAGAAGAAAATATATTCAGTGATGTTTGTTCGATTCGGTTTGAAGCATAATTACGGAAACCGATAAGACACTATGGAAACCGATAAGATCTGAAACGTTAGTAATCTAAAAGCAGATGGAGGTAATGATCAGACAGCTTATTTGATGAGGTCAGCCTCAGCCAGACAATATTTCATATAAGGTTGGGTAGTCCCTAGGACCTGTCTGGAGCAGAAAGTGGAAAATTCCCAATCACCGCCGATAATTGGGATCAGACTCATTGGATCAAGTTCCTTATCAGCTACTGGGCCCATCTTTTAGTATTTAAAGATATATCATCAGTGAGATCTCACCAGAATCCGTTGACAATTTCTATCAGTTTCTCTTCTAATTTCGAACCTTTTTTTGCAGAAAAAACGTTTAAAGGAAATGATGCCAATGGATTTTCCTTGATAAGTTTAGATGAAATCGCTATTTTACTTTCTTCAGCTGAAAGTTGAAAATGATCCCACTTTCTAGTTTCGCGGTGAAATGTCCAAGTATTCAGTCTAGCATGAGTTGATATTAATATTAATTGACTTTAGACAATTCAAATAAGTATTGCCAATTTAATTTATTTTTCCAGAAAATGAAAAGAATTATACTATGTGTAATTAGCAGATATTATAATTTGAAAATAAATGAAGGCTATTCGTTTAAAAAAATGAAAAATAATAAAGATTAATTAAAATAAGAAATGTAGACTTACATATATTTAAATGTATATATACAGACTGAGCGATTTGATGAGCGACACTTTACTAGTAAGAAAGTAGGCTAAATACATCACATATTTTATAATTTAG
>JAFIDM010012231.1:154566330-154586638 GCA_023159025.1 Thereuonema tuberculata
ACTTTTTGACCAAGATATAGGGTTTTTAGAGTTGGGGCTTGTAGAGTTAGGCCTCGTTGAGTTAGGGGCTTGGCTCTACATGAGATCTCATATCTTTTTAACAGTGAAAGCATTATGACATGTGAGTCTTGGCAACTTATTTTACACGAAGTGTTTTGGGTGGGATTTCATTTCTTTTTGTAGGATGAGATCTGATAACTTTTTAACAGTGAAAGCGTTATGAGCATGCGAGTCTTGGCAACCCCTTATTTTACATGAAATGTTTTGGGTGGGATTTCATTTCTTTTTGTAAGATGAGATCTGATAACTTTTTAACAGTGAAAGCGTTATGAGCATGTGAATCTTGGCAACTTATTTTACATGAAATGTTTTGGGTGGGATTATCTATTACAACTAAATTTAGTTTTAAGATTATTTAGAAAATGGATTTTTTTTCAATACCCTACTATTCTGTTTTTCTATTGGTCAACTTGTATATACAAGCTGTTTGCACTTTGGAAGAAATCACATTATTACACAGTATTATTTAGGCCGAAGCATTGAGGGTACGACGTATTTCAGATCTTAATAAAATCCAAAGTATGTAAGCTAGATAAATGAACCTTAGCGTATTTCATTAGTCTGGTAACTGCATCATATCCTGAAAATTTGAGCTCTCTAGTATTATCTAGGCCGAAGCTATGGGGGTTCGAAAATACGACGAAACACTTCCAGAAAAGGTACGTAGTGCCCTTCCTGCCTTCGGCTCGTCTTGGCGGGGGCACTGCCGTGCCCCCAGATTGGAGATCCAATCTTCAATGACAAACGATGTTGAGGAATACCGCTGAGATTCAATGCGTTCAGATACTCGGGCAGATAGAGATGTTCGTGTGGTGATTATCAGAAGTGTTAATTCGCACTTGTATGCTCTGTAGTCTCTCCTTGTATTCTTAGACTTATCATTCTATTGATGTTATCGACACTCTCGTTCATCTTGGTTGATGAGCCGCATATTTATCGTGAGTTTTTTTTTTACTTTGATGTGATTCTAGCTTTATGAGTTACAAATAGTGATTTTTCAGTAATCTACCTAATAGAAATAGTGCTTCTTTCTTTCTTGACTCTCTTTTTTTCCAATTGATACTTTTGAGAGGTTCTTGAGTTCAAATAATGATGGTTTTTGAGTTACAAATAGTGATTTTTCAGTATTCAACTTAATGGAAATACTGCAGCTTTATTTCTTGACTCTTTTTTTCATTCCAATTGATACTTTTCAGTGGTTTTTAAGTTTCAAATAGTGATTTCTCAGTATTTTACCTAATGAAGTACTGCTTCTTTCTTTTTTGACTTTCATTTTTATTACAATTGTTACTTTTCAGTCAAAGTCAGTTCAGTTTTTACAGATAAGTCAAAAAAGCAATATGAAGAGAGTTGTAGTTCCCATGGCCTAATGGATAAGATGTCTGACTTCGGATCGGAAGGTTGCAGGTTCGATTCCTGTCGCGGATCAGGGGCGTATATAAGGGGGGGAGCCGAGGGGGCCCGGGCCCCTCCCGAAATAATGAAGATATGTCCTCCCAACTTTTTTTTTATTATTTTTTTAGTTGAACAGATAGGTTTCCATCGGTTTTTTTTTGTTTTTTTTTGGTTGAAGAGATAGGTTTTCATGGTTTTTTTGTTTTGGTTGAATAGATTTTTTGGCCCGGGGCCCGCCCCCCCCCCGAAATAATGAAGTTGTGTCCTCCCAACGTTTTTTTTTTTTTTAGACAGATAGGTTTCCATGGTGTGTCTACTTAAAATTACTTAACTTAACCTTACATTAATCTTGGGCCCCCCCCCCCGAAAATAAATTCTATATACGCCACTGTCGCGGATGTTTCACTATAAAAATTGTTTCTATTTTTCTTTTTCACACAAAACTGCGCCGGACAGACAGACAGACACACAGAGAAATATAAGATTTTAGTAATATAGATTCGATTGTAAAGATCTGCCGCATTGAAGCCGATCCATTAAGAAATTATATTTGAAAACTTTGACGGCTTCAATCTAGAAATTTATTTTCTTTACAGTATCTTGTCTGTATTACAAAAAAATAAATCCCAAAGCAAAAGCACATTTCTTCATTTAAACTGATTTTTATTACACAATTTTTGTATAGTTTCATTTCTTAGGGAATAAGGTAAGCAGTTAGAAGCAGTTAGTTAGAAAATGTCTTTCAATTTTCCAAGAAATAAGTAAAATAGTAAACATTAAGTGAGAATGAATAGCTTTATTTTTTTTGAGTTATTTATAACAAAGGAAAACCTTTTCTATATTCGGGCAAACCAAAGAACGACCGTGGCCACCAGATGTCGCAATAGTAGAATTTGAATCGATCGTATATGTCAGTGTTTATGGCGGGAAAGTGCTTGGCTTCTGATTGGCGATTGTGAATAGTTTCTCTATACAAACTTCAGTCCTGGAATGATTAAGAGATCATTGTTGTAGTTCAAGGTCAGAGTCATTCTTTCGCTGGGAGGACTTTAGAATTCAGTTGTTTAGGATAAGATTATCCTCTTTAATGTTATTTGTGGTTTCATATAAATTAAAGTTTTAGAAGTGATTATTCTAATTAATAAGCAATCGCCAAATTGTTCATTAAAAGGACCAATTTAAGGGCAAGGTTAGAGGCCAAGTTTACAATTGTACTTTTAATAAAAAAAGAAAAAATATATTCTATTCAATAATACTTTTGAAAAGCTCTTTACTAATCTAAGTTTCGTTGAATCCTGACGACAACAGGATACGAAACTAAATGATTCAGTCCGTAATAGGCTTCTAATTCATATGCATAAAATCACGGATACTGAAATTAAAAAGAGATATTTAATGATTCAATGATTTTGAATCTTTCAGTTTTCTTGTGTTCATTAATATTGTTTTCGATCCATTCGATCACAAAGAGAATGATGTCAATACCACCTCCGTAGGTCATTTCAACATGGATATCCGTATAGTGTAGAGGCCATTTTTACATATTAAACAGATAACAATAAACATTGTTCTTATTTCTTATTTTAACACTTTTCTCTTATTTCCTTACCTTTTTACTTGAAAAAAGACACTCCGACGATAATGAAGGTTCATTAATACCTTTGGTTCATCTTAATTATATAAAAACAACTCTGTTATGCTAAGCTTATTACGTTATGGTTATTTTTGTTTGTTTGTTTGATATAAGAACTTTCTTCAGACTTCAATTCTTAGCTTATCTTTCATAACTTAAATGGATAAAAAATTAAAAAAATTGTAATTGCTCTGTTTTGATGGAATGCTATTGAAAGGAAGAATAAAGTCCTAACACTATTGTTTCCAGTACTATTTGATAGTAAATCAGGGATACTTGAAAGCGAGTGTGATTTGATTGCTTTGATGTCTTTTCTGTTCGTGATTAATTTACTTGCGATGGGGGTTACTGTGATGGCACAGATGATCTACTGCCTCCGTCGCTCCCAAATGCTTTTCGATGAATGAAAACTGGATTTTTCTTCGGATCAATGGTTGGCACTGCATCCCACTATGTTTCGGCACGTGGCGCTGTGGTCTGTTTTGTGAACGGCGGGGGCGCATCCGAGGCACGCGAGTCAAGCACACACGGCATGATAAGCTGATAGTCATGGGTCGTCTGGCGCTGGCGCTGATTTTGGTAGTAGTGTTGTGTCTTCTCATTCTGGTGCCTTTCCTCATCTTCTCCCTATGGGAATTCCCTTCCAGTGGCCGTGGGTTACACGAGGATCTGATTCACATGGAAACGGCCGAGGGCAGGTGCTCCGTGGCTGCCGTGCAGCGCTTTCTCGATCGATACCACCATGGCGCCGTCTCCATGTGCAATGCTCTCATGGAAGCCAACTGGAATTATTCTCTCAACGACACCGATGCCAATAAGGAGATAGTGGTAAGACATAAAAAAAGAAAGGAAGGTTAAATAGATTCTGTAAAAGCTCAATTGTAAGAAGGATCAATATTTCATTCAGAGATATTTGTAAAACTATTGGAAATCTTTTATCTAATAATGTATCACCTTCTTTCGATTACATATAGAGGAATGTTGTTGTGAAATAACTGAAATAAATCAAAATCGTCTCCTAAGCTACAATCCTGTACCTGAAATTAAAAAGAAAATCTTACTGAATGAATGCTTTATAAAAACGCTTTGTTAACGTAAAGAATTTTGAATACTTGCAAATTTTTCTTACACTGAAATTAAAAATAAATAGCAAATATATCTAAGAAATATTTATAACCATAAAAGTATTTGCTTAAAAAGTTAAGAAAATATTTCTCATTGTTGATTTTCTTTTTTTTTTTGGGGGGGGGGGGGTGTGGGGGGGGGGGGGGAGAAGTAAATCATTTTCCTTTTTTGTTTATTTATTTTGTTTATTTTTGTTAAATGTCGAACATTAATTAAACACAGTTAATGATATTAAAATAAAATAAATACTTTTTTGTGATTTATTTAAAAAAATTAGAAATGTTTTATATATATTTTTTATTATTTTTTTGAATGTAGAAAGATTTGATGGAAAACCAGTACATTCATTAAAATAATAACAATAATTATGATAATTTTGTATTACAGGTTAAGGCGACTATTGCTGATGCCCAGTGGAGGCGGAAGATACACAGGAAAGCCACTACATTCGACGGGCGGTGTTTTCACAATGAGACAATTCGACTTCAGCTACAAAGAGCAGCTTCCCAGGGAATTAATGCCCTTGATTCAGCTACACTACTTAAGGTTGATTCGATTACTGTACACTTGTATAAATTTTTATTTATTTGTTAAAAATTTCCTGAAGATCCACAGAATACTTTTGAAGAAAAAAAAACAAAAAAAGTTGAAAATCCTGACTTATTTTCCTGTCAGATTTATTCATTTGTTTAATGCCACTTGGTTAATTAACTGTCATTGGATAATTGAATAATCATGGCTAGCAAAGGACAACAGTCTTTCAAAAAACGTTTGAAAGTCGTAGCAATGATCCAGAATTGGAAAATAGAAAAACCCATTTAATTTTTTAATTTTTTTTTTTTATTCTTGAATGATTTGTTTCATTAAAGCGAATAATAATTACCTCTCTTCCTATTTTCAACGGCTGTTAAATGACTGAAGATCTTTTGATTTTTATTTCTTTGATTAATTTCTAATAAATTATTGAAACATATCCAATTAAGAAAAAAAGATTTAGTTTAAAAAAAAAATACCCGTTTTATGAAGCAATACTCGTACAATTGAAATAAAATGCATATTATTTTACTGCATGTACTTAAAAAAGGGTAAAAACTGTCCTAAAGTTCTTTAAAAGTTTACAATTAATTATTTACGGAATTTCAGTTTTTAATATAATGTGAAGCAGAAGAAACACTGTCTTTTTGCAAAGACTTAATTTCTATAATTCCAAGTTTACCATCAATTTATTATCATTTATTTATAAAAAGTAAGAAGCTTTTTTGAATTATATTTCAAATATAATTGATTAGGATCTTTATTGTTATTTTTTTTAATATTGTTAATTATAGCTAAAATACTTTCAATGAAACTTTTAATGAAAGATCCCATTTATCAGTAATGTCGAAAAATATACCTATTTCGTTAACGATATTGAACTAATTAAAACTACTTTTGCCATGTGTAACATTTAAAGTAACTGCAGTTTTAATAATTTATTTACATTTTGCTAAGATATAAATAGATTTTGTAAAATTATAGAAGTTAAAATTCATATATACTGATGTTGACAGAAAAAGATTTATCGTATTAAAAATATTCCACTTAGTTTCTAAAAAGAATGTAGTTAAATATAAACTAGGCCATCTCCCGTGTACACGCGCTTGTTTTTCTATATCACATAGATTTGATTAAGTAAGAATATTATATTTAAAATATTGCAACGTTTCGGCAATTATAGTTTTAATTGTCATTTTCGAATTACAAATAAATAGACGGATCGGAAATAAATAAACAATCTTGAGATTCAAAAAACAGGTTGAATACATTCATTATTTAATGGGGCGAATGGGAAGGACACATAAGTCAAAAAAACAAAAGAAAGTGAGTTGTAGTCCCGGTGGCCTAATGTATAAGACGTCTGACTTCGGATAAGAAGGTTGCAGGTTCGATTCCCGTTGTTTCATTGTAAAAATTACTTATATTTTCCATTCTCACAGGAAATTGCGCCGGACAGAGAAATAAAAGATTTTTGTAATATAGATTATCCTATTACTGTTATTATTAATTCTTTATATATGTTTCTTTCTGTTTTTCTTTAGTATAATAATCTCTCTGCAAAAACTATGAAGCTGTATAATTACAAAGGTATTTGTGAATATCACAAGCATTCAACTTCCGAAAATCTGACCTGTCATAATTTATCCAGTGAGTATCTTTACTATTATCGGTAAATTACTTTGAGTTTCTGTATTTTGTTTGTTTGTTTACTATATAAAGAAATTGTGACTATCAAATAGAAAGCCAAATTCTATTAATCATATCTATGTAAAGGATCATATCCTATGTTGCAAGGATCATGTGAAGAACACTTAATATAACTTTTTACGTGTCTACAATAATTACAAAAATAAACGAAAGTAAACCAATGCACAGCAAACTAAAATTCGCTAAGTTGCTTTCTGATATTAGTAGAAGATTCTAAGACAGTATTACTTCGAACCCTATCACTTGATTCTCTCAGTATTCGGAACTCAGTCAAATCGAAGAATGAACCATGACCTTTTACGTATGATAATGTAAAGCAAATATATACGGGTTAGTTATTAAATCCGGGCTGTTATCGTAATTCTCTTTTGAAATTCAATTTTGCAAAATATCTAAACAAAATCCCTCCTGCTTATGTAACTGCAAGCAAAATTAGAGAAAATGTTCGATAGCGTTCGGGCCCTCTAGATCCTCGAGTCCCTGTACAAGGTGATCACCGTAAATGGGGAGGGGGAAGGCTCAAGCAATTAGCGGAAAGGGGTTGTCAGTGCCATCAAAAATACCACCGTAGACTTTCTAGACCCAAGAGAAAATTAGGATACGTTTATTACTTATGTTTTTGTTTTGATTGATTCAGAAATGAGGCAGATTACAACAGAACAGAAGAAAATATCAAATTCGAAAGTGATCTCTGTTCTGAAACTTTTATAGAAAGAATAGACATAGAACAAAACAGAAAGGCTTCAATTACTGAGAAAACGTACCTGGATCTTATAATGGACGTTTCAAGGACTTACAGAATCGGCATAATATATTACGAGAGATAAACATAGCTAGAGAACGCCATTGGGTGTTTTTTGGGTTTTTTTTTTTTTTTGGTGAAAAGAACTCTACAAAGAAGAGAAGGTGATCCACGTTAAAATTAGTGATTGGGAAGTAGAGGGCAGAGATTCGTAGTTTGCAGGAAGACGTCAAAAGGACTTGATGATCTAACCAGAGATAATCGAAGAAGTTACCAACTCGAAGCTTTCCCAAACAAATGAAAGTAAGATCATTGTTTTGCTTTAATAACAGTGAATTAGAGAAGAATTTAGAAACATTGATTACCTTCACAAAAGAAAGATATTTTGTGAAAGATATTCATAATCTAATAAAAAGTTTCCTACCATATAGCACAATCCTTGGTTAAAAGATGAGACATAAAAAGATGAGAATGGGATGAAAACTAAAAATGAGTGAAATCACATTAAAAAACGTACGTATTTTGTGTCTCATCTTTTAACCAAGGATTGTGATATATGGTAGGAAACTTTTTATTAGATTTTTAGCACGTTAAATTTATTTAATCAATATTCATAATCTGTCTAGTAAAGATATTCAGTGAGGTTCTGCTAAATCTTCAGGAACCTTCTAAACCTCCTCTGTAATCAACCCAATTAAAAAAAAAACACTGCCAAAGAATAGCGATTTCATTATTAGCTGACAAATATTTAACTAAAAAATAATCACCTCAAAATTCGCCATTTTGGATGTAACGCTCTGATATTCTTACTCTTCCCCAAGGTAACCCAGTTGACAGCCACTGAATTAGAATAACGAGGTTGACTGAAGCATAAGGCCCACATAAAGGAGAAAAATGATCTATTGATTCTGATGTTATCGATTTTATTGATTCTAATATTAAAAAAATCAGAGACGGAGAAAAGTTTTTTTTTTTTTGAATAACCAGAAAGAATATTCAAGAAATGTGAGGGAGCAGCCCTTGCTCGAAAATATATTGGAGTTCAATAAGTCAGGTGTTTCTCTACCTTTAGAAATGGATGTTATTCTAAACTCTGAAAAATCTATTTCCTTTTTATAGTTCTTAATTGAAACAATAACGATCTTCAGTAAAAATTTCCTGTCTTAAAAAACAAAATCTGTTTTTTACGTTAATTTTGAAAGGCGTATGGGTTTGACTTTCATGTCACTTCTTTCTGTTTATATGTTAGCCTTCCTTTTACCATAAATGCGTAAGTGAATCTAATTTTATTCCCAAAAAGTAATTAAGACTGCAGGTAATAAAAGCTATTTTTAATCCAGAAAAGTATCCCTAAGGTAAAGAATCATTTGATTCTCTGATTTTCATAAACTTTCATAAACTTTTATTACGATCTACTGAGGTAGTGAGGTTCTTATGACCCTTTATTTTCCCCCATCCCCAGTTTCAAAAATATTCTGTAAATCTTTTAATTGTGTATATTCACCATTAGTATAAATAAATGAATGATTTTTAGGAAATGTAATCATTCAAAATTAATGGTGAAAGGGTTAACATAAATAAGTCAACGAGAACATTATTCGGTCAGTTATTTAAGCCTTTCTTCAGTAAATTATTGCTTTGTGTCAGATATATTAAACGAATATAAATTTCGAAACAGCTTAGGGTTTCTGGGAGTGCTGCCAGGAAAGTCTTAAACTAGAGAACGTAAAAGATTTCAAAAGGCATATTATGTTATCATGTTGTTTTTTTTTTCCATTAAACTAATAATGTTATTTTCTTATTAGATATTAGTGCTGCTTTTGTGTCAGTGAAAAACTCCACCTCACTGCGACACGTCTGGGAAGTTCTTCAGCGCCGTGGAAGACCCATCCGCCCTCTGTTTTTGCAGAGAAATCAATACTTAAACGAAGCAGCAAGACTAAATGGTAAGTTTCGCACATAAAAATATTGTTATTATGCTTGATTGGCACGCACCTCGAGGCAGAATATCAGCAATCATGTGAGTTAAGGGCGGAAATTCTGTTAGGCCTACATCTTTTCTGTCATGTGAAAATTGGCAAGCTGGGTTTTTTTTTTTTGTTTTTTTTTTTTGGAGAATCTTACTTTGTCATAATAAGATTCTCCAAAAAATACAGCTTACTAATTTTCACATTACAAAAAAAAATATAGGCTTAATAGAATTTCCGCCCTTAACTCACATGATTGCTGATATTCTGTTTTTGTTGATACAATAGTTTTTGTTGTAAATGATTAGATGATTAAATGATTAAATGATTAAGAAATATAAAGTATTCAAATAGCTTCGATGAGTAACGATCTTTCTAAATATGTTTGTTCGTCTAATTCAGAGTTTAGCCTTGATAAGTGCATAACTTTAGATGTAAAACAATAATTATGACAGAGAATTACTTTTACTTGTAAATTATTCATTTGGATTCTTTTGGAACCCTTCCAATATCACTCACAGAATCACTGAATTGATTTTGAGTTTTTGTTGCCAAGGTCTTTTTTTTATATAATTTTTATAACTTAAACCATTTTCATTATTTTTAAATACAATTATTTTTTCTTTGTGGAATTTCCTTTGTATCATGATTAAATTGCAAAATAAAATTTGGTTATTTTCCTATTGTTTTCTTAAAAATAAAGCAACTTCATATTTTCTCATTGATTACAGTCTAGAAACTGTTTTTCAAAGAAAAAAATTCGTTTTCTACGGATCTCCCAAAATCAATTTGTGGCAGACAACATTTTTTTTTTTGTTTCAGAATCTACAATCAGTAATTTTAATTAATACGAAACTACTTGAAATACGTAAATAAAAACTTAAATAGCTTCAAATAAAAGAAACTACTGCAATTGCTTTTATGTAACTAAGAATGCGCAGGTTTACAGTGGATTTCCATGGTTTTTTCCAGTAAAAAAAAAAAGTTCTACCTACATAATCTTTTTTCTCTTATTTTTGAATTCAACTGTTTCGTAACCGTTTCCGTATTAAAACATATGCTCTTGTATTGTTTTCAGGGATACTACAAGAATTTTTACAGAAAATTTTCAAATCTTAAGTCTAAAAGATGGGAATAAAAACATTTCAACTGCATTGGGAGCCAATGTTTTAAGCATTTTACTTCTACGATTGAATTCTCATTTAATTGGCATGGAAAAGCGGGTGTTTATCTTCCTTAAGGCTATCGAAAGTCAAAAATCTGAGCAGCATTCTTATTTTGCTCCAGTTTTCGGACGCAAAATATTAGAGAAAGTACATTTAGTTTTATCGTAAAATAATTTCAGGTATCGCCAGCACAAGCGAAGTAAGAATCTTTTCTTTACACTTTCAATTTTTTTTCTGCAACGTATTGAGTATAAAAAAAAAATAACGAAAATATCCACAGTGAAAGATATTCATATTTTTGGAAATTTTGCTTAAGCAAAAGAAAAAAAAAATCCCCTTATTCTGGACGTATGCAAATCTTCTGTTCGAGAACGTTTCTCATATCCTTCACCAAGAATTATGAATTGATTGCTTTATTAAGTATTAATTTACAGGAAATGCAATGGAAACAGTTATTCAATTTAGGAAGAGTCTATTGGACTATATATTTTCCATCTGTTTTTACTTCTTACAGTGGATATGATACACATGCATTTATTTGTGTAAAACTCTTATTACCAGCCGTTCTTCAAATTGGATAGCCGGAATTTACCGAAATACACATTGAAAATCCACTGAGAAAATGTAAAAAATTTCCACTTAAAAAAAATTTAACTGGAAATATTTTTCTGTGACAATCTTATATGTAATGTAGAGCTAGGAAAGACGGAGCGAGAATTTTAAATATCCAGAACTACGATGATGATGTCAAAAGTTCTAGGCTGTATAAATAATAACAATTTAGAAATAATGGAAAAATATTTGATTGGCCTTCAATTTAATTCCCTCCCGCCGCATTTCAACCAGTGGAAGTAAGAAAACACTCCTGGAAGCCATTCTTTGACACCTCACGGAGTGCAGTCGTCAAAGCCTCAGTAATATTTTTCGGGATGCAAATCGTTGACTCCCAGGAGGATGACGATCATTGGGAAGAGGTAAAGTCACATGGCACCAGGTTCGGTGAATACGGAGGTTGTATTAAAGTAGGAGTATCCATTTTGGCAAGGTAATTATTCACAGAATAACATATGTGCCGGAGCATTGTCATGGTGCAGTATCCAAGAATTTTCCCGAAACATCTCACACGGTTTGCAGCTGATAGTCGCACAGTCGCCTCAAAATGGCAAGATACGCATCAACATTTATTGACTTCCCCTCAGATACGAGTTCGTGGTGTACAACATCAAGAAAATCAAAGAAAACCATCATCATCATCTTCCCATTGCTCTTATCACATTTCACTTTGGTGGGTCGCATCGCCGTTCTTGGTAAGCACACAGAGGACATTCTCTTCGTCTGCGGGTCAAAGAGGTAACACCAACTCTCGTTACTAGTGATGATGCTATGGTATTCAATAAGCCTTTATCAACATCCGTAACCAACTTCCCACAAAAACTGTTATTCTGAGTTCTTTCCGGTCGTCCGATAATAACTTTCAAGGCGATGAACCGGAGATCAAGGTCCTGTCGAAACGTTCGGTGCAGTTGAAATGTTACATCTATCAGCATTGTTTTCCTTGGGTCCTCAGCAATTGAATGCAATAGTCTGAATAACGTCAGGACCCCGAATCCGAGGTCTACCTTGTCTTGGATAATCGTCCAGGGATCCTCTACTTTCTGCAAAGCGTTTACACCATTCAAATGTTTTACTTTACTCAGCACAATCTCACCATACGCTCTCATTATCATTCGGTAGGTTTCTGAAGCGGCAATACGCAATTTTTGACAGAATTTAATCGATGAGCGTACATCGAAATGCGACATGTTCGACGCTATTACTAGATCATCTTCTGAACATTGCTTCATGTATACGTGTTTCGACATGAAAGCGCAATAATGCACGTGGCATTCCATTGTTGAATGCGACATGTTCGACGCTATTACTAGATCATCTTCCGAACGTTGCCTCTGTACACGTGTTTCGACATTGAAGCGTCATAACGCACGTGGCATTCCATTGTTGAATTTCAATAAACACTTTGGTGGGAAATTTGTTTTGTTACAGCTCGCAACAATATTTCGTATGTGGTGTCCCGGAACTTTTGACATCGTCCTCGTAAGAATGTGAAGGACACGGAAATAGCACCACTGCCTTGAATTGAATTTTTGAGATATGGAAGAAAAGAGAAAAAAAATAGGCAGAATATTCTCCGATTTTGAAAATTTTGCTTTTGCTTCTTGGCTTAGTATGGCTGAGTAATGTAAAACATATATTTGATCGATTTCAAACTCATTTTAATGTATTACTACAAATATTATAATTTCAATTAGCTAAATAAATATTAAAATCTTATTTAATGAAAAAAAAAAACCGTTTTCGCCAATTTTGTAATTGAATCTATTTATTTCGAAGGATTTAATGACTGGGGCAAATTTTGGCAGAGTAAATACGACGACGAAGAAATTCTACTTAAAGCCGAGAAACTATGGAGTGAAATCCTACCTTTGTATCAGCAACTGCACGCCTTTATTCGCCGTCGGTTAATCAACAAATATGGAAAAGGAGAAATAAAAGAAGATGGACCAATACCAGTGCATTTATTAGGTAATAAAACAATTCAAAATCGTGATCAAATTGCTTATATTTCTTATTAAAATTATTTTTCAATGCTGCATTATGGTAATCGGATTTAAAGAATGTTCCAATTTTGATTAGAGTAATGAAAGATTTCTTAGAAAGTTTTTTAAGAATTCTAATGAACTATTTACTACAGAAACTCTATTATCAGGAGATCAGATTAAAATTGATAACCCCCCCCCAAAAAAAAAAAGGTGAAAAATAAAATCATATATTTAAAAATAAAACAAATTTTTAACATAAAATAATTTTTAAAAAAAAAAATAAAATTTTTTTTTAATTTTTTTTTTTTTTTTTTTTTTGTTTTTTTGATTTTTTTTTTTTTTAATTGTCGAGTCATTGATATGTATGTTTGTCCGTTTTGTGTATTGTCCCATTTCACTGAGCTAAGTATACTGGGCGGATCGGACTGATGAGATGTCAACAAACCTCGAAACAGTACTGTCACCAATTCCCAGTACAAATACCAAAAATAGCTCAGTGAAATTTTTTGTTTTGTTTAGTTATGTGCGTTCTTTGTTTTCTTTTAATGTAAAAATATATTCGTGGCATCTTAGGTTCAATTTCTTCTATATACATTTCTGCCAATTACTTACAAATATTATTACTATGAATGTAGGAGCTGCTCCAAATTCATGGACTTTTTTTTAGATTTTTTTATAAATTTAGAGGCAAAATTTTCCAGTCTAACTGTTCCCATCTTTCCTACACAAAAGATCGTTAGTCCATTTGTAATCCGATATCTTTTTGCTTTTAGCGCTACTATTTCTATAAATGGCAAAATTAAATCTTATGAAATTCTCAAAGACTTTGTGTATTATTTTATTTAATTTTAAAAATAATAACATTTCTTTCTATATTTCTTCTGAAATTGTAGGTAACATAGTTGGAAATATCATTGATCTTCCTTATCCTAATCGACCACTAGCGGACATTAAGAAAATCTTAATTTCTCAGGTAAACTTTTTATTCAACTGTCTAACAAATAGAATTCGCCTTATCATTGTATTCCTATAAGTTGGATTTTATATTGAAAGGCTTTCTGTACTTACAAGACAGATCTTTTCTTATATATATTTGTTATAAGACAATAGATATTTTCTTTGTACAGATGTCCCATAAAAAAATTTTTGTATGTATTCGGATGAATTATTTACTTTTTCAGGGATATACTGCTAAAAAAATATTCCAATTAGCAGAAAAGTTCTTCCAGTCCTTAGGATTCAAGCCAGTTCCCAATGAATTGTGGGAAAAATCTATTTTAGAAAAGCCAGGGAATCCGAACACCTTATGTCACGCCACTGCCTGGGATTTCTGTACTGGAAAAGATTTCAGGTAAAAAAATAGCCTTAGTTTATTTTATATTTTGAAATTTATTTGCTAAAACCAAATCTACTTCAATATTCAATATGCAAGGAAAAAAAATAATAAAAATGTGGCATTTGATAAACAACTCGATACTATCACTGCCTGCGATCGAGATTGATTGAAAATAAACGAATTTGTTTTTATTCCATTGCTCTTTATTTTGCTTTATTGCTCTTTATTCCATTGGTTTGAAAAATAAAAATCATTTTTTTTATACTTTATATATTTTTTTTTAATATTTAACTTCATTTTATCTTAATTTTTTAAATTTAACAGCTGAAACTTTAAAGTCGATTACTGTGTATTTTAAATATTAAATGATGTGCTTTATGAATAACATTTATTTAATAGCTTTTTTTTTATTTCCTTAGGATTTTAAGCTGTACTAAAATGAATTGGTATGAATTTGTGAATGCACACCACGAAATGGGGCATATTTTTTATTACATGGAATATGCGCACTTACCCTTTGATTTACGAGGATCAGCTAATCCAGGTATAGTTTGATAATGAAAAAATACAGAAAAAAATACCGATTTCCAAATCGTAATATTTGAATTGATTTTCAATTTAAATTGATTGCATTTCGAAATGAAATCTAACTTCGCAAGCCTCATTAGCGGCCAAGTTTTGAGCAAATGGGTTTTAATGTACAGATGAACCTTGAAGAACGGGGGATTACAGGCACTGATTAGAGGCACTGTTGACAGGAAGCCTTACCGATAACTTAAACAGTCGATTAACTCCTACTTTATATGAGGAGCTTAGTATCAAAACCCGCCATCTCCAAAATTGCAAATTCCAAGCCAATGGAGTTTTTACTAAGTTCAAATCAAAACCCGTCGTTTGCATTCATTTTAACTTCAAAAATAGCCATAACAATGTATTTTGATACGCTTTCGATACGAATTTTGTTTCAAATCCCGCCATGTACAATGCGAATGCATTATCAAACCCCGCCGTATCCAAAACTATTTTCCACGCCTGGTGCCACAGTAGTTTCAATGTATCAGCATCCATGTGATGTCGATAGAAACAAAAATCTTGCTGTTTTTATGAATATTGAGCGGTGAAAGTGGCAATGGGACGTTTATCCACTGAACTTTGTTTATCCACTGAAGGTGAAGTTAATTACAATACCGATTGCACACAGTTCAGTTCGATTACGAAGAGGGGAAAGAAGCTACTGTCGATAACACCGAATCTTGTATCCCTTGGAGTTCAAATTAATCAGAAAAAAATCCAGGATGTTCGCAAACTCCTCGTTACAAGGTACGGCGGCGAATGGAAAGAAAACCCAGATCTGGAATTCTACAAGGATATGGAATATTCAGATTCCAAAACCGATAGTAAATGCGATTGCAGCGCTATGGATGAGGAAACTACTTAAAATAAATTCCCTAGAGTGCGAGTAATTTATGTAAGACACGTTTATTGCAATAAAAGAATGTTCAATTATGAATAGTGATAATACAAGTTAACGTGAAAATTATTTTAAAAATTTATGGACATAAGGGTTCGCTAGAGTTGTTATTAATCTTAAATCAGTAATTTTTAAGATTAAAAATGGGACCAAATCCGGCCGCATTTGGACTTAATACGAACAGCGGTGAGTAAGAATTGCCATGTTTCTAGTAAGAAATTGTATTTCCGAGATATACGGCGCAAAACCTTACTTCAAAAACCCCTAACTCCAATACTTTATATCAAACACCGCCTTCTCCTCACAAAAATGGAATATAACGTTAAAACTGCCAGGATCAGATTTTTTTTGATTTGGGTCACTTTATTACTCTTTCTATAACCTACAATATAAAAAAAAAGTTCATTTGTAAATTCAGCATGGGAGATAATGAGCATGACACGGCGTTTTAAGCGAATTCTCGCAACTGAGCTCACTGCAGGAGGTGGCAATGAATTTATTACGTGTTGTACCAGTATGTACTACTGGTAAATTTTATGCAGTTATGATTTAATATCGCATCTTAACGATTGTGTACATTTCTCTATACGGCTCCCTATAATGGCCTTTAAGTGTTTGTGTGCTTTAAGTCTCAGTAAATTTTAAATTTTTTTTAATAGATTTATGTGTATTTCATGGTAGCAAATGATATAATAGGTTAGTAAATTAAGAAAAGGTTAGGTCTGTAATAAATTACATAACTTTTTCTTAATTTTTTCGATATTTCTGGACTATCAGCTTCATTTGCGAGTTTGTTTTTTTGTTTTTTTTCAAATTGTCCCAAATCTTCAAAAAATTCCCCAATATATTTATATAAAAAAATCGTGTAAGTGGAGCAGCGCAGTTCAAACCCTGCAAACATAAGAGTAAATGAATTTTTTAGATGGATAAATTGAAATCCAAAATACAATCTTAGCAAAATTCTCGGAATTTGTTCTCTTAACTAATATAATCAGAGTTAAAACAATCCGAAGATCTCGAGGATTAGGGAAAGATACATTTGTACCATACAAACGTGCTAGCATTTAAACCACCTGTTTTAGTTGTTTCAAAGCATAACTTGTGCAAATTAGTTACAATGCATGGGAGATTTATTGAGTTGTATTCAATGAAAACAATGCGTTGTATTCTTCACATACTGAAAAATGATCCAAGTGGATTTGGTCCGCAACTCTATAGTTCTTTTATAACTATGAAATCGAGCCAGTGACGAACGAAATGCGATATTGCTCTGGAACATCATCCTATTGGTGTAGTGTTGCGATAGGTTCTATTCCGTACGGTCATGCACCAAAAAATTATACAGACGATGAAATTTGTCGGCATTTGACTCAATAAAGAAAGACTTGACAAACAAATCTTTCCTTACGACTGTTTGGCGAGTCTTTTTCATCCACTGGGATGAATTTAACTTAATAATCTGAAAAAGAAGCATAAATACGCACACAAATTAAAGGTTCACTGAGCTATTTTTGGGTTTTTCGTACCGGTAACCCAAGACGGAACCGTTTCGAGATTCTTATCTCTCATCGGTTGGGTTCGCCCAGTACTCAATAGCTCAGTAGAACCAAAAGTCTTGGGTTCCCAGTACGGAAAATCCAAAAATAGCTCAGTGAATCATTAATTGTGTGCGGTTTTACGCTTCTTTTTCTTGTTATATGTCTTACCGCACGTTAAATTTGACTATAACTTAATAATCTGTTTACTGAAGATATCATTGAGATAAAAAAATCTGAGAATATTGTTCACAAGTTAGTATGGTCATTAACTCACGTTGTAATCCCTTTCCCAAAACTAAACATAAAATTCAAAAATAAAGTATTCGATATTTTTATACGATATTTATACTTTTATACGATATTTTTATAATTTTTCCTTTTGAGAATGCTACCAATTTTCTTTATTTTCGAGGACAGAAGAATCTTATAGAGGTGCCATGATTGACATCTATTAGTGCTAAGTTTTTCAGCAATAGATCGGATATTTTTTTGTAATATTTTGTAATCAAATACTTGGTTCAAATGCTTGGATTCACTTGCTTGAATGAAGCTTATTCAGTTCATTCACACAATATCTCTGCGTGATAATCAACCAGTCTCTCAGAAGAATGAGTTTCACTCAGTTATCTTTATATGTCAGATGTTACATTAAAATCCTTCAAAACAATTCAAAACAAAAGAAGAAACACATGTGGCTGATTTCACTATTGAAACATCTAATTGCACAAATATTATCTTGTGTACATAGTTTATCATTCAATTATTTAAATTAAATTTTATCATTTAAAATGCCACACACAAACACATATTCAGTATATAAGAGAAAAAAATAATGAAGCTGATTCCTGATATTTGAGTCATACTGGAAGTTATTTTTTTTGTTCTTTTTTATTTTGCCTATTGAATTATTTTGATATTAATAACAAAATTGATTTAAAATTTTACTGTATGTTAGCTTAATAATTCCGTTTTTCTTTGACTGAACGACCAAATCATTAAATTAAAACAGATAATAATCGATATATCAACTTCAGAAATGTTTTGAAACTCTATTATTTGAAGATCTAAATCCATCCATAGATCCCATTCTCCTTTACTTTCTATTTTAGCATTCCATGAAGCGATTGGTGATACGATATCGTTATCTGTTATGAGTCTACGTCATTTACAACAACTTCGATTCATAAATGACACAGAAGATGATTATGGTAAGTGAATCTATGTTAATATAAACGGGTCTTCATTCGATAAAAAGTAAAAGGTAAACTATCATAACCTACGATAATTCAAAAAACAAACAAACTAACTAACTAACAAATAAACAGTCAATAAATTCTTAATAAATTCTTAATAAAGTCAAATGAAGAGAAAAATCCACGGAAGAACAGTTTTGAATGGAATCTATTTTATATCCCTAAAATTGATATGACAACGACTTCTTTTACTGGATATGAAATTAATTCAACCTCTTCCTAAGGAAATTTAAAAAAAAAACATTCAGCGAAGACCCACAGATATACACTGTCCGGCCACTTTATTAGGTTCACCTACCTAATAGCCTCCTTTAGCCCCCAAAACAGCCTGAATTCGTCGAGGCATGGATTCCACAAGATGCTGAAAGCGTTGTTGAGGTATTGTGTACCATGCAGACATGTGTGTGTCGTGCAGTTCCTGAAGATTTGATGGAGATGTAGGCCTGGAGCGAACAGTCAGTTCCAGCTCATCTCACAAATTTTCAATCGGGCTAAGATCCAGGGACTCAGCGGGCCACTGCAGCAAGGAAAAATCATCGTCATGTTTCTCTATGCCATAGTGATGCGGGCTTTGGCAACCGGCGCATTATCGGCTGGAAGTAGCCATCTGCACGAGAATAAACTGTTAACATGTACGGTTGCACTTGGTCAGCTACGATGTTTAGGTACGCTCTAGCGTCCTGATGTCCTTCAGAGATATCAATGGACCCAACGTGTGCCAGGAAAACATCCTCCACACCATGACACTGCTCCCACCGGCTTGAAGAGTTGTTGTGAGACACGACGGTTCCAGACATTCATGTGCACAGCATGGGTGTACCTAATAAAGTGACCGGACAGTGTATGTGAATAGAAAACTTAAAAAGTAAATAGTAAATAAATATGTAAATAAATTAATCTAATGCAACTAAAATACACTTAAAGTTCGTGAATATCTTAAGATAAATCTTAAAATAGAGGAACTGTGAATTTTAACTTAATAATCTAAGAGTTTGAATTTCCAATTGAAATTGAGAGTAAG
This sequence comes from Thereuonema tuberculata, assembly GCA_023159025.1. Lineage (NCBI taxonomy): Eukaryota > Metazoa > Arthropoda > Chilopoda > Scutigeromorpha > Scutigeridae > Thereuonema > Thereuonema tuberculata. The sequence goes on from JAFIDM010012231.1 coordinate 154,585,882, forward strand.
AATATTTATTTAAAGAATCAAGCGATCAATTCAATTCCCAAATTCAATAAATCAAGTAATGAAGATCTGTATATCTTTGAATTCGTATTATTTTCTTTCTTTGAAAATCCTACAACCTAATAATACGTAAAAACGGATGACTTTTCAGAATATAGAAAACCTTCAACCCATGTGGAACCAAATCAAACAATCCCCACCTTGTCTTCAGATACAAATTATTTTATTGTTTTGAGGACCCATTTGCATATAAGTTTTAGGGCCGTTACATATTTGTTTCTAATAATAATAATAATAATAATAATAATAATAATAATAAAATAATTTTGAGAGGTCAGATCCCAAAATAACTAATTTACTTTTGTCAATACTTATATATACAATTTGTATATTTTAGAATTTACATGACTATTTTAAGAAATTTACTGAAATTAAGAATTTTTATTTGTATTATATGGTTTTAGTTTAAACTAAACACGTTTATTAGACAATGGATTTAACGTGCGTCAGTACATTTTTACAGTAAAATAAAACAAAGAACGCACATAACTAAACAAAACACAAATTCACTGAGCTCTTTTTTGATATTTGTGCTGGAAATTGGAGACAGTACTGTTTCGAGGCTTATTGGCCTCTCATCAGTCCAAATCCATCGAGCATACCAAGCTCAGTGAATTTGTGTTTTGTTTAGTTATGTGCGTTCTTTGTTTTATTTTACTGTAAAAATGTACTAACGCACGTTAAATCCATTGTGTAATTA
>JAFIDM010012231.1:154586648-154631598 GCA_023159025.1 Thereuonema tuberculata
AATTTGTGTTTTGTTTAGTTATGTGCGTTCTTTGTTTTATTTTACTGGAAACACGTTTATATTTACTATTTCATCAAATGTTAATTTCCACTATCGAGACAATTTTACCTTCCAAGTAGAGAAATGAACGGCTGTTGATTGTTATTTACAATATTCAGGAGAAGTCTACTTCGGTTCATCCTCCTTCATATCAATGATCTTGTTCTAAAATAATCAGAAAAAAAATATCTTTACAGAAGTTTTTTTTAAAACCCTAGGATATCAGCTGTAGCGAAGGGATTAATAACTACATGTCTTATTTATGAGGCACTTCAAGAATTCATTCCTTTGCAATAGTGTAGTTGTTGAAGATTTAGCTTCATTAACGTGTGCTCGAAATCCACTTAGCTTTTGTAAGTGAATCTTAGAGGAGGCTTTACCTGGTGTTTTTGTATCTTCACATCTTAAACATTCAATCGTCTCTAACTTTACGTTTTACTGTTGAACATCTACTCGCTCTAATATGTCTACTGACGACGATTTCTGTCCGCTAAATAGGTTATTTCTGTGCATAGGTTATGATTTTATCGTTGTGATCTACTTCATTTGTAATGCCAGTGAATCTTCGCCTTTTTACGCTTTCTCATTTCAAAAACTCCATAACAATAAATTCTTAAGATAGTTTCAGTTGAGGATAGGTTATAAAAGTTGCGCATCATTTTTCACGTCCTTCATTAGTCACTTTATCAAGTTACTTTATCAAGTAAAAGTTTTTCAGAAAAATCGCTTGGTTCGTAAATGAAAATAAAATCAAATCCAATTTAAATGTTGATGTATTACATGAAAACGTTAATTTGCTTTCTATAAAGGAAATGAACACCAATTATCATTTTCTTTGTTAGTTTTTTTTGGGGTGGGGTGAAGGGCAGGGCAATCTTACTACAGCATAATGTAATGTAATGTAATGTAATGTAATGTAATGTAATGTAATGTGGTGAGTGTGGATATCAGGGAAGCCGAGCACCGCGACCGTTGGTCTACCGTGCTAGACCCACGGAAATAATGACAGACGGAGAGAAAATGGTGGGAGAAGTGCAGGGGAAACGGGAGAACCCCGAGAAAACCCGCCCAGTGCGGATCATCAACCATCACGAAACCCACATGAGAACCGAACCTCGGTACTCAGAAGTGAGAGGCCAATGTCTTAGCGACATCGCCAACCGCGCGGCCTTACTACAGCATAACTCAAAGATGGAAAGCAATTTTACTAACATTTACGTTATTCTACTTATTCTAAATGTAAAATAAGTCTAGAAATTCCCAATCCATCATTCAATCCCAAAATGATATGCTACTGAGATTTTTTTTTTTTTTTACAAATGCCCGGGCTTGTAGACTGATCGTCTTTCTTTAGGCCAACAACAAGGGGCGAGATATGATGCCTTTAACAGGGTACGCCATAGGAGGCAGCATCCAGTGATACCCGCAGGAACGGACAGAAACAGAAGAAGAAAGAAACATCCATGCCACGACCGGGATTTGAACCCGGGTACCGGCATACTGGCCGCACGGCAGACCGCCGTCGAGACCGCTCGGCCACGCCGGCACGGTGCTACTGAGATTTTGAGAACCTTTTTCATAAAGCTTGCCCAGAAATTATGCATTACTTACAATAATAAATAAGTATTGCATATTTATTTTTATTTTTTGCAAATAATACCTACTTAATATTTGTGTATTTTGCTATTGAATATTATTATTGTTACTGTTTTTCTAAATTAAAACTATACTAATCAGTTACTTCGACTGTAGCAAGTATTAAAGCGTAAAGAAACAACAATGGTTAATTATTTCCCTTTTTATAAATGTAACTTTCCTGTTCTGTTTTCTCAGCCAATGAAATTAACCTGCTGTTTGTGGTGGCTCTTCTCAAAGTGTCTTTCCTTCCAATAAGCCTGGTCATTGATCTCTGGAGATGGAAGATTTTTAGTGACGAAATTAAAACTCAAGAGATCAACAGCAAATGGTGGGAGTACAGGTAATGTTAATTAATGGCTACATAAATGAAACTTTGAATTTACAGATTTACTTTTAAAATGTAGGGAAAGAACCATGAAGTATGCACAATAATTATTTTTAAACATTAATTTTGAATTTAGTGCATATATACAATTATATTACTAAATGAGAAGCTCCTTAGGCTATATGAAAATGTTTTCAAGATGTCGTCCGTTACGATCCTCTCTAACTGGGTCGTGAAATATTCAAATTGAAAAATACAAGCCAAGCCAAAACTGAGAGTCTCGAAGGTTTGTATTTTAATCAAATTTAGTGCTTTCACTGACAATGAAATATCAGAATATAGCAGTAAGATTTGTGGATAAAGGTTTTCAATTAACTGTGATTATTTTATTTATTCATTTATTTACAATCAACTCTCTTTTCAATTAACTGTGATTACTTATTTACTTATTTATTTATAATCAACTCTCGAGAATTCTACTAAAGGGGGCGGGGGTCTGTCCGAATTATGAAAAGTCCATCTTATCGAGGGGAAATAAAGTTGTGACCTAAGGAATGAAAATTGGTACTTTATCTAAAGTAATATTACACTTTGATATGACGAGGTGAACAGTACATATAAGATAAGACACAAATAGAAATAATACAGCTAGCTACTGAAATGGGGAAAGTTGAGATTAAGTTGAGATTAATATAGTACTTGCAAATTATCTACATACTATACTGCATGTGCGGAACAATAAAATTGACACTAACTTATTGTACTCAATAAGTTAGAATCAATTTTATTGTTCTGCACATGCAGTACAGTGTATAGATAATTTGCAAGTACTATGTATTCAATGTTTTAATGAGAGTCTGATTCACACACTCTGTCGGTAGGTCTATTACAGGAGCACGATGGTGATTGGTGTGCCACTGTGATGATATTTTGTTCAGCAGATGTAGGTTTGAAGAAGCTGTCATTCTTCTGTTGTCAAAGAAGCTGTTGCTTCTGAACAATTATACTCTGCAGTCAATTATCTTCCCCCTGCATTACACTACTTCTATAATATTTTTAGCCTGTCAGCATGCGACTGGCGTGTTACTAAATAAAATTTTATTTTCAGAAAATTTTGTCCGAATTATCGAAGTCCGAGATCTCGAGGTCTGAGTTATCGAGAGTTGACTGCATTTATTTATTTATTTATTTATTTATTTATTTATTTATTTATTTACTTATTTATCTAGATTATTTGTTTATATTGTTGATGTTTTAGTGGACGTGGCTCTCTCGAACTAATACAAAGATAAAAAAAGAAGCACTAAAATAAATAATGTTCCATTGGTTTACGCAAACAAAAAGCTCAAATTCTCATTTTTCTTTCATTTTTATGGTATGACCTTCACTGATTCTATAAACGATGTTTGTTAGATGTCATCGATCAACTGACTCTTTGTCATTCAATGGCTCTTCAGCTTGATATATGATTGAAACACTTAAAATATTCCTGTCATTTTCTACGACGTGTAAATTAAATACACACACACTGATCAATAAATCACGAATCTTTATTAATATCTGTTTTATCCGTAATTTTTTAGCCGCGCGTATGAATAAAGAAATTAACATCAAAAGAAATCTAAAATAATTTAACTTTTTAAGTTCATTATATTCAAGCCAAGTCAACTTTAAAACTCGTAAAATATATAAATATCAAAGAGATAAATTCAGCATCACAACTAAATTTTCTTTGAAGTTAAACAACATTCTTTTTTATTAAGAAAAATGGAGACTAGCAAGAGCTCTCATTTCATATTTGTTGCAAAATTTTAATTGTTAGTTTTTGGGGTTTTTTCTTTATTTTTATCGGGGAACCCCTTAGTTCATTTTGATCATGCAACTGAACTTTTCATTTTTTAATAATTTCGCTTTGATTGTATTTCATGTCCTGATTAGGCCTAATAAAAGATAGATAGATAGATACAAATATAAATGCCTGTCTGAAGTCTATCTGTTTCCAATTTTTTGACCTTATTTTGAATAATAATTTACTAAGGCCCTGTGGATATTCACGGGTAGATGATTTTATTTATTTTATTTTTTTTGAAGGAGTGATTTCTCCTTCAATCTTGCATTTGGGCTAATCTACGGAAGTCTACCTACAGCTTTATTGTTGGTAACTCCAATAGGGACGCATGATTGATGGGAAATACAGGGGACAAAAGCTTGAATTTGTTCTGGCAGCGCCTAGTTCAAATATAAAAGCCGAAAACCTATCCAAGTAACACTGCGAGGTGGCGCCACCGTGCGGTCCTTTGAAAGTCCTTTGCCTACTCGGTTTAATCAAGCTTTTATTGGTTAACGATCAAATGCAGCGAATTACAACGCAGTAATGTAAACCCTTTTAAAATGAAATAATTAGCAACATTCATACTATTTAATTGAAGTTAAAAACATTTCAGTAATGCTAAGACAAATTCGAACTTTCTCGATTATCTAGATGGGATGCCAACATTTGGCGGTGTTATAGAAGGTGTGCAACAATCATACAAGAGGGAATTCCACCACAAAGAGAAAGAAAAGTGAAAAAATTTGGAAAAAGCAACGAACCCAATCAAATGATCGAATTGTAATTTTAATCCTGCTTTGATTAATTAGATATCTATGAATATTAAAGTTTAAAAATTACAAAATATTTTAACAGATGATAATTTTTTTTAAAATTCAAAATAACAGAAATAATTTGGTGGCAGCTTTTTCTTTTTTCTTTTTATTTTAGCTCGATTTAGTTAAAAGTTTTTTAGAGCGAGGACATTATTATTAAAACAATAATCAAGTAGTTTAGTTTTCTCCTTTTTAACCTATAAGCTGATAGATATTTTACGTGTGTCAATAATAATTAATAAAATTCAAGTTGAAATAAAATTCAAGAGACACACTTTTTAGTTTGAAAAAATGTATTAAAGAAATTTTAAATACTTAACATTATGAACGGTTTTCAAGCCCTTACATTATTTAGACATTTATTCAGGCTGATGAAAAGCCCTGTGTAAGGGCTTGAAAACCGTTCATAATGTTAAGTATTTAAAATTTCTTTAATACATTTTTTCAAACCAAAAATATGTGTTTCTTGAATTTATTTAAACTTGAATTTTATTAACCTATAAGCTAAAACATCGGAATATGTTTTATTTCCAAGTCTATTTGTAGCCATTCTCGCTGCCAGTAGAAGCTTTTGTAAAACAAGCTCTTGCTTTCCCTTCACATGAGAGTTCTGTGAACAATTGTACTGAATGTTTTTTTGTAGAAGATTGATTTTGATTTTAACAAAAAGGATGAGACACGAAGAAATATTCCACAAGATGCTCCACGATTCATTTCTTGATAAATTGTGATCGGATGGTCAGTCCAACGCTCAGCTATTCCTCATTTTTATAAAACACTGGGTGGACAACAAGATCCGTCTAAAGAATTAATCCGACCTCTGCGAAATGTGTCTTATCACTTGGTGAAACAGACCCACAATAAAACTTTTAAGAGAAAAATATTAACAGTCAATCTGGCTTGTGAGATCCCCTCCCTCGTCTATTGGCTAGTAACGATGTACTAATTAGAAATCCTGACTTAAGCCACAATGAATTCCTTGTTACGAAACGAAGAAAGAAAGAAAACAAAAAAGCATTAAAAGGCATTTTTCTTTTTACTGCTCATAATAACTGATTATATTTATTTCCTTAATTAAACAGGTTTCACTACGAAGGCGTTATTCCATCCAAACCACGAACTGAAGAAGACTTCGATGCAGGTGTCATTTTTCATGTTGCCTTATTTAAGGAATATTTAAGGTAAGTTGTCTTTGGGGGATCACCTAACCATTGAAACAATATCAAAATCTGCTAATTAGCATTAATCCTTCGCGCCCTTTTTTTTTTTGTTTCCCTAATCAAACCGTCTTTAATCTTAACGATAAAAGAAGTTGAATTCCGTCTAAATAATAAGAAGATATACATAAACTTAAGTTCTATTCTTTCTTATTTATAGAATTGACGATTTTGTTGCAGAATTACATAAATTCTAAATGGGGTAATTTGGCAACACAATCTTGTTCTTTGTCCTTTCGATATACGAAAGTAAAATACTTTCAACAAAATATTTTCAACGTCATATTACTATGTGTGGTTAATGTATCAATTGATCAGAATGTATCAATTGCGTTTGGGATATTATCAAACTAACACCATTTGCTATTAATTTAAATTAAGATTTTGTTTGATGTTTGTTTTTATTTTTCTTTTCTGATGATTAGATAATAACCCAATGGTTCCGATTCAGTTTCTAATCATTTCAAAAGAAAAGTTATGATAAATAAGAAGATGAAATTTCGATTTAAATTTGGCTATTTTATGCATTTTTGAAAATGTGGGAGAGCATTGTGCTGGACAACAATATATAAATTATTTGTAAATTTAAAGTTTGTTATTCAAGCCCCTCTATGTGTGAGCGGAGTGCGTTCTTATGATTGATTGTCTCCATTTTTGCTATCAAGTAGTTTAAAATTAGTCATTAGATTAGTTTTTTAAAGCTATAGTTTTATTTAGGAATTGTTCCAAAATGAAATTAAATATATAACACTTAAGATATACTTCCTTTATATTAATGTTATTATTAATATTAATATTAATATTTTATATTAATGCTATTCTGTATATTAAATTTACTTTGAAAGTAGTTTACCTAATCTTTGATCTTTTTATTAAACATGCGTATAATACTGTACAGTATTTCCGCCTGTATATTTGGATAGTATAAATATATTAAATAATATACTAAATATATTAAGCGACAAATAACTATATTCACAATTTCTAATTGATCAATATAATATGTTTGGTTATGTTTAGTGTTTTATTACGTTTGAGCAATTGTATGATTTCTTCTTTTCTTACAGATACTTCCTTGGGTACATCATCCAATTTCAGATTCATGAAGGACTGTGTGAGGCCTCAGGTCATAAAGGTCAATTACACACCTGTGATATTCAAGGATCTAAAGAAGCAGGAAATCGGCTAAGGTGTTTATCTGACAATAATTTAGTATTCTAATTTTATATCAAAATATTGATATTTACTTCTACTTGAATAGAATTTACTTCATTCATTTTGTGCCAGAACTCTTAATTGCAAACTAACTTCATATATTGAACCAAAAGAAATGAAGAAGTCACTAATATCTGTAGTGATAAGGGAAAAAAACAATTAAAAGGAATTATCATGTTAAATTTTAAGCAAAACGATATTTCCCATCATTAAGGGGATTGAAAAAAAAAAGAAAGAAAACCGTTTTGTAACAATGATAATTCAGTTGGATTGCATCAAAATGACGTTTCGGAATTTTTTTTTTTCCAAAGTATCTTCACCCAGAAATGTTTTTGAGTAAAGTTAAACAAAAATGGCGGAAAGTTGAGTTCCGGATGTATTGTAAAATAGCCCTTATAATAACAGTATGAATTACTTAAAAAAAAAATATAAGAAAAAAAAACATTGTCAGAATACAGTAACAAGGAGCTTCTCTTTGTTACATTGTTTTATTAATGGAGGTGGAATACTTTCAAGTATTTGTGTTAATCTAGATTTTTCATTCGTAGTTGTTTCTCTGTAATCAAGATAAAATATAATCAACAAGGCCTACTATGGATAATACGGGTAAAACATGTGTGTTTCTTTCACACCTCCATCTTATCTATGGAAGGCTGGAGAATCCATGCTCCTCCTTAATCTAATACTCTCTCTTTCTGACTGTCTTTTGACATATGTAAGATATCACAATAATTTCTTAGTTTGTTAGGTACGTACTTAAGGTACTAGTTCACCAAGCATCAGGTAAGTCGTCTATGGCAATCAATGATACGGTACTCAAAGAAGAAAAAGAATAATTTGAATTCCCCCAAAGTAAAAGCTTCAACTTAGAACCTTATTACCAAAGATTCTTCTGTAAATTCTGTGATTACCAACTTACGAAATTTGGAAATCCAACCCATTAGGCCTAAAACTATAGAAAGAATGTTTAAAAGAATCAGTAATTCCAATTAATATTATAGGTTCGAATAATAATCAATAAATAAGTAAATAAATAAATTTTATTGTTTTGTTTTCTTACAGGAATGCCTTAAAACTTGGTGCCTCTCGACCTTGGCCTGAAGTTCTTTCTGTTCTTACTGGAGGAAAGACTAATCAAATGGATTCGCGCCCTATACTGGAATATTTTAAGCCTCTTCACGAATGGTTAAAAAAAGAAAACAAGAATGAATACATAGGATGGAGATAGCGAACATTGTACTAGCGTTGTCTTATAGTGAAAGTAGAAACATTCCATAATATAACCACGTATTTGAACTATTAATGCTAAGTGGTATTCGTTGATGTTTTCATTACAGAACTTACCAAAAAAAAAGGACATTCTGCCAGAACAATGCAAGAATTGTGCAAATAACCGAAACTGTTTAATTTATTGTTTTATTTAAGGTTTGTTAATGTTGAATTTGTTATGAAATGATTTTAAAAGAGATCTTATCATTTTTATAGTTGCTATCTATAACTTCGTTAATTTGTTATCCTTTGGTGGAATTCTGTAAAAGTAGCCTACTTCCTTTTCTTTATCAGTTGTCGTCTTATTTATTTCGAAAAAACACTCTTCAAAGAAAGGAAACGCATGAATAAGAAACATTTACAAAAAAAGCTTCCTAATTGTGTAAGTAATTGATATGATTCTGATTTTAAATTCACTGAATAATAGCATCAGTTTTCCATCGAATAAACTGAAGAGCTCAGATTTAATCTGTTTTAAAAAAAACATCTCTTCTAAATATATAAAGAAATACAATATGAAAATAAAAATTCACCAATACTTTTTCACACTTTTCTGAATTAAAGTAAATTGGATATCTCTATGTTTCAAAGGGATATTTTTAATATTTTTTTCTGCTGGTACAAATACAAAGAATACATTTCAAGTTGAATTAAATGTAGAAGTAACTGCAATTAAATAAACAAAAATTTATATTTAAAATATGGCAAGTATTCTTGATAGATTTATTAGTAACAAATATTTCTTTATAACTTTAGATACTTACTTAGGAAGTTAGGAAAATCGTTTTCTGACGCAGTAATTAGTCTTAAAATTTTAAAATTTTTAATTTTAAAATTAGTTTTGTAAAATTTCTGAATTAAAATTGTGTAAAATCCATACTATTAATATTCGATTTTCATTGCTTAAATTTCATACAGACTTTAATTTCAAAAAGGAAGGAGTTCCGCAGATGTACGTCAATAATTTCTTTCCCTCAGCTCCCAAGGAACTCTCGCCTGGTGCGAAGTAGTTTTGTTTCCGCCTCTTTTCCTTTTCATTGATGTTTGGGACATTTAAAACATATCAAAGTAAATCAAAGTATTGTTTTATATGAATTTCTATCTTTATTAAACAGGAAAATGTTAAAACATATAAAAACAAATAAATTTAAGGTCTCGACGGTGCCGCCATTGATACGGCGCCTGGTGCGAAAACACCACTCGCACTACCCTTACTGAGGTGCTCCTTCCTCTAAAAACATTACAATTCAATGTTAAAGTAAAAATAAGTAATTTGAAAAAAAAAAAAAACTCTGAAAAAGTTTTATTTTATAATATTTTTTCAAATATTTTAAATGAATACAATATATGTTACCGAGACAAGGCCATAAAATATAACTTTAAACAGTAATGAAGAGAGAGAAGAAATTCTCATAATTATAAATGTTGAAAGCTTCTCTTTTATATTAATAAAATTATGATAATTAATTACCTCGAAAATGTTTTCTGTTTCATAATTATTTAAATTACTTAAAATTTAAATTATAGAAAAATTCGTAATGTCATATTCAGTTGATTTATACAAACATAAAAGTATCAAGTTCAAATTAGTCTTAACAAATTAGTCTCCATTTTTTTTATCGAAAACCAAATAGTTTCAATATCCTAGTGTTCAATAATAAATTTTATATGATAAGAAATAAGGAAGCTCTCAAGAAAGGGTGAAAATTCAACGTTTAATATATCTTATTGATGATGTAATAAAAATAATATGCAGTTTCGAAACTTTCTCAATTAAGGATGAGTAAGTCTACTTGAATATAATAATTTCTACTTAAGCGGAACATTACCGTCATTCTAATATTTTGATTTATTGGGAAAGTCATTCATTAAATATGTATGATACATCAGCATAATGTGAGCTAGGTGACATCATTGTTGAATAAAATCATTATTGTAGTTGAATTGTAATTATTATTATAGTATTAGTTATTTAAAATTTAGTCCTTTATTTAGGTCTGGCTCATCCCCTCTTGCAAACATGTCTGCATTCGTCTCTGGTATCAAAACGATTTCTGTTGCCTCCACAGCCTCCATATTGGAAGGAAATACACTGTTTCGTTTTAACATCAAAATACCACTTCCGGTGTTGACCCATGCACGTGCCAGCGTCTTTGGATAGATTGCAGTGATTTGGTCGACCTATGAAGGATTAATCAAGAGTAAATTTTAAAATAAGAATTACATAGACTCATTTTAGTTCTCTAAAGAATCAGGAAGGCAGATTCATCTTATCACGAAGAACGAAGTATTGAATTTTAAAAACAGTGAAAACATAAAATTTAAATAAAAGCTGACGAAGAATTTTACAATTTTTTTTTACAAGTTGTTATTCTCTTATTGTCAAAATCTGAATACATATTAATAAATTTTAAATTTTATCAATAACCAGAATTCATTTCAGAATTTGATTATCAGTTTAGCTAGGTATCCTTTGTCAACAAAGGTTACCCAGAATAATACGTCAAGACAACAAAAATAGGACTTTGAATTAGTCATTTCGCTCGTGGGCTACAATAGTGGCAAACTCAAAAAATCAAGTTCTGAGATAAATGAGTTCAAAGACTCACTATACATTGAAATGCAAAATTCATACAATTCATTAACGCAATAAATGGTACTAAGTGGCTCCGCAAGGGTTCAGTTAATAATAATGTCATAAAAATTGTACACCCCCTCTTTGTTGTTGCCATGACCAATTCTTTGAGATGTGTCACTATTGCAGCCACGAGCGATTTACTTAGACCTTACTAGATCCTTCCCCTTGTCAACATATCTGCATTCAGGGCCGGATCTAAAAATTGTTGGCCCCCAGCGAAAATCCTTCACGAGCCCCGAATTTTCGTTATTAGTTTTCTTTGTCTGTAAAACAATGTCCCTTTTCAGTGAGGGCCCCCCCCCCCCCGTGACTGGCTGTACCCAGATCCGGCCCTGTCTGCATTCATTTCTGGTATCAAAAGGATTTAGCCAAAATAATAGTTTCCCTACACAGAATTAAGTTAAGTTAATATAAGTAGATAATTTATTAGATATCTGTAAGTTCTTCTGTAAATGATCTGGATTGATTTTTTTTTTCTTCGAACCACATCTATGAACCTGCACGATTACACTTTTAATAACATTCTCCATATACAATAATAATGTGAAAGTATAGTCTTGCAGACAATCTTCATACATACAATTTTTATTATTATTTTTATTTTTTCAATTTTCAGAAACCAATGTGAATTTACGTTTAAACGGGGATTATGCATTTCAAAATTATTACAGTGCTAAATGTAAAATAGCACTGTAATAATTTTGAAATGCACAATCCCGTTTTAACTGAAATTCACACTGGTTTCAGAAACATTTGTAGATTTTTGTACTGACAACTATGTGCAAAATTCAATTGATTATTTCAAATTTACGCAATTGCAGTCAAGTCTCAATTAATATCTTATTAAGGACCATTAAATATTTCGTGCAATATGGTTTATAAATTACGGAGACATTTTAAACATTTTGTTTAGAGCTTTATCTCCATTGCTCCTACAGGTATAATATTACATAAAAGATGTTTTGCAGCCCATACAAATCGCAACAACTACATCTGAATTTATTAATTATTACACAGTACTAACTGATATACTTTTGTTTTATTTTACTGTTAAATTGCAGCAAAAAAAAAAGATTATTTTAAGGCCGCAGGAATTAAGATGGCAAAGGTGGATGGCGTCGACTTTTTTTTTTTGTTTTGTTTTAGTTGTCAAAAAATAAAATCTTGGAAGTGTTTTCAAATCATAAATCTGTCAGAAAATTAAAAACAAAGCAGATTTTATAGATTCCTAAAAAAATGATTTAATAAAGAAAATCCCTGCTTACCTTCTGAATGTGGAATGATGACAGTCACAATTAGGCCTATTAAGATGAATAATGTTGTCGTCTTGTTGATCTCCATTGCTACTAGTTAACTGTCAGTGGAAATTAACAGAAGAGATATGAGTCGTTATTTGTTAAAAAGTCGATTGTGATTGCAGATCCCAATTATGTTTTTGATTCGGAAGCAAAAATCTCCTGATTGCAACTTCCTTCCTTGTGTTGTTGACGCTAAATGTCCAAGGTTAATCTGTTATCAAGAGTTTGATCTGAAAAATATCATATTTCTGAAATTCCGATAAACACAAAGTTTTCAGTTTAATTTTTTTCCTAATGTCATCAACGGTTGCGAACATGGGAGTTAAAATGCTGAAACTTAATGTCGGTGGCAGGAGTTACGTATAAAGTGTCATAAAACAGCATTTAAAGCTATATCTTCACTAGCATCTTTTTAAACGGGAATAAGGATTTTTTTTTCCTTCTCGTTAGCGTTGTGCCTTCGTTTCTTACCTATTTTTTGAATTATTCAGGCACGTTAAATTTCTTTTCATTCTTTCTTTCTTTCTTTCTTTTTTTTTTTTTTTTTTTTTTGGGGGGGGGGGGAAACTGAGCCTTCTAAAATAGTGGTGTTTCAATCCTTTTTTAAACCAGTGAGATATTGCAGTGAGATAGGGAGCAAATTTCTTTCAATGATGAATGAAAAGACGTTGTTGTCTTTTAAAGACTTTAAATATTGAAAATAAATGTAACACAATAATCAACAATTTAGGAAACTAGTGTTTAAAAGCATAGGCATTAAAGCAGTTCTGTTGAAATACTTTTTTCTGAAAATAAAAATTAATATAATTTTTTTATTTGTTTACGACACTTTATCGATCTAAGATGACCAATTACTGACAGACCAGTCTCTGACGTCAAAACTAGAAGCTTAAAGTCCAAACTAAACATAAAACAGCAAAGAACTAGAAAATAACGCATTCTTAAATATAAGAACCATAAGATTTAACATCCATTTTTCATTCAGTCATACTAAATATATAGTGCACATGCGGAATTCACTACCTTTTTTTTTTTATCTGGCAATAAGCCCCGCGAACACCATGCAATTTTTCAGCAACTTAGTCGTCCGATTTTGACGTCACGAGCAGTTTTGAGCCCGTTTATTGATTACATCAACTCGTGACGTCAAAATCCGACGACTAAGTTGCTGAAAAATTGCATGGTGTTCGCGGGGCTTTAGATTTCACCTTCTATGTTTTTTATATGTATACTACGAAAATCAAGATCACAATAAATAAAGTAAGCTGACTGGTATCTTAAATTTTCTTCATTTTTGTTTTCGTAATTACACTGTCTCAGAAGTTGTGAACGTTTGTTAATATCGATTAAGGTATCGTTTATTCTAATGTCAGAAGTTATTCGAAGAGAATTCGTTGTATTCGACGCGTATTCATAGAGACCCTTGAATCATTTAAGGCTTAAAATAGCCATTCTTGCAACCAAGTATCGCGCATCTCTGAATCACTGAAGGAAGAGGATTTCGATATTCATTAGATAATTTGTACAACATAAGTGAATGTGCACTTCACGGGGTTCTCTCAGGATCCGATTAAGATTTTGTAGGCCCCTGTATACAAATATTGTGAGCCATCGCCCCTGCAATAATTTCAAAAGGAAAACAAAAGATAGCAAAATCCAAAATTTCATCAGATCTTGATAATAATAATCTAAAACTCTTCAGACTTCAGTCAAAAATCTTTTAAATTTTGAGGAAAAAAATCTTACCCAAAATGAAATTTTTTTTTTCCCCAATCTTAAAAATACTGTCGACGAATAGATGGTTCTGTTCCAAAGGATGGGAAAAGAATAGAATTAGGAGAAGAAAGAGTTTAAAGAGTGCTTAAAGAGTTTCATTGAACAGTATTTGCCACAAAGGGGTCAGAGCTAATTAACAGATATGTGAGAAAAGGGGAAAAAGAAAAGATTTTTTTTCTCTTTTTTTAAACCCCTGACATGAGTTGTCCTGAAATTTTAAATTTTCATTTTCACTTATTTTGATTCTTGAGGTTCCTACCTTTAAGATGTGATTGTTCCTTAATAGCATCCGTACAAAAATATATTTGGAATATTATTTCTTGAATTTATATAAACAGACTTCGATTCAATTGCCAACCGCATCATGCATCATATTGAAGAAATTAGAAAAATAAAAAGAAATTATTCATTCAGCATACAAAACTTTTTTCTCCAATTAAATACAATTTAAAAAAAATAGAATCGCCTTTATGAAACAAATAATAATTTGGAGGCCCCTTGACCGCTATAGGTAAATCCGCCATTGCAAGTTAAAAATAAATTACTATTTAGAATTGTTTCTGCGACACCGATATTGGATTTTCATTTAACCAGTATTTCTGATTATCGCACTAACAATATTATTACTAATTAAAATTTAAAAAATAATAAAATAATAAAAATAAACAAAAAGCAGAAAAAAAAGAGCAAAGTCTTAGAATATTGCGTTTTTGTTTTTATAAAAAATTTAATTTATACTTTTGTCACTTATGCCGCTGATGACATAAGGATGAATTGGCCGTATCTTCACAGAAACAGTGGCATGGTCTTTGTATTGGCATTTTTCAATTTCTCATCACTGTCCGGCTAAATATATTTATATATATATTTCTATTCTAAACATCTCACCAAATTTAAATGTAAAAAAGCTACATTTAATACTAAAAGCAAATTTTCGAAAAGATTGCGTCTTTTCTTTCTCAAGCCTAAAATAACAATAATTTGAAGAACAATACTGTAAATTACATTAAATTCCTCGAGAAAATATAAATAATATCATTTAGTTTCAATCTTTGTTTCTTTAACAATAATATACGACATGGCTTAACAATTTAGTTCCTTGATTGTAACCTTATTATTACATTTTGTGCATATTTTATCTACAAAACTTTAGCTAATCTTGTGAAAAATTTCTCTATTTCAAAACCATCATTCCTATTCATATTTTTTTCTTTTTGTGTTCCGGATACACATGCTTTCTATTATCTTTCTTATTTTGTTGTCTCTTTCAATATATAAAATTTGTATCTCGTTGTTAATACAATGATTTCTGTTCACACAATGTTCTGCCACTTCTGTCCGCTGTTTTGAGGAACAAAAACTTTGAACGTATATAAAGAAACCATAAAATAAAAATTAGCAATTTTTTTTGAAATTACAAATTAGGCTGAAATTGAAGTTAGACCTTCTTACTTTTAACATAGATTTATTATTCCGGATGACAGCGGATGTCGTCTCTTCATTTGTCAATAAACGGAAAGGCATCCACCCACGGTATACATACATATATATATACAGTAATGTTTCTTTTTTACCATAATATGCTTACTACAAATAAATATACAGTATATAAGTTGAACGCTTTTTTTTTAAATCGATAATTTAAATACTATACTGTGATTCACCATTCACAAATAGCTTTTTACCTAATCTCTGAAGACTCTTCTGCTGGCAATAAAGCATGGGCTTTAATCCGGCCCTGGGTTCTCTCTAAACTATCTGCCTTCCATCATGGACAACAATTTGCAACGATATCCATCCGACTACATTTCTTTTTCCACTAGTCTAATGTCCAATACCGATGCTCTAGGCCCCATTGTAAGTACAGTGTTACCTCCGAATAACGGACAGTCACGGGACCGCAAGTTTTGTCCGTTATTGGGATGTGTCCGCTATTGGGGAGGACTGTCTTTTTTTTATTTTTTAGCTTATAGCATGTCATTTAATGAAAAATTACATACAATCCTTAATTAAATTTCTACAATTATCATTGCGATATGAGAGAATATGAACAATTGCAAATTATTTACTGTATTCCTTTTTAAATGAGTGCTAATCCATTTGTCTTACTTAAAATAATGATAAAATTAATTACAGTACAAAATTAATTTCTATCCATCCATTTGATACCTTAAACGTGTCCAATCCTAAAGTTTGACCGACTTCTCTGGCTTTTTCTTGAAGGAAAACACCGCTTATAGGAATGTTCTTTGCACGAGCAAAGCGGAACCATTTTATCACCATTTCGTCGATTTTGCTTTTAGTTTCAGTTTTACAAAACTTCAAATTCTTCGAATTTTCGTTTGACTTCACCATCTACATTTTTCTATTCTCATCTTTGTCCTTCAAAAGTTCACTTATCTGAGTTTTTCCAACTTTAAAACGTTCAGCAAGACAACGCACACTCAGCTTTTCTTTTTCAGCAACTTCAAGAACATCAATTTTTTCTTTCAGTGCCAATCTCTTCCTTTTTGACGCCATTTTAATTCGCACTAAATTTAATCAATACGTTTATAGGATAGCTTTACGAGGGATTGATATTTACAAAGCAACTGCAGTGAAAAAAAGGGCCTCACATTCGTGCATTGAATCATGAGGCAATGTATCAATGTACGGGACACCGATGTAAATACAACCATGATGTGTTTGTCGAAATGTTAATAAAAAAAAAAATTACAGTTAAAATAACTGTCCGCTATTCGGAGTGGATAACATGGAATGTCCTATTTCAAAGGACTGGGACCCGCAATAATGTCCGCTAATTAGAGGTGTCCGCTATTCGGAGTGTCCGTTAAAGGAGGTTACACTGTACATTGTAAGTTCTTTTCTAGATCAGTGGTTTTGGAAGGTTCTGACAACTTGCAAAACCTAATTTATTCAACCTCTGCGCATGGCTCCCATTGAAACGGATGGATTCCGTTCTTCGTTGAAATCTGATGTCGAACACACTGGCAAATCTTCCTCCGTACACTCCTGTTATATATAAGATATATTATATCTTATATTTCTGTCGTGGCATCCATTTGTCTTCCAGTCGTTAACCTTCGAGATAGTTGCTTTCAGAATACGGCTATTTCTTCTGAAACAGATAATCGTGGCTACTGCTAGACATGTACTGATCTTTTCGAAATCTGACAGATCTTGCTTTTTTCCCATTTTTACTTGAACTGCAACCGATTAGATGTGCCTTTTTACAAGAATAACCTCCAGGGCCATTCCTGGGGCTGCAGGCGCCCGGGGCGAGACGTCTCACGGCGCCCCTTCCCCCATCAATACTGCAACAAAGACTTTGTGCCAAGATTTATACTAGATAGTACCTTCAGTTTCAGACATTCAACATCTTACCTTAAAAATTTTCCGATAGTCTTTGCTCATTGCTTTGCTGATACTAGAGTTCATAAAACACAAACATAATCACCTAAAGAATACGAATTTGTTGGGTTTAATTTTTTTTTCGAGTTTTAATAAACTCCTAATAATACCTATATTGATAGGTATAAAATATGCTTTACAAGAGTTATAAATGGCAAATATTTTATTTATTTTCTTTGCGGAGGTAAAATAAATAAAAAAATATTTTGTAATTTAAAAAAAATCCTACTTCATGGCGCCCCCCTAGCCGCGGCTCCCGGGACGACTGCCCCGCTCACCTCAATACGTCAGAGCCCAAGCGATTGTTGTATTTGCTTATATTCTCATTTCTTGCCATTGACTTATTTTATCTTAACGATTCGTATTTTTTTTTTTTTTTGGCCAGTGTATGCATTATTCAGCATCCTAATAAGACATATACGAATATTGTTTTTTAAAGCATTTACCCTTAAAGTGGTTTTCCCGGGGTTCTCCCGTTTCCCCTGCATTTCTCACACCATCCTTTCTCAGTCTTTCTCTCCGTCTGTCCTTGTTTCCGTGGGTTAGCACAATAGATCTTTCAGGTCGTGGTGCTTGGCTGTCAAGCCACCCACGCTCACCACATTACATTACATTACCTTTAAAGTAATACTTAGTGCAAAGAAGACTCAAAATGTACATCATCAGTGATGTGGATATGGACTGACTAAATTCGAAAAATGTTTGTTATTGATTATTAAGTAATATAATTTGTACAAAAAGCGTCTTATAAGTAAATTAATAAGTGAAGTATTAAGATAAAGAGGTGACGTGAGTAATAGTTTATTATTAAACGTTTCAAAAGCAAGTTCTTTTTCCCTTCTTGTTATTAGACTTTTCTTTTTTCTTTATATTGGTTTTGTTTCTTTGTTTCATAGTTAATATATTTAAAAAAAAAAATATTTGTTTTTTACCTTCAGCTTAGAATTTGTAAATAAGTAATGCCATGCAATCATAGAAATACGCTAGAAAATAAATAAAAGGCATATAAATATTACTAGGAAAAATTTTTATATTTTGAAAACAACAAAAAAAAAAAGATTAAAAATAATATTTTATTTAAAAATTTTATTTTATAATATTTTAATATTAAATAATAAAATCCAGAGAACTTATAAAATTAATTAAAATATAAAATAGCTTTAATAATGATTGCAGGTCAGAAATCAATGTGGAGAGTGACCCACTAATTGTAATAACAGATTCACATTCAGCCATTTAGAGAGCTGAAAGACGAGGTGAGTATTATTCAAATGCTATATTACGATTGGAATAAAACTTTACACCAGAAAATATGTGAAAATTTATCTATTTCAGTTATGAATAAAACAAATCAGAATTTTAATATTCACTATTTTAATTATGTCTTCTAAATTCAATTCGGTGCTTAAATCAAAATCAGAAATAGGCCTACGAATACGAGTTTTTATGTTTTTATTTCGTAATAATTTAAAAATAGCTTTATTGGTTAAAACCATGAAACGCATTGCTAATACAAATCCTCAAAGTTAGCAGTTTGTTTTTGCTTCGAAAAAAATATTGTAATCCTCCAATAAACAATGTATGTTCTGTCTTCTTCAACTGATTGTTTAAACAAAGATGGTTTGGCATTCTGGTATATCTTCATCAATAGCTTGCTCTGATTATCACAACAAATCTGTAAATATTCAATGAAATAGCTTTTTGTATCAATCACAGACAGGCAACAGAGCCTGCTCTAATTAAGCCAGAGCGGTACAAACAAAAAGAGCATATTCTAGATTTAGTAATTTCAAAAAAGTAGAATTTTTTTAGCTTCCGAATAATAGTAATAAAAAAATAAAATAAAAAATAGCTACAAATAAGTATATTAGTCTTTACTTATACGTATAGGAAATTATTGTGGGCCTACTTACAAGATATATTAGTAAACCTGTCGACAATATTACTTGATTTTTTTCCTCTAGATTTGTTGATTTCCATCCATTCTAAGGTCCGTTCATGGATAGTGTATTGTCAAATGTAAAAATCCGGTGGTTCAGTAGCCAGGCCCGTGCAGAGGGGAGGGTGCTGAGTGAGCCAGTTTGTATGAGTCTACGAATTTGAAGAGGCCTGCTCCCCTTGGTAGAGGCAAAGGGCAACTCTAAGGTAAAGAATATTGTTTGATTTAAAGTTTGAAATGGGGCCTACATTTCTCATCTGGTCTTGGCCTTTACCTGCTTTACAGGAGCCTGGATGTAGCCACAGGGCTGTGGACTGTAGGAGCAAGTTTCAATCCCCGGGGTAGGCGGACCTTTTTTTCAGTTTTCTTGTGGACTGATCCTAGGGTTTATTCAGCCTTTTGTGAAAATGTGGACTTGATTTCTTTCACGAGGGTTAAAGGCAAGCGAGTCCAATTAGTCAATGAAACATCGGAGCCCTTAGGATCTCTAGAGACTCTTAGGATCTCTAGAAAGAGCAATTATTAAATTCTAATATTATGTGTACAATTTTCTTGCTGTTGTTTCTTCAAATATTTCTGAGACAAAGTTTGTCATAAATCTCTTCAATAACCGCCCTACATGTTTTGTTTTAGTCTTCCGTTTAATCTATCTGTGGACAAGTATCATTAAAATATCATTAAATTAGCATTGATCACAACAATCACAATAATCACTTCAACTGCGTCTTTTGCATGCTCAACAATCACATTTATAATACAGCTTTATAATAATCACAACAATCATAATAATCGCAACAATTGCGCCTTTTTCATTCGCAACAATCACATTTATAATAATAAGGAAATTAAAGCAATATCAATTATATTTTCATATACCTATCAGAAGACGTTGCGAAGAAATGTGAATGGTTTACTAATCGCTATCCCTACCTTTTGTTGGTTTTTTTTTTGCTGTCAGTTTGTTTTTTACTTAATACTTTTTTTTTTGAACCGAACACTTATCGTTCACTTTAATACAAGTACTATGTGCGTGATTTTGAATTTCTGTTCTTATATCCTCTTTCTATTTCTCAATAGATATCTTTTTTTTCTAGACCGTTTATGTCATATGACAATAAAAAAAAATAGAAAAGTTTTACAAAGAGAAAATAAAGCTCAATAATAAAATATTAATAATTTCACAGATTGAATTTACCTAAGGGACCAATGCCAGAATTAAGTAAAAAAAAAAATTATAATAAGAAATTTATAATAATTTAAGAAAAAAATACGCGCCAGAATTGCTAATCAATATTTTATACGGAAAAATATGGATTAGCAATCATGCAATTCTGAGAAAGAACATTATGTACATAATAATATTTGAAACTAAAAACTGAACATCGATATTAGGTTAAAAATAAAGTAAAACCTAAGAGGGTCGATCGGAAAAAAAGTTTTCAACCACAAGAAAATAAATTTATGGGTTTGCTATAATGCTGGCAGTTACTGAAATATTCGATAGAGGACTGCACTGCTCAATATCGCGCGGTCTTTCTAGTATTATCATGCCACGTTTTCAAGATCACGGAGCAGAAATCAAACAGGAAATCTTGAAAACGTGGATGAGGTGTGCGCTATCATTTCAAAATGGCGATCAGCTTCGGTAGCTGGTCTTCTACTGTAATCTTAAAGAAATTGCGCAACAACATCACGAAAGAAAGTCCTATTATTTCTGAATGATGGTGTGATCTTCCTTCTCGACAATGCCCGACCACATGTTGCACGGAACACAGAATAACTTTCTGCACGGTTTCCACTGAGAAATTTTTCATATCCGTCATACAATGCGGAGTTGCTTTCCAGTGCTTTTCATCTGTTCCTGTTTTAATAGAGCACATGTCAGGTCAGAAGGCAATGAAGAAGTCCAAAAAAAGTAGCTACAATAGCAGGGCCCTAATTTTTAAGCGTTTGGAATGACCAAACTGATTGTGACAAAAGCCTAATCAGGTGACTTTGTAGAAAAATAATGTATCTATGCCACTTTAAGGCATCATCAAATTTTCTTCCAATAAAGGTTTGCTTTTAGTAGATAAATCTTTTTTTCTGATCGCCATCTTTGATTGTTATCTTTGAATCATTCTTTGTATTTTTCTTTTTTGCTTGCATTATTTTTAGCGTTTTTTTACCTTTGCTTACACATAAAACTTTTTGCGGCTTCTTCCTTTTAATATTTTAATGTTTTTTTAAATTATTAATATTATTGTTGGAATATAATTAAAAAATATATATATTTTTCAGTAAAAGATATCTAAAAGATAGCCTTCACTGAAATAATGTTTCTTATAGTCATTAAATCTTTTAATTGAAGTTTTCTCTTAGATAATAAATTTATTCAACAAATACAGTAATGGATTCCAAATAATTATCACAAGCTTCGAGAAATAAAATGACTTCACGTGGAAATGCGTTGACAAAACAGTGGTGACCTCAATTAGGAATGAAGTTTTAAGAAACGTAAGAGACGAGTAACAAACTCAAGCAACGAAGATAATAGAAATTTCTACTTCGGTTCGTTTAGATTTCTATCAATGAAGCGAGAACTGCAAGGGTAAAAAAAAATTCTGTCTTATTTCCAAATAAAAACAGTTTTTTTTTTTTTAAATGCCATTCAAAATTTGTATAATGCATTTCCAAATTAAGTCAACAAAAAATAAAATAAAATAAAATAAAATAAAGTAAAAGTAAAAATAAAGTAAAAATAAAATAAAAATAAATAAAATAAAATAAAATAAAATAAAATAAAAATAAATAAAATAAAATAAAATAAAATAAAATAAAATAAAAATTACACTTTATCTACATTTTGAGTATTCATTGCTTTAAGTACTCTATAATAGCTAAAAATTAATATTTAATCCCAAAGCAACTTAGAATACTTGAAAATTCAAGAGAACAGTTTATGATCTTAGTTAGGATGAATTGCTTGAAAGATCGAATAAATTAGAAATAAATAACGTTTTGGAAATTATTGAAAACATTTAGGCCTCTATTCTTTTCTTTTCTTTTACATGAAAGAAATTCTTCCAGTTTAAAACATCAAGGAAAGTTTTCTTTGGGAAATCTTGCAGGAATACTTTGTAATGTTTCTTTCATTGGGTGTAGATGGAATCATTTTCCTCTTCCGCTTTGACAGGCTTTCAGACACTCTTCTTCACTGATAAAGCGGTTTTTGTTTCCCCCACAGCCACCGTAAAAGAAACGAGTGCATCGTTTGGCGGGAGCGTTAAAATACCATCGGTCGAATCGGCTGCGACATAAGCCTATGTTGCTGGTCTGGGTACAGAAATAAGGACGACCTAAGAAAAAATAAAAAAGAATAAAATATTCAATTAAATCAATGAGATTAGTAAATATACTGTTCAAATACATTATTTCTTCTTAAAAATACTTTTATTTTATCTGGAGAGTGAATAAAAGTAGAAATTCTGTCAGCATTAAAGTTGTGGTATTAATTACTCATTTTTATAACAACAAAAATAAATATACTCAAATGCCAACTTGAAATCAAAACTAATTACTGAACTATTCCGAAAAGATCTTTGATATGAGTAACATTGTTGAATATGCATGGCACATGAGGATGTCATCATATATCATGCCTCTGTTGCATCTGGATGAGCAGTAATGCAATGGGTGTGACATTTTGAGACTTGATAGCGACGTATCTCCCAATTATGTACAATACGTGATCATTGAGGTTAGAACTGTACGATTTGGCTGGCCAAACATAGCTTGTGCAATGGCTCGGGTACTGATACCTGATATCTCTTCAATGCGATAAACAGCTCTTCTTCAAATTTTGGGTTAAGAAGGTTCCTACTCGGCCCCGCAGTTGATCCTGTTTATTGTGAAAGTGCCTGTTCCTTACCCGCTGATCAACTCTGCCGAAAATGGTGTAAGATGGAGTTCGACGATTTGGAAAATGCTCTTCGTAAAGTCGACAAGCTGCGCTGCTATTACATTGCGCTTCTCCGTAAATTAAAATCATGTCGACGTGCTCAGCAAACGCAAACGCAATCATTGTGTCCTTGAATAGAACTTCAGTAAAGAATGAAAGGCAAATGAGTGTGACATAACGTTTACTGATTTCGTGTGATCATATGCGCTAACCAATAATAGTATCCGCAACAATCTACTGCCCTACATTACGTAAAACATGCCGAATCGTTCAAAATATTGAAGTGATTAATAAAGAGGATGTAAAAGGGAGTAAGTGCGTTTCCGAACCCATGTACCTCATCAAAAAGTGTTCAATTTTTACACTCTTATTCTTTTACATCCTGTATATTTCAAAATAAGGACTACATTGTCTTTCATAGTCGTAGGAATATTAAGTCATATTGTTTTACTAGCTAAAATGCGGATATAAATTCCTAAAACTTCTCAAAATAAAACACTGAGTTTCAGATTTAACTGATGAAGAGATATTACGTTATTGAAAGAGAAACTTGGTTTAACAAAAATATCATAATTCTTATTTTATAAGTTGATCAGTATTAGTGAGACAATCATGGATAAGATCACAAAAGAGCCAGCTCCAGTGGTTTGGTTAGTGGAGAGGATGGTAGTGGGCGACTTCTCAATCTCACCCTAAATGCAGCTATGCACACAATCCATGAACCAGAATCAAATGGATTAAAACTATTCTAAATAAAACAATATTTAAAACATACTGAGACCTCACTATCGCAGTAAGAGAGATGGAGGAATGTAGTGCATGAAAGCCTCAACCCAACAAGTACGACGAGGGTGTGAAGTTGATTTCTTTGTTTTTCTTGACTTATATAACATTAGTAGTTCTAATCTTATCTAATCCATTGAATATGACCTTGGATAATAGAAATATGCTGTGGATTTGATTTTGAGAGCTAGTTATAACTTTTTTAAAAATAGAAAATAAAGTTAGCAAAGCCTTAATCAAAACAAAATCATTCCATATGCCATTAGTGGAGGGATTTCAACAATTCACTAACTGCTGTTAATTTCATGAAATACGTTTGTTGCTGTTCTATGTCTTTGATGAACAAACGAACTCTTGCTAAAAGCTTTCTAAAGGAACACTGATTGCATCGTAGCTGTGGGTGTAGCTATCATACAATGTTACAAGAAATGCTCAAAATATCCAAGAATAATAATAAAATAATATATCAGTATATTAAGAAAAAAAATATGTCTGTTTTTTAGAAATTGCAATAAATTTACTGTTCATAGTTTAAGTTACAATAATGAAACCTCTACACCTGATTAATCACTAAAAGAGGTGATGCCTCCTTGACCGGGTCTCTGAGCACAGAAGGGCTGTCCGAAACAGGAATCCGGAATATCTTATCTATCAACATGCTAGAACATTTCAACATACGATTATTATTGATCATCTGATCATTCTAGGAAAGTGTGATATAACTTTTAAAAGAAAATGCATGTAATCGTTTTTTTATTTCAGCAACAGTGGAAGCATACAACGATCATTTGTCTGTGCCAGCCATTGCTGAATAGGGTTTAAAAAAGAAACAGTGCAATAAAAATGAAATTATAAAATAGAAAAAAAAAGAGTGATAAAAAAAAAAAAAAACCAACCCTGGGTTTTTTGGTTTGTTTTTTTTTTTTTTTCCTTTTTATATCTGTTTACATTTATTATGTTTTAATTTTTATTTTTGCATTTTACAGAACATTACTCCAAACGACAGAATCATCTCTTTCTGACAAAGGAAAAAGAACCCAGAAAAAGGACCTCAAAACTCCATCAACACGTGGTGATGTTTATAAATACTACGGTTGAGAATATCCCCAGCAGGATTCCCATGTTTGCAGTTGCTTATACTAATGAGATGTCAACACTTCTCCACGGGGATGCCGCAGGGTTCACACTGTAATTTCATTGTATTTATAAAACCGACCACTTATTATGTATCTTTTACTTGAAAATAGTGACGGTCAGAGTAACTGAAACCCGAGGTCGTTCTTTGTAAATCTTTAATGTTTGGATTAAAACCTTTTAATGATTAACAGATGTACAGGCTTCATTATTGCAACTTAAACTATGTCTATTTTTTGTTTTGTTTTTTTCCGAATCTTTGTCTACTGTAATTCAGTTCCTATTGTCCACTTATTTTTTTAACGATTTCGCTGCGATTTGGTCATGGAATACCCAAGTAAAAAAATATCTAAAAGATGACAAAAAAAAAAAACAACGAAATATTCCAAATACTTTCCAATACGCTTCTTTACATTAAAGTCCTGAATTATCTCAGCGGGAATGTTTTAAATGAAATGAGATTTTTTTTAAAACATATTTTTTATAAGAAAGATATCAATTGCAAGGCACAAAGCTAAAGTTAGGATTCGCACTTCGAGTTGTCATCGGAAAGAGACTGGGACGGACCGTTTCGTCCTTATTAGGACTCCTCAGCCAGCCAAACTCCTCCGATCGGATGATTTTATTATATTTTTAATAACTTTCAAGAATAGAATTACTGTAATTCTATTCTTAAGTATCAGCTTCAGATGAAGTTAGTTCATCTCATTGAAACTCAGTGTATCTTTTTGGTCACTAGATTACATTTGAATTACAGACAATCATGTAAACTAAACATTCTCCACACTTACAAAAAATTCACTGCTAGCTTTATTCTTGGCAACAATTGAATTTATTAAGAACATCGAAATGATACAAGATAGTAACGATATTTTATGTAGTACTGATATCATTCACTGATTTTTAAAAACATGTAAATTGAAATAATGAATGCTTAAACCATAAACTCAATTTTTCATTTCTCGATTATTTCTGAATGACTTAAAATTGGTACAAAATATACAAATAAGCTTTCTGTATATATAAAAAAAATGTAATTATTTGAAACAAAGGAAGAAAACTTTTTAAAGTAAATAATAAATCAGAAAAAGATATTATAACTTTATTTTAGGATTTCTTTTAAAACAATCAATGCGCTGTAGGCAAAACAAAGCATTAAAAAATGCTAAAAACATTATGTTTGACCTGTTAAAAGCACAATTATAGTATTTATCCTTTACTATAACCTTAAAATCAGACGCAACCTTATTTTCAGTGTGTAACGTGTTTTTCTATTCAAAATGAGGTTGCTTTAATTTCAAGCACAAGTGGACTATTTAAATAGTCTTCGTCCAATAACTTTAAAGAGTGTATGAGTCTACACTACATAGAAAACTAGTTGCAATTATTCATTTGAATTATTAAGATTCACTGATACGAAAAGTTTAATTCGTTTCTTAGAGGGAGAATAAAGCATTAAAATTTCTCTGAACTTGAATTATTTTATCAAATGTAACTTATAAAAGCGCTGAATAATTAACATTATTTCTTTAGCAGTTATTATAGTGATTTGTTTTAAACAATTTGTTTTTATACAATTCATTTAAAACATTTTATACTTTAGTTAACAATAGTCCTCTTTAAGAGGTTTGTTAACTAAAGTTGTTGATTTAAATATAATATTTAAGTTTATCTGTCATTAAATTAACGACAGTTTCCTAACAAAAAAAAGTTGCTATTATTATTTTTTTCCCCCGAAGCGTCTGCTTATTACCACGAAAAACTGATGTTTAATATAAAATGTGTTTTAGTTTGTTACTAAATAAACGAAGTATCGTTAAAATTTATATTCGATTCTTATGAATAACATGATTTAAAAATATATGTTGTAAGTAAAATCTTTTATAAAATGACTTTATAAAAAATCCTTTTTAAAAAAAATTGCTGTTAAACAAGTTCGATTCTTTCTTATCCCATTTTTATTTTCAATTTATCTGTATTTCTGAATCAAAATTCTTTTATGTAAAATCTGTTTATTACCCAGATGTATGTTTTACCGAAGTTAGATATCATTCAGTTGGTGATGACTCTCTTTTAACTATATTTAAACTATTGTTTACAGTGATGAAATACCACTACTAATTTTAATTTTCCTATGTGCCATATAAATATCTGACTAATAAAGCCAGATCAAAATAGTATGAATAAACAAAAAAGATACAGACTACAGTAGATTCATGTCTTATCATATCGAGAAAGAGACCAAACAAAAAATGAATCCTAAAGATTACGCCTTGAGCGTTTAAAATGACGATTTCAGAGTTTCTTTAAATACTTAGGAAACTATCAACAAAAACGTCCAAGCAGTTAAGATCGACACGCTACACAAAATGGCCTACAGGATAAATGATCGAGCAATAATACTTCAACTGGCAAATAGCTGAAGGCAAATACTTTGATAATCTTTCTCGGGATTTATTGATTGTATTTCGTATGTACATACATATGTATGTATGTATGTATGCATGTATGTATGTATGTATGTATGTATGTATGTATGTATGTATGTATGTATGTATGTATGTGTAGGTATGCCTGTGTGCATGTATGTATGTAAGAAGAAACTCTATTATCGTTTCCATATCTGTAAAGATCCCAATTGTTCTTCTTTTTTGTTATCAAGCGCTACAACTATTGCTTGCATTGCTATTTATTAGCGATTATAATGAGAGTCTAATGACATACCTGTTGCTTTTATTTCTGTTAATTCAAAGACAAAATTTAATTTAAATTCCCCTTTGAAACCTTCTATTTTTCCAAATGTATTGCTATCAAAATAAAAGACTCATCCGAAACGACTGTAACATTCTCCTGATTAAGAAAATTCGAATCTCACTTTGATACTTTCGGTGATACTCTTTTTTTTTTTTTCCTTGTGTTTGAACTCTGCGGGGCCTTCTTCGATGATAAGTCAATGGGTTTTTATTAAGTGCATCAGAATTTGCTGGAAAGAAATATAACTTAAATGGAAACCCAGGAAATGAAGTCGTAATTCTACAGTGTATTCCAACCCGTTAATTTTTTGTCATCTATGCATTTGATTTACAATCTTATCCAGTTTCCATCGATCTCCCAAAAATTTCTACACCGATTACTAAAAATCACTGAGGTTGCTTTCTCTAAATCATTTCATTTAATATCGAACTTAGGCTTATTTTATTCGCTTATGAGTTTTTTTTGCTTATCGAGTTTATAAATTTATTCGTGAAAATTAATATTCAAACATGTGAATTCATCACTTTGAATTTAGATTCTTTCTAATTCATGAAAAGGAGTAGGAAGAAAAATATTGAAAATAAAAGCCAATTCTGAAAGAAACTTCATCTTTCATACTTCAAAGAAAATAGCTGAGACACGGAGGAAAGATGATACTTCTTAAGTCATTATTTATCTTCTATTAATTATCGTGTTACTAACTCCCCCTACACACACACACACACACACACACACACACATGTGTGCAGTCCTGAACTTGTACTAGATTAGGCTTTGCTTCAAATTTTAGATTAGATAACTATGGAGGGTCCTATAACTTGTCTTTGTATCTATATACGGAGTGACGTATATGCGGTCCAGAACTACAGTATGTCTTGCACATGTATGTCTGATTCTAAACTGTACTCTTGATTATAAGTGTTTCTAACATAATATAAGAATAGTCATTGCTCTAGTTATTATTATACTTATCAATCCATTGTCGATTGGCTAACCAATACTTCCGCAAAGGTTCTATTTGCAAACCAAACAAAAAAAAAAAGCATTCCCCCCTTCCCCTCAACCCTGGACATGTTTTCATGATATCGGTGACCATTCCAACCTGGAGATCTTGAATATACTGAGCTAAACACTGAAATTCGAGGAATCAATTGTGATTAATTCAACATCTATCGTAAAACATATCGACATTTAAGGATTGCTATTAAGCTACTTCTCTAAAGCACTAAAAAAAAGACAAAAAATTTGATTAATTCACAAAAAGAACTATCGGAAGCTCTATTGATAACTAACTGCTTAACGATGTAAATGGCATTGAAGTGGGGTTTTCTTTTTTATCTTTTTCACCGTTGATCAGCACCAAATGAATCAAAGATAATACAGAAAAGAGATAATCTTCCTTTAAAAGTAACCCTCCTAAGAAAATAGTTTTTTTATGACTTTTCTGCTATTTTAGGCCAACAAGGATAGATTTTTCACTCCTATGCATTCAATTTCTATAAAAATCAATAGAGATCTTTATGTAATCTCATAATATCAAAAAAAGTTGAATACAAATAAAAGATTTTGAGTTATGTTGATCACAAATAGATGGAGCGCAATCATAATTCTGCTTTGTTTCTCAAGTGTTTTTTGTTCTTACCCTGTTTTTTATTTTAAAGTTAATATAGACATTATTCTAATCCTACAATATTCTTTGAGACTATTAGTTGCGATGCCAATATTTCCTATATGAGAATAGTTATAGCTTTAAAGACAGCGCAGCAGCAAGGGTGGTGCAAGTGGTGCCCCTCACCAGGCACCGTATCATGGACAAATTTCTATTTAATAAAGAAATAAATTCAAGTAAAATAATTCATTAATTTTTATTAAGCAGTGTATTAGTAAGTGTACTAATTAAGTTTGTTTGACTCTTCAGTTAATTTTTAGATTATCTATTAGAATCTACATTAGTAAATCTCTTCATTCCGGGATAAAAAAGTAATATTACGAGTAAAAATAGCACTGTGAATATTGAGCTGTGATTTACTATTTTCTGAACCAGTATTTTTAAAAAAACATTGACTAAGAGTAAATTACACATTTCATACGATTTCTCTAATAAATGTTATTCAATAATTTTGTTAAATCATCAATTATAATAGAAACAAAGCTAGGATTGGTTCCAAACTCTCTTGCCTACATTATGAAAGAAACTAGCCTCGAGGTATTAATATATATTGCTAATATTTTCAACCAATTCTTAAAAAGAATAAAATAGAAAATGATATATTATCCGAAAAACATCACGAAAAATTTCAAGCAATTTTCATTTCAACTAAACTTCAATTATTTATTACAAATTTATTTGGTTTACTTAATTTTACGATCTTTATAATTTATCATCATTAATATGTCATTTTAACGATTTTTACATTTGTAAAACTCTGCTTGACTTTGTGCCTGTCACTTGAAGGAAAGCTTCATGGATATTGAGCGCTTAAAATCCTTTTTCTCAGATTTTCGTCAGGAGTGGAGTTGAGTCAGGACTTAGGAATGATTCTGTTTTGCTATTCCATATCTTTTTAAAAACTCCAAGAGTTTTTATCTAGAGTACCTCGATCCTGATATGAAGACACTTATAAAATGATATTTAATACGATACATTTCAAAATAATAAAAATAAAAAAAAAAATCTTGAAACCATTTTGTGATGGTGCATCTCAAGAGACTCCACAGCTATTTCACACGAGAATATCTTTACTAAATTTTGAATAAAAAACGCAATTGATCTCAGATTGGAAACACAGATTACTTATTTTATAAGAGACTTTAAAATCTGAATCATTAGACTTTAAAATCCAAAGAAATTAGAATACTTGCGATATCGTTTTTTTTCCGGAGCATTAAAAACTTATTATTCAGAAAATTTTTTAAAAAAATGATAAACTATTTAACATTTCTAATGTTCGTGATTTGGTTTTACAAAAGATTAATAGTTCTTTCAATAGTTTGAAAATTGTTCGTTACCCATAAATAAAAATGACAATACTTGTCAGCATTCAGACAAACTAAGGTAGGAATTTTTGCACAACTTACCAGCGTGAACAGCTTGGAAATAAAGTACAATGAGACCAACCAAAAGAGCTAGTAGTTCTGTTTTAATCCTAAGTGCGAAGATCATGGTGCTGTACTCGGAGGCGGCGGCCGTGTTGTTGCCACAGCTGAAGGCCGGTGGGAGACTGCTTCGTTCTTTCCTTGTTTACTATCGTTTCGAAGCTCAGGTGCTAAAAAGCAGAGCGACTGTTTATGCCCCTTGATTTTTTTTTTTCCTCTGAGTTTAAGGTCAGTCAGTCCTTCCAACTCTTCTTCGTTCTTTCGGAGATTGACCGTGAAACTTCCCCCTCCCTCTTCACCACAACTTCCTTCATTCTTTCGTTGTTTTCATATTTTTTTTTTTCAT
Source organism: Thereuonema tuberculata (assembly GCA_023159025.1). Taxonomy (NCBI): domain Eukaryota; kingdom Metazoa; phylum Arthropoda; class Chilopoda; order Scutigeromorpha; family Scutigeridae; genus Thereuonema; species Thereuonema tuberculata. The sequence continues at coordinate 154,618,113 of JAFIDM010012231.1, forward strand.
CTCCCTTCTGCTTTTCTTTCTCTTTACCCATCCCAAACTCGAAAAATTCCCAGGCAATATCTTATTATTTACATTAAGATTTCTTCTAGTTCAGATTTCTCGATATTAAATCACTAAATTATTATTATTGTCTTTTTATTGAAAAGGTCCTGTTCACTATTTTTTTTGTATATTTTTCTAATGTGTTTTGTATCCATTATAAAGGAAAAAAATAAAAAGGTTCATATTAAATATTTGTTTTTAGGAAGTTAAACAACCAGAAATAGGATAACAAAAGAAGTTACTGAAACAACATGAAGCACACTTCCTTAAATGTTATTTTTTTATTTTTCTTAAAGTCATGAAAGTTCTGTAAACGAGACGTTCCCGTTTATTTTTAATTTTTAATATTTGTTAAATACAGACAGTAGCTATTTTTCATTTGCTCACATGATTTACATAAGTTGCGAAATTCTAACTAACTAACAATCTTAAATTAATGCGTTAGCTAAAAGGATTCATATTTATAGGACATCGGAAGCGCAGTAGTGCCTCAAGGAATAAATTACACAAAGAAAAACTCACTAATGGAAAAAACGAGTGAGAAAATTCATGTGCCACGACGAGCGGCCTCAATGAATTTTTTTAAAGTATAAGACTTCCCTGTCTGCGCATTTGAAGTATAACTGCGCATTTGAAACGTTAAAAAACAACAATGGATGAGATTCATCTAGTTTCATCTACTAATTTAAAAACCGTTTATTTAAGATTTTTAAAAAAACTTATTTAAGTTAATCTACTACTTAATTGGGAATTCAATTATGTTTATCTTGTTACTGAATTCACACGAAGTTAGACAAAGAAACTCATTTCCGTAAAATCAGTTTTAAGTCGATATTTCGTGCATGGGATGGCTTCGAATCCTGAGTTTGACTTTGGCGTGGCATATCCGGAAGCTTTTCCTAGCCGTCCAGGGCCGTCCTGGAAGTCCTCTGAGACTGAACTTCCTTTGCGATTTTCCTCTCCATTCATTGCCTAATAGTTACCTATATACCTTTGTAGGTTATGTAGGTTCTTTGGTAGATATTGGCGTATCGAGAGAGAGGCTGGTACGGGTTGTAATCCTCCCATTGGAACCGAAAATAAAAAAAAAGTCTAGGATTTTGGAGCGTTTTTGGTTAGAAAGTACATCGCTTTGTTTGTAATCCTCCTCCCTCATTTCAAGGACACGACATTTGTTGAATTATTGTCATAACCCCTCCCATTCCCAAATTCTTGCTATCCTTATTTTAGTAGACTTCATCTGATCTCGTTGTGAAGTTGTGACCCTCTAATTTAACATTATTTGGATCTTGAAAATTTTATTCTTGAAGTTGTCCTTAAGCTTAACTTAACAAAGTGCAGAAATGCTAGAATAATATTTAAGATTAAAATGAATTATTCTGTTGTTTTTTTTTGTTTTTTTTTTAAATATTACTTAGGATTCATATAAAAATTTAACATATATTAAAAACGTTGATATAAGTTATTATTAAAAGTCATTGAGGACAGTATACATTATCTTTAAAAAAAAATTAGCACATTAAAAATACGACCAGGTTTCAATCGGCGAACCGATTATTTATATCCACTTGTAAATAATCTGTTCGCCGATTGTAACCTGGTCGCTGTTTTTAATGTCTTAAATATTTTTTTTAAGATAAAATGTAGGTCTGGCCTCAATGACATTTAATAATATACGTAGGATTCATTTATAAGAAAAGTTAATCGTATAAAAACCACAAAATAAATAAATAACTATTATAAATAAGATATAGGGAATGGAATTTTCTAATAATCGTGCTGTAAAAATATTGCTGGAAAGACAATAATTTTCTAACTTTATCATTAAATTTGCAGCTTTTCTATTAGACGTAGTGATAGCTAGACTTGTATGTTTATGGTTCCGGAACCTCTAGGCCTTATTTCTTCAAAAATTGATTTATTTATGAGCTCTCATTCCGTAGCATTTGTTTACCAATAAAATTCCAACTTAGTAAGATAAGTAATTTATGATTGAGAATGGTTACTGCGATTTAACGACAAACTTATTTTGATGTTATTTTACTCCTAGCTTCTTATCTGTTGATCCGACAAATTAAATATCAACACCAAATAACATATCAATCAATAGATCTTTCTTTTAATAATGAAAATCTATTATTAAAATTTTAGTTTCTTATTATGTTTGTACCAAACTCATCCTCTCCATTCGTAGTACGCTTAATAACAAGGGAATTTGCGTGACCTCGAACGCTGAGAATCCCACGAAAATGTGCTTAGAATATAAATCGCTCATGCCAAAAACAGTGGAATGAGTCATTCTCTTGCAAAACTGCATGTCTTACCACGAGAGACATTTGAATGATTACCTATTGAAGGGTCTAAGAGAGGAACTTTGTAATGCGAAGAAACAAAATATCGATATAACAGCACCAAAAACACACATACAGTAAACTCCCGATTATCCGCAGACCTCTCCTGTTTCATTTTTTTTTTTTTTTTTGTGTACTATAAAAATACGAATTAAATAAATAAATAAATAAATCTAGAATAAGGTAAACCATAAAAGAGGTTAACAAAGATTAGATTAGATTAATTGAAAGTGGGTGGCATGACTGCCTAGCACGTCGACCTGAAAGATCTTTTGTACTATCCCACGAAAAGAAGGACAGACGGAGAGAAAGAATGGTGGGAGAAGTGCAGGGGAAACGGGAGAACCCCGGAAAAACCTGCCCAGCGCGGATCGCCACCATCAACGAAACCCACATGAGAACCGAACCCGGGACTCAGAGGTGAGAGGCCACTGTCTTAGCGACATCGCCAACCGCGCGGCCAAGAGGTTAACAAAGTAAATGAAGAGAATTACAGACAAACAATTTAAAGAACGATCTTGTGGGCGGAGCTTAGGTCGGCAGGTTACACTAAACTACGGGAGAGCCTTCCCTTAATAATAAAATTTAAAAATAAATAAATAATTTAAAATAAAATAATTGTTTATAATGTACGTACTGTAACTGTATGTATTGCCATTTTAATGTAAATAAAACATGTTAACATGCATTTTTGTGTTGATTTTTGTCCTTTTTCGTCCTATTTCGGATTATCCGCGGAATTCGCTTATCCGTGGTTGCCGCGCCACCCAATTCCGCGGATAATCGGGAGCTTACTGTATTTCAATGTCGTGACTATGTATTGCTATATTTCCCTCTGCTTAAAATAATTATGCAGGTACACTATTCACAGAATTAGATGAAGTACGAGTGCAGGTACAGCATGCCATTGTCGGATGGCGCTAGCAGACAACAGCTGAGTTTTGCATGGGAATGACTCATACCACTGTTTTAGGGATGAGCGATTTATATTCTTCGCACATTTTCGTGCGGTTCTCAGCGTTCGAGGTCACGCACTTCTCTTGTAAGCGACTATGAAAATTAAATGAATGAAAATAACGTTCCTGTAAATCTTCTTCATCATACTCCTTCTAGATAGATCATCTCCTCAATATGTTTTTTTTAAATATCAAAATATCAAACGGCAATTCGAATTCAAAACATTAATTTTTTAATTCTATTAAAACTGTTTCTGTTTCAATGTATTAAAACTTGGAAATAGAGGGAAACTTTGTAATTACAGTCAAAATTCTCACTTTTCTTATTTCAGTCTGTCTATTGTCTGTAACTTAATCTATCCTTGCATCTAATGTAACGAGTCTTTCTCTCTCCATAATGTTATCAACACAGATCACCAATATTTGAAATCCAAATTGCCAAAGGTTTACCTGAATGAACAATGAACTTTTTTATCAGTGAAAATATGCTGATATTCCTTATAAATGAAAAAAAAAAAAATAATTCATGTTAATTTCAATTTATTTATTTATTTATTTTTTTATAAATTTAAGAAACGAATTAAGAGCTAAGAATTGAATGTACAACATTTAGAATTCCTTTGCAAATACTAAAAGAATTACATTTGGTTCTTGAGTTAATTTCAGTCTGTAATTATTTACTGTATGTAGGCTATCCTTTTATTTCTGGAATAAGTAAGGACTGTAAATAATGCAAATTCACCTTTTAGTTGCAGTTCTTCGGCGCCCTTCATTTAAGGTCAAATTCCGATCAGCTTGATGAACGAAAAATAAAAGGTTCTCACGAATGAATTCGAAGAAATCCTTCTTCAGTAGGAATCGAATCTAATTCAATAGTCAATAGCTGCACCTCCATTGTCAAGGTTATGGAGTTTATCGAGATTCTTCCCAGAATTCTTCTTTTACAGTATATTGTTTCGCTTTGTTTTTTTATTTCTTTAATATTATTTTACCTGCTTAACAGTTAAGTGGGACTTGAAAATAACATTCTGTTGTATTCCCACAACCAAAGGACCACTTGAGGATAGGCGGGGCTTCGTAGTTACAAAATATCCCACAAGGCTACTGCTTGGCTTGTGGTATAAACAAAGCCATATGCTTGTAAAAGATTTGATGTGGATTAAGCGATTGTAAGCCTTCCAAAATTTTCATATCGGATATAGAGTTGATTATAGCCTATTGAAGAAGACGACAGCAATATATTTTCAAAGAATGATATAATTTAATGGACCACTTGAGGATAGGCGGGGCTTCGCAGTTATAAAATATCCCACCAGGCTACTGCTTGGCTTGTGGGATAAACAACGCCATCTGCTTTGTTTTAATCCGTGTAGATAAGGAGGAAATGTTATATTAAAGAAGACTATTCCAAGCGTTTTTACAGAATTATTACAATAAGGAACTGCACAGTACTGAACCATTCCGTCTTGAAATATCAAAAATCGACATAGAGGGTAAATTAAAAGATTTGATGTGGATGAAACGATTGTAAGCCTTCCAAATTTTCACATCGGATGCAGAGTTGATTACAGCCTATTGAAGAACACGACAGCAATATATAATCAAAGAAGGATATAATTTTATTATTTTTAAATATTACAAATACGTCTGGACGGCATCGACAACACGTTTGCTTTTGTAAAGGCTTATTGCTATCAAGACGACAAAAAAAAATGAAGCAGTAAGACTTCTATATTTTAAAAGAAGAAATACCGATAGCAGTCTCTAAGCCACGGCAGCATTCTGTGGCTATAAAACAAGTTCAGCAATTTCATAATATTAACGTAGTATTTCGTACTCGTAAGTTAACTGCGCTATATATAAGATATGGATCGCTACATTGTTTTGCAATTAAGTATGACGCTACAGTAATTCGACGTCGTTACTTATTTACTCTGTCGAATTTTATCTTCCATTCCAAAGACATTTCCTTGGAATGGAACATAAAATTCGAAAGAGTAAATAAGGAACGATAAAAATTTGTAAAATTTAAATTTTTATGTCTTAACTGTTATTTTTTTTTTTATGTATTTTGCATAAATAATCATCACATTGTATGCGATTTGGTTTTTGTTTTTTTGTTTTTTCCATTTCTCTCTTAATAGTATTCCTTAATTCTCAACAATTTGTAACTATCGATTTTATAATTAAATTTCAGAAAGCACAACCCCCCCCCCAAAAAAAAAAATCTAGAAAATTATTTTTTTTATATATATTTATAACTTTGATTATCAAGCAGTTAATTAATTCTATCAAATTCAGTATGACGCTATTGGATAACGTATTGGGGAAAAATAATATACTAAATATTTCTATAAAATTCGATAATTTAATTGCAAATAAATTTTTAATTTTAATTGTATATTTCAATAGAAATAAAAAACAAAAAACATCTAAGCATTATTGCAAATTTAGCTTTGTAATTTACGTTTGAATAAAATTGTTTTATATTCTTAAAAAAAAAAAACTCAATTGCTGAAGTTCTTATAATAATAATACAGCAGTAATTCAATAAAACATTCCTTCGTCAGAAAAAAATAATATAATATGGAATTATAAAAAAATAATCCTCAAGATTTGAACATTATAGTGTTCTTCAGAGTTTTAAATTACCTTTGCAAATATATACAAATTATGAAACTGCTTTCTTATCTAACTTCAGTTTATGTCTTGGTGACTTCATTTTCTTCAGTAAAATGAAGGGAAAAAAAACACTTGGCACAGCTTTATTCTTCAAAAATTTCCTGTTTCGGAATTATCACGCAATAATTAAATGGTAAAAAATGTTTTGAACAAAGACTACGAAATAGACGATTTTCGTATATCCCGCCGAATCTTTATTTCGCACATTTTGATTTGCTGAAACCTTATGGAAGGATATTCCAAGCGATTTTACAGAAAAATTACAATAAGGAACTGCACCGCACTGAACCATTCCGTCTTGAAATATGAAAACTCGACGATTTTTTAAGTAATTCACACTAACTTATAGACTCGCCCTATTGGGTTTCTAGTTGTTTATCCCACAAGATCTCTCAGCATGTGCTTAACACGTCATACGTGACGTTGGTAGGGGCGTAAACCTCAAGTGGTCCATTAGAACGCTTATATAGAAAGACATGTCTGTTTATTCACAATTATGATTTGTAGATACACCCTAATACCAATGCAATGCCTTTTACTAAGAACAGCAGAAAGTTTATTAGGAAAGTCAATCATTAAGAAAATCTTATAATCTTAAATAAAACAAGTCAGATATTTAATTCAAGTGATCTCTAATTATGATACATACATTTCAAACATTTGTTTTTTGTCTTCGTTTATTTCAGTTTTATTGATAAGTAAAACTAAGATTTTGGCTTGCATTTAAGTACAATTCATTTAAAATATTTTCATTTGCTTTCATTTAAAAAATGACTAGTAATCAATGTTTGCCTTCAATACTTCGACTCCTTACGATAAAGATTAGACTTCTTCTAGATTAATCTCCATTAAATTTTGTATACATACTTGTTTACATTGAGAAAATCAGATTATTCTAACATCAGTCAATCAATTGTACAATTAATCACGTTTCTTGACACTTTTTAATTGGTTTCCAGTTTACTAGAAAAATTATAAAAACATGGTCTCAGTTTAGTGAAGAAATGTTTTCAAATAAATATACCCAGATATATCTATCAGTACTATTGCGAATTTCAATTGATAAGTAATTTAGACTTACATTTATCATCAAACATCTTCTTAAACTCCAAGTAATGAACAAATACAGTGGGTTAGTCTTAATATCAAATGAAATTATCAGATGGATTACATTAAGATCTCAAATCGTTTAATCTTATTTCGCGATTAGCAAAATTAGGAAAAACCTTTTAATATTCAAATTGTGAAATCTGCATTTCTTGCATATCTTTTTTTCCTGTTGTGTTTTTTTTCTTTGTTGATTTTTCAGAACTTTGATCCATAAAAATAGCCGTTAGACAGTCGTGAGCTTAAAATCTTATAAATATAGTCAGAGTTGAGTAAGAATAAATGAATATCTAATATGTTTTCCTTTTCTAGTCCATTGACATTCGAATCAGTCAATTTCCTCATTGAAAATGCATTGGATTAATTTTCATAAGAAAAGAAATTCTCTTCCATTTATAATCAGATAAAAACACTTCCCGCCTTTGAAATTTACAACATAAAAGAATATAATTTCATGTAGAATGTGTTCAATGGGTTAATGAAGATTTTTATCTACTAAACTGACGTCTGGCAACTGTTTCATTCTTCGTGTTTATATTTCTGTCCTTTGGTTGTTCATCAAGGAACATATTTCTATTAAACCTCCAATAGAAACTTCTACTTCCTGAATTTTGATTATTTTTTTATTTTTTTATGAAGAATGAAGACGATTAGAGGATTAACCAAATAAAATCATCATAAAAATGTATTAAATCAGTTCTTCACAAAATTTCCTTGCCGAAGGGTTCTTAAGATTACAATCAAAAACTGAAATTATTCCATCCCTAAATATGGTTTCAGTTTTGAAGTTCTTTATATATGTTTACTTATTGTTATTCGCATACTTAGGATTTTGATAAGACTGTACAAATACATATAAAAAGCAATAGTAATAATAACCTTTAAAATACGGTATGTATATAAACTAAGTTACACAGAAATGTAAATGTTACAAAGAGATGAAAATAGTAGTTACCTACTTAGTTTTTGCTTTTGTAATTAAATATTACTGTTAGGTTAATTATAATCGGACTGTTCACGTGACTCCTACCCTGACGGTAGAGATGAGCGACGTCTGTTTGACTACAAGACAAAGGAATATAATTTATGTGTGAAGGGGATAAATCCTAGTTGGTTTGATATAATAAGACGAAGAAGAAGATATATTTAATGTGAACTTTCTCATTTAGTGCTAATATTGTCAGATAGTTCGCGTACCGTAATTTGGAAATCACTCTATTAAATAATCACACCAGTTTTAAAACTTCTTAAATGCCATAATACTTAAATACTACATAAAACAACAACGTAAACATCTCCTGGCGATATTTCGTCTTTTTTCTCAAAGACTTTGACGAGCCATTATGGGATGGAGAATTAACATCTCTTTTTCCCAACCCTAAACTAATAATAGACTACTACAAAACAAGAACTTAAACAAAGGAAAACGTGATATCAAAACACGTGCCTAAATTTCAAATTTATTGTTTACAAATATTCAATTTTCAATTTCCTTTATTATTTTTTTTTAAAATATTCAATTTTTCTTTAAAAATTAAATATACAATTTTTTAAAACATTTTTCCTTTGGCATTTGAGAAGTTTTAAGTTGATTATCCATTGAGATATGGTGTTAGATTAGGTAAAGTTTGCAGCTCACGAATTTGGATAATGAAAAAAATCTTCAAAGTTAAGTAAAAAGGAATGATAAAGAAGTTACAGCGGTGAGTAAATTATTTTCGAGCTTTCGAAGATAGAGGAAGAAAAGGGAAGAATGGTGTTTATCAAGATCTATGAAAGCTAAAGAGAGGATACGGAAGTTTTGATTTTTTAAAATCTTTGAAGATTTTCTTAAGACTTTTTACAAAAATTAGGACTATTCGGAAATAAACATTTAAAGGAATTGTTAGTAAAGGAAAAAAGTTTTAAAAAATTGTATATTTAATTTTTAAAGAAAAATTGAATATTTAAAAAATAAAAAATAAAGGAAATTGAAAATTGAATATTTGTAAACAATAAATTTGAAATTTAGGCACGTGTTTTGATATCACGTTTTCTTTGTTTAAATTCTTGTTTTGTTATATTATTAGTTTAGGGTTGGGAAAAAGAGATGTTAATTCTCCATCCCATAATGGCTCGTCAAAGTCTTTGAGAAAAAAGACGAAATATCGCCAGGAGATGTTTACATTGTTGTTTTGAATAGTCTAGTATTTAAAAAAAATCACACCAGTTCTTCCAAACTCTCACCAATTGTTCTATTTATTTTAAGACTGAAGACTTGTTTTTCTAAGTCAATTACAGAAAAATACTTTTTTTTTTTTTACAAATGAAAAAATTACAGAATGTCGGAATCAATCTAAAACCCGAAAAGCTAAAACAAGCAATAAAAAACTCGCTAAAAGGAAAAATTGGGAGAAAATTCATGTGCACGCTTCACGCGGCCTCTATGAATTTTTTTTAGTGCAAATTGCTTGTTTTAGCTTTTCGGGTTCCACATTGATTCCAACGATTTCTCATATAGGTCCGAGTAACGAGACCTGGGTGTGTATTTAGACTGCTCCTAGCTGATGATCGCCTTATTAGCGTGAAATAGCTGTACTAGGATGTCATTTAGTATACAATTTGGTCTCACCCTTTATTTTGAAAAAATTATAAATTTGATAGTTTCTGATTAAAATTAAAAATGCTGTTTTATTTATTTATTTATTTATTTATTTATTTATTTACTTATTTAGTTTAAATTATCCACAATGAAAAATACTGAATTCAGTTTTTTATGTTTTTTTGAAGACTGTTGACAGAATAACATATTTTTGAAAGAATGAGATAGGATCGTTCTTTATCTTTGCAGATAAATAATTATAACAAACTATTCACATTTACTTTTACCTCCTTCTGCCCAAAATCCAAGGTCCGATATCTTATTAAAACAAAAACAAAAAATTATTAAGGAACAATTTTAATTTTCCCGATTTACATTAGATAAGCTTCACTTCATATTTTCGCTGGATAAAATCTTTTGAAAAGCATTACTTTAAAAGTCAGCTATTGTTCCACTTTATTATTTGAAGTAAATCGTATGAACTTTATAATCAATCTATACAATATTCTTAAATGAATTTAGTGCACTTTTAAGATAATAAAACGAAGGATCGCAATTTAGTGGGCCTAATTTTTCTTAATAAGAATATCCTTCACTGGAGAAACCAAATAATCTTGGGTTTTTTTTTCCGTTATTAGAACATTCTTTCCAGATTGAAACAAATCACTCCTTTTTTGTAATAGCTTTATTTAGTATTTATTGATTAAATAACAAATTATAACAAATATATAAAAAAAATAATCTTAAGAATTACAACGACTTTTTTCTGAAATACCAAAATTTAACAAAGGACAGCTCGAATTTATAAATATTAATATTTACAAATTACTACAGTATATAAATAATTCTATTTATTTATTTATTTATTCATTAATCTGGGATAATTTGAAGAGCAGTACGTCTGAAGATGGTTTGATTTCTATTTATTTAATTTATACACAATTTAATTTGTTAATAGCTAAACTCAACACAGCATCGAAGTTACCTTTAAATTGAGGAGATTCAACGTTTAACAATGAACCACAGTGAAATCTATTTGAAATACATGGTTGCTTCCACTGAACAACTGCTTTCTTTCAGTGGATTATCACAAGTCATCAGATATTTCATTTTTATCGAATTTGCAAATGATGCAAAATGCTGTGTTCAGTCTCAGTGTTTTTTATTATCTCCATCCAATATATTCATCCTTGTTTTTCTCCTTCAGCCAATCATGTAAGGGTTGGAAATAGTCTAGTAGTGGGCGGGCATCTATCTTAAAGGTCTTACCTCCAGTCAAAATATCGAGGACCTCAGGCCACGGACGAGATGAACCTAATTTCAAAGCCGAACTGAAAATATAAAAAGAATTATTATAATCGATAATACATTGACATGTAAAGCAATTCAAACTTCCTCCAACTTATGAGAAAACTTAGTAGATGATGACAAAGTGCAGAAAAGGCAAAATACTAAACATTGCAGCCTGTGGTTTTTATGAAACTAAACTGTGTAATTTAAATCGAATTGTTTATTCTGTAAGTAATTATATTGGAATGCACCTATAGTATTTTTTTTTTTTAAAAAAAAGGGTTTGCCATATTTGGTCATTACGTAGCGATCGATTTTGTCTGAATAAACTTCACCAATCATGATAAAAACATTAATTAATAATATTAACATTAAAAAAAAATTCAATAAAATAATTAAAAAAAAAAAACACAAAATTATTAAAATAATAATAACAATAATATAGAAATGTATCCGTAATTGTAGAAACTACAAAAACCAGAATGTTTTCGTAATGTTTGTAAGATTTCAGTTACGAATCTTAGCAATAGATGGCGTTGTTACGTCCTGGAAACATCAATCCATAAGGAAACTACGTCGCAAAAGCTCTTCTTTCATGGACTGAACTGTAGAGGATTTTGATTCATGTTTATTAATTAATTTTTATTTATTTTATATAAATTTTATATTTTAATTTAAGCGAATGAAACTTAAGTTTTTATCTAAAGCTTTGCTCTTTTTATATAGTTTTATTTAAAAAAAAAAACAAAAAAAAACTGCAAGTCGACTTTAGCCTAGGGCCTCTCTTAACCTAAACCTCATCTAAAGTAAATATTTAGTTTCATTTTAGTTTAGTTTTTTACTTGTAACTACTAAGTTATCAAAATAATAAATTAACGATAATGTTAATATTTTTCAATCGCTTTTATTACTAATATCTTATTTTTAAAAAAAATGAATGATCGATAACAGCTTTTCCAAAAGAAATTTTCAAATTTCGATCGAAGTCGCGAATTTTTGATCATTAAGAATGGTCAAAATGATTTTTATTTTAATGGGAATTCGAATCTGAAGTCCTTTTACCTACATCTGTAACCGCTACAGAATATGGGATTTAATTTGAGACATTTGTTTCGAAAATCAGCAACTACATTTTTTTCTCTCCAGTAAATGTTGAAAGAGACCTGATTATTATTATTATAATGTTTGTATGTTTCAAACCTTGGGTTTCCCCAGCAAAAACAATATGGAGGGTCAACGACCAAAGCACATATTGCCAAGATGTGTGCAAGAATGATTAGGGATGTGTGGTTGTGTCCATAAATTTCCTAATGTGTCCATAATTATGCGTGTTGTGTTGAGTATCACAGCCTTCTGCAGTTGTGCATAAGTGTTTTTGTGAAGTCCTAGTGTGCTGAGACTGTGGTGCAACGTGTGAAGTACTAGACCAGTGGCGGACAAGACGATGGGTACAACACGTACTCGGTCCTGCCTCGACTGCTTCTGGAGCTCATGTGCTAAATCGGTGTATTTACTGATCTTGTCTGCATGAGTTTTCTGCATGTTCTTGATGATAGGCACTGCAATATCAATGAGGTAGGTCTGTTTGTTGAGCTTATCAACAAGTGTGATGTCAGATCTGTTGTGATGTATGGTTTTGTCTGTGTGAATGGAGCGATCCAGTACAGCTTATGTGAGGGTGACTCTAATACGCTGTGTGGTATGTACTTGTAGTACGGGACCGTGTTCTTAATAAGTCAGTGTTTGTGTGCTAACTGTTGATGAACAATCGACGCTACCTGATTGTGTCGGTGGAGGTAGTTTGTTTGGGAGAGAAGGGAGCAGCCTGATATTATGTGGTGATCGTCTCATGCGTAGTGTGGCATTTCCTGCATCTGTCGTCATGTGTGTTTGGGTCTTGTAGGATGTGTTTCTTGTAATTGCGTGTGGGGATGACTTGATCCTATCGCGATCATGAACCCTTCGGTCTCCCCAAACAGCTCACCACTCGTCAGCCATCTGTTCGACGCTTCCATGTCGACATGAGGCTGGCTGAGTTCCTGGCGATGTCTTCCATGGAGTTCCTTACGAGCCCATGATTCACGCAGCTGCTGTGTGTGGGTGTCGTGGGTGGTGAGTGTTAGAGAAGGGTTTGCGAGGTCCAGGGGTGTGAGGTGTGTGTCAGCTCACATTATTATTATGTTTGTATGTTTCAAACCTTGGGTTTCCCCAGCAAAAACAATATGGCGGGTCAAGGACCAAAGCACATACTGCCAAGTGTAAAGATGTGTGCAAGAATGATTAGGGATGTGTGCTTGTGTCCATAAATTTCCTAACTATGCGTGTAGTGTTGAGTACCACAGCCTTCTGCAGTTGTGCATAAGTGTTTTTGTGATTTTATTATTATTATTATGTTTGTATGTTTCAAATCTTGGGTTTCCCCAGCAAAAACAATATGGCGGGTCAAGGACCAAAGCACATACTGCCAAGTGTAAAGA
>JAFIDM010012231.1:154632434-154677156 GCA_023159025.1 Thereuonema tuberculata
TATTATTATTATTATTATTATTATTATTATTATTATTATTATTATTACAAAAAGATTCAAACCATGGGTTTCCCCAGCAAAGACAATATGTGGGTCAAGGAGCAAAGCACATATTGTCAAGTGTAAAGAAGTGTGCAAGAATGATTAGGGATGTGTGGTTGTGTCCATAAATTTCCTAACTATGCGTGTTGTGTTGAGTATCACAGCCTTCTGGAGTTGTCCATAAGTGTTTTTATGAAGTCCTATTGTGCTGAGGCTGTGGTGCAATGTGTGAGGCACCAGAACAATGGCGGACAAGACGATGGGTACAACACGTCCTCGGTCCTGCCTCCACTGCTTCTGGAGCTCGTGTGCTATTATTATTATTATTATTATTATTATTAAAAGGGTGAGAAAAATCTGAAAATGCACAAATTCCTCAGGGAAGTGGGACCCGGTTGAAAGCAAACAACTAAAGAAAAAACGCTGTAACCATTACAGCAAAATTATCTCGGCCAGCTTTGAGCTCGGCTCGAAAGGCATTTAATAAAAGCATAAGGCCCAACGAAAAGTCGAAAACTTAATAATAAAGAAGGTTTAACGTGCATAAATGTAATATGAAAAGGGTAAGAAAAATCTGAAAATGCATAATTTTTTTTTTTTCCTTTAGTTGTTTGCTTTTAACCTGGTCCCACTTCCCTGAGGGGGAGACGGGATCATAGGTATCGACGCATTCCGAGCTCCATTATCAAAGCTAAATCTGGCTGATGAGTCCTAATAAGGATGAAACAGCTGTCCCAGATTGCTTTTGATAATGACTCAATGCGTTAAAAGCAAACAATTCTTACGAATTTGTGCATTTTCAGATTTTTCTTACCCTTTTCATATTACATTTATGCACGTTAAACCTTCTTTATTATTATTATTATTGTTATTATTATTATTATAAATATTTATGTATCGATTTCTCCTGGAAGTTCGAATGTACTAGGCCTATATTTATTTTGATTACTACAGATGTGAACGAAAGTAGCTGTAAAAAGAAACTACACAAGCAAATATCTCACTACTGAAAAAAAATCACTCTACTAAATTTTTGAAACTATGAAAAAAAAAATAAAAAAATCAACAATCTGATTTCAAATTGTACCGACAGCTCCATTAAAAAAAGAAAATATTGGGAAACGGAGGTAAAATGAGAGATGCGACAAACAAGATGGTGAATTTCATCGAATAATGATTGTTGTGACAGATATTAGAAGTTCTTGTAAATTTCGATCTTCATCAAACCTTCAATAGCATTGCAATTACTAGCAAGGAACTTCTTCGCAAAAAACGTTTTTGCTAGAGCTATTGTAAAAGAAAATAAAATGTCTTCAATAAGAATTTTCTATATAAATTGAAAAAGCAATCTCAGTAACTGTTTGTTGCTACTGAAATTTTACGAATTAGTACTGTCCTCCCAATGAATGATGGCCACCCTGTTTTTGTGAAATCTGCGCATGTATCATCGATTAGTCTGGTCAGGCACGTCCGTCTGATTTCATGAAAGGACGCCGCCATTGTGCTAATCGCTTGTTACTTTGCAAAAGAGCATTGTATTTATAAATAATATATATTTATTTATTTATATAAATACTTATTGTTAACAACTGGTATTGAAATAACGCTAAATAGTCGAGAGAACTTTTAATTTGGCGTTATCAACATGTCTTTCTCAGTGAAAACAGACTACGTCATCCATTGTGACAGGAAAACATAATTGATCAGCTACCGGAAGGGCTGCGCAGTTCAAACTTCCGCCGGTCATCTTTCATTTTGAGGACAATAAACCTTTTAGTAAAAAGAATTAACAAGAACTTTAATTAAGAAATAGGTAAAAAAAGGACGGCACAACGCTAAAGCAAGGAATTCGCATCCTGAGCTGTCACAGGGAAGAGACTGGGACGGACCGTTTCGTCCTTCTTAGGACTCATCAGCCAGCCAAACTCCACCCTTGACGGACTCAGAAGGTACGAGAGGTTAGAATCCAGGGTCTCGCTCCCGAGAGCGGGACCTCCCCCCATTGCAGGACCAGGAATATTTGTTTTAGGATTTCTTCGGGGAGAGATCCCGCCATCGGGAGCGAGACCCGGGATCTTAACCTTTCGCATCTTCTGAGTCTGTCATCGGTGGAGTTTGGCTGGCTGATGAGTCCTAAAAAGGACGAAACGGTCCGTCCCAGCCTCTTTCCGGTGACAGCTCAGGATGCGAATACCTTGCTTTAGCGTTGTGCCGTCGTTTTTTTTTACCTATTTCTTGATCTAATCAGGCACGTTAAAATTTTCTCTTCATTTTAAGAACTTTAATTGTTTCAAATCTCCTTCTTCAAAGATGTCATCTGCTAAGTTAAAAAACAAAACAAAAAAACTTTCTTCTGTAAATAATGAAATAATTTAATTAGTTTGTTACAATCAGTATTAGAAAGTTATTTATAAGTGAATCGTCCACAGAAGAAAGTTGAACCAAAAAAAGTAAATTTTATATGAGGTAGAATTTTTTTTTTTCTTTTGCTATTATGTAATCATAATTTTGAAAAAAAAAATAGTTTGCTTATCTATTAATTCCTATTAAATGAATTTGAATTTAAAAAAAAAATACAGACATTCCTAGAAAAACATTATGACTTTCTCGTGAATAAAAAGTAGCATTTAATTTCTATTTTATTTTTAACTAGCTGTACTCGGCATATTGCTAGTTGCAGTGCCACTCAAATAAAGAAAGTGTTTGTGTTTTATTTCTGTTTATTGAAGTGCTTTTGGATACACAATATTTGTTGTTTTTCCGTCTGGTGCATACACGAATAAATCAGAAGGTTTTTCCGACGCGTGAGCAGGCCACATACAGCTGTCCATGTATGAAACATGGATTTTCCAAATTTAGTCCACACACTTGTAGCGATTGTCTCTGTGCTTTGCTGATGGTCATTGCAAATGCGAGTCGCATCGGAAACTGCAAATGTTGAAACCGGAAAAACCCTCATTTGTTGAAACGACTGGCGCATCAGATATTGTAAAATGGTTCTACTAATTTAGAATCCTTCGCGGGCGTGCGCACAACAACTCACCAAAGTTTCATCGCAATCTGTTGAATGGTATAGGAACGCATATGGGACAAACAAACAAAGAAACATTCATTTTTATATATTAAGATTACGGTATGTCTAATTTAAAAGTTAACTTATGCGAAATCTAAAATCTTATTATCGGAAAGAAGTTAAATTTATTTATTTGTTCATTATTATTATAATTATTGTTACTATTTTGTATTTTTCTATGTGATTAATTATTGTGAAACGAGAGGGAGCCACAAACACGATTGTAATTCTTTGAGGAAGAGTCAAAATAATCTACTCTACAACAAAACTTAAAAATATTCTAACTGGAGACAATGAACGACTTGTTTTCTTACTCAGTTTGATTGCGGACTTCTTTTAATTGGCAATTTGTTTCTTTAGCCAATTAGGCTCATTAACTTTTACTGAGCAATTTCTTCATGTTTAATGACGCACATCCGTTGTTTCTTGGTTGTATCCACAGTAAAACAAGAACTCAGTGCTTTGGTCACTCGTCTGATTAGAGGTCCTGGGAGATTGGGAAAATTTTCTTTTACTAAGAGTTCGGCGATAAACCTGCTCCACTAATCTTAAGATTATATATGTTGCTGTATAATTTAATAATTTTCACACGCTAGAGAAAGAAAAAAAACTCTATTTGGCTGCACAGGATGTATTAGAATGACATTTCCTGTTTGACAAAGAGATATTGCCAAAGGACTCAGCGTACTGACAGGAATCAGTTAATCAGATAGAAAATTTTTTAAATAGCTTTACATTATATCAAAAAAAAGAAAAAAAAAATACTTTAAAAATACTTGAAATTTTTTAAAACTCAGTGTGAAAAGTTTTACAGTTCCTTCTATTATTAAATTACATTTGTAAGTTAAAAAGAAGAACAAGGAAAAAAAAAGCTTTTTAATAGTAATTCCAAGGAATCATTATTATAAAGAAAAACGAATTGGAAAAAAAAAGAAAAAAGGATAAGAATATTTTATTTTCTTCAGGTTTTATTTTCATCCGTTTTAATTACTATTTTTTGTTTTTAATCAAGTGATCAACCAAAAAAATATTATAATCCCCTTACAAAATAACTTTTTCGTTTGTTGTCTATTTATTTGCCTATTTTAGATATTTCATTTTTTTATATAGCAATTTTTTTTATCTAGTCGATTGATGAAGATTTTATTGAAATTTTTTATTTATCTTAATATATCTTACAAATATGGGAAAATTTAAAAAACAAAGCTTTTATTGAATGAGGAAAAAAAAAAAAAACTATAGTCCTTTTCTGCTGCATTCAGATTCATTACGTCTTTTTTTTTTTAAATATTGCTATTGTTTCTTTAATCTAAATAAAAATACACTAAAAACAAAGGATTTGAAAACTTAATTTAAAAAGAAACAATTTTTTTTTCATCTTTTGACAACTGAAATTTTTTATATTTTTATGTTTTCTTTTTTTGTTTTATTTGTTGTTTCTTTTTTATTATTTACTTTTTTTTTCCTTCTTATATTTACCTTAATAAATCTCCTGCTGCTTTGGATCCACTAATGTCACAGTTATAGAGCGGCCCCTTGTGGCCAGATGCAGCGCACAGTCCTTCATGGATCTGGAAATGGATTACTCGAGCCAGGAAATACCTATTAGAAATGATCAAATGATATATTGTCTTTCGTTTTTATTATCTGTCTCTCTCTCTCTTTTGCAATAAGTTCAATTGAAGATATGAAGCGATGTCATCTCTATTTTTGTGGACTCAGGAATTTTATTTCTGCGCATTAAAAAAGTTAATTTTTAAAAATTTAATTTAATCTTTTATTAGTTTAATGTTTTATAGATTTGAATTTACCTCAAAGCCTCTATGTGTTGATAAACGTGAAAATTAGTTCCAGCATCAAAATCGTCTTCACTTCTTGGTATTGGAGGTATATAACCTTCATATTTTAATCTATTGAGATCGGGATACAATAAATAAAGTAAATTATTGCCATTTTCATAACTTCTTATGGTGATTTCTTTTTTTATTTTATTTTGTTTTGTTTTATTTTTATTTTTTTTTATTTTTTGCAGAAACGCTTTTATTAAGTCGTTTATAAAGATGCTAAGATCAAATGGCAACATTCCTTGGAAAACAATTATTCAGTTATTCGCACTTCATTTCCAATAATAAGGGCAGATTTTTTTCCATAGGTCAAGAAGTTCAGGACTAAGAAGTGGATATTGTTTTTGTTTTTTTAGGTAATAGATATGATTAGTATAATTTTTTTTCATATTTTTTCATATAAATGTATACATATTTCTATACTGCAATTATAATACTGCAATTTCATAATTTAATTAAGAAACTTAATTAGCTGTAAGTTCAGTAAGAAGTCAACTGCTTAAGGTTTTTCGGTGGCGAAATTACTAGTCAGCCCCTACTTACAGATTGAATATAATTTACAACAGACCTAATTTTATAAGATTGTAGTTACGAAATGTTCTCATCATAAAAATATTTTACCCAATTTTTTTTTTTTTTTTTTTTTTTTTAATTAAACACGATTCTGTTCCGACACTATTAATATAGTATTTATAGAGACACAACTGAATTTAAAACCTTTACGTTTTGTGTTTTATTATGTTTCTAAGTTAGCTCTAAGTTGACAATACAATGAAATTGTATATTATCTGCATTATTAAGAATACGCTAAATTTAAAACTATAATTTTAATGAATCATAATTATAAATATTATTAATAATTATAATCATCAATAAAAAAATAGTTCTATGAAGTAGTCATGTGAAATAACTTCAAGATTCTAAAATCAGATTATTTTTACGAAATACTCTACAACCGAATTTACTAAGCAGTTCGTGATATTCAATTTACTTCATTTCAAGAACAAAAATAAATAAACGAAAATTAGAAAATAATTTAAAAATTGAAATAGTAGTCATACGAACAGTTATTCTAATTTAAGAATAACAATATATACAGTATTTTTATAACTTTTTCTCAGGTGCTTGAGTGGAAATAAGAAAACTGTAGTAAAGGGTAAACTTTCGAATATCTTAAAATTTTATGTTGTTGAAACAAACATGGGATATTTGTCATGTGATAACAGCATTTTATCACAAGACATTTAGAAGAAAAAAAATCTATAGAAATTCCACAACTAACTGAAACACCACAACTTGAATGAAATTAATGACTTGCCGCGAAACATGTCCTAAATCATATATGAGAGGGGAAGAAAAATACTAGAATAATTTTACAAAAATATTAGATAAAGTGTCATTTGTTAGTATTTTTGTACAACTACTACTTCTTGAAATGATTATTACGACAAAACTACATCGGAATTTTGAGTAAAAGCATTTAGATCTATGGTAATTAAAAAGAGAAAACAATTACTTTACTTATTTGACTAACTCTTTTAATATAAGTTACTATATCTTAAAATCTAATTGGCAAAGATGTGTTTCACCTAATAAACACAAATACATGTGAAATGAACGTATACTTGATTTAGGAACCAATTTCAATTTCTGTTCCATATTTTGCTTTTTATGGATCTAAAGTAGATTTAAAGAGCATTGACTTTTTCATGTATAAAATATTTTTTTTCCCTTTTGTTTTCTTTTACCTATTTTCCCACCATTTAGTGTTGATTTCTTGAAGTGCCATTTCACCACTGAATATTTTCCATCGCCAGAAGTCAATATGAAGAGTCAAAGGCAAATTCATTATTTGATAAACGGCCATTGAAAAAATTGTATTCAGTTCAGTTTCTGAAAAGAAAAAAGAAAAATAATATTTTCATTATCAACTATTATGAAACAATTGCTGGTTTGTCTGTTTTTTTAGCAATCATTTTAATATTTTGTATTTTCTTAATACTATGGGGAAACCTCGTTATTTCGAAGGGAATAAACAGAAATTAACAAACTTAATTTTCCTAAGAAATTGAGCCTTATGCAAAATATCAAAAATTTCCTAGATTACTATAATAATTGCTTATAATAAGATTCAACTTCCTTAACTGTCATCAACTAAGAAAGGATGCGTAAGCTAACTGGGAAGTGTAAAATGGCAGAAATCTGGCATTGAGTTTCGTTGATCTCAGAGACTAGAATTTGTTAGGACATATTTAAAGAGTTAAGGGAAAGTCTGGGATATTCCCAAAAATTCATCCTGATAAGGAAGAAATCTTATCTTATCCAATCATAACTCAACCCACAGTTTCGCCAGACCTTCGCGAAATTTCTACCGTTCAGTAACAGCAGCATAATTTGCAATTTTATTTGGAAATAGCTGATCTACTTAAAGCTAGATAGTATTGTAAGAAAAAGAACAGGAAAGACATAGAAGACAGTTTTTTTTTTATATATATATATATATTACAAATTTTCAAAATTGTGCGTTGTAAAAAGAAGTAAAACGTTTAACTTTGGGTGGAAAAATATTAAAACTTTGAAATTACAAAAATCGCTTTGAATTGCATATTATCGAAATAACGAGGTCATAAACAAGTTGATCCATGAATGTACGAAAGTAAATTAAAGTGACTTTATATCTGACCGTAATTTTGTTCTGCTTCGCTTATAAGTCCTAACTTTTTCAAATACTTGGGACTCATAAGCGATAAAATAATAGCTTCTCCAATAGCTTCGTGAAATGCTGTAAAGAAAAAAGAAGTTCATGAGATAAAAAATGCACAATGAGATATGGATGGTATATCATGTCTATATTTAGATACATCGAACAATACACTTAGGCGTAAAGAGATCAACAATATAAAACTACAAAAATCTTATATTTTACAAATACTTTACTTTAAATAATCTATCCTTTATTTTTACTATTACTTTATTCAATCTTACACAAAAGAGTTAAGAATCAAACATGAAATAGATTTAAGGAAATAAAATGTCTGTTTTATTTGGGAAATTTCTGAAATTGGAGTTGGATGCAGTTAAGTTTAGAGCAGCAGTTACTCTTAATTTAAAAACGAGAACAGTGCAGTCGATCCAACTGCCGTTCAATCAGGGCCGTTTCTACCATTAGGCAAGACTAGGCGGCCGCCTAGGGCGGCCGAAAGACGGATTCCGTTTTTTTTTTGCTAGTTAAAATAGGATTGTCGTTTTTTTTTTGGTTGTTGAATTGAAGATTCTGTTTTGTTTTGTTTTTTGGTTGTTAAAAAAGATTGTCGTTTTTTTTTGTTTTTTTTTTTGATGGGGGCGGCATTTGAAAGGGAAGGGGGCGGCATTTTTAAGTTCTCGCCTAGGGTGGCAGAACACCTAGAAACGGCTCTGCGTTCAATGGATATAATAAAACTGCAAGAGGCATTGACTGTAACTCATTTTCAACTGGTAACAGAATTTAATTTAAAAATTCAAATTTTAAAATTGGTGATAACTTATTTTGGCTGAGTTCAAGAGATGTCCACAAAAGTCTCATAAGTTATTTCTTTTAATATTTAACCGTTTTCAAACCTATTGTCCAGAGCACAGTGAAAGTTAATTTCTTTCTTCGATGACTTGTCAGAAAACAGCAACAAGCCTTAACTCGTATTTAGAAGATATTCCAAAAAAAAAATCTGAAAAGCCATCACAAACAAGATTAAGGCAATTTGTAGGAATCGCTGAATATTTGGTCTCCAAATATATACTTTATGAAATATATGGATAATTCTGAACACAATCTCTGACATCTCAACGACTATCCATCGTTTTATTTGGGAAGTGAGATTTAATCATTCCCATTAAAATTTCTTTGGAAATCAGAATTGGAATAAATGTTGAATTATATCAGGAAGACATGAATTCCTTTGAAAACTGCACAAAAGAAGGTGTTTCTTTTTTTAAGAAAAATCAAGATTAATTTATTCATGTCACTAAATCCCAAAAGAATTTCTTACCATAATTGATTGGATGTCGAAGCGCATGAGGCAAATGAGAATATTCCATGAAGTACTGAATGTGTCCCATTTCGTGATGAATCGTTAATAAACTTCCATAGTCAACTTCAGCACATAAAAGAATTCTAAAAATAAGGAGAAAAATTATACAAAAAAAATGCATAATAAAACTACTCAGTGACTGCCTGCAAATAAACATAAAATGTGTTAAATATTTTTAAATCAAAATACTTTTCTTTCAAAATATTTTTATCAAATCTTTATTATTAGCTACTATTTACCATAAAAGTAATTTGATAAGACTAGTTTCGTTTATTGCACTTCTTTATTCTTGTAATAAAATTTCTTACCAACAGATTAAGATAAATTCGGAGAAATGCCCGATTTCTGAATCTCACAATGTATTCACCGATTGTGTGAACATCTAGATATCTAGTGCTCTAAAAGGCATTCTAAGCAGCATGATATTCTTCATTTTTCTTGTTACTACCCTTATGAGGACACTGTCCTAAATTTCACGCTATCCAATATACAGTATTAGGAGCAGCCTTGTATAACGATAAAATGGTAAAACTCTTTTCAACCAATCTAACATTTACCTACAGTCATGTTTGCTCCTGAGTACGCAAAAGCACTTCTATTACCTTCATGGAAGAAAGTTGCTAGAAATTTTGCAGAGAGTTGCCTTAGAATCAACAAACAAGGTGAAAAAGCCTTTAGTCTCAATTACTTTAATTTCTGATATTTTAATGCAAGTAAGGACATTGAATATAACAGGATTTTTTAAAAAAGAATTAAATAGTGAATATACAAAAAACAATACAAATAATTTAATAAAATAGATAAAAAGATGAGTAGTAACATGATTCGCTGGATTCCGCTAATCATCTTCGGACGGAATGCAAGGAGAGGACAACAGACAGCCAATATAGGGCATCGTCTAACCAATCATCATGGTTCCATTCATAAAAACCATCTCGGTGAATAATTTGGTAGCTTATGATCTGTTGTCTTGACGACGATTGGTTTTTCTGAATGGAAACCATGGTAATTGGTTAGACGATGCCATATATTGGCTACTGTTGTCCTCCCCTCGCATTCCATCTGAGGATGATTAGCGAAAGCCAGTCGAAACATGTTACGGATCATCTTTTTATCTATTTTATTATTTTAAGTGTGTTGTTATTTGTATATTCACTAGTTATCTTCGCACACGTTAAACTTTTTAAACTAGAATTAAATACAGTAGAAACCTCATTATAACGGACTAATAGGGGCTGAAGGTTGTCAGTTTTAATGAAAGTCCGGTTTATAACAAATAATTCTTATAGGGGTGTAATGCAACAGGGTGTACATCAATGAAAGTACAATAGTTAGCTATAAAAAGTGTTTATTGTACACCAAATAAAAAACAGTCTTCAACATAGTAGGTTGAATTCAAAAAGATGTATATGTATACACGGCATTAATCTTTAGAACAAGAAGGTCCTGGTTCATGTTGTTTGCTTACATTCTTTGGTTTGAAAAAATAATTTATTTTCTGCTGGGTTTGTTTGCTGCTTATTTCTTCAGTTAATGACTGACGGAGGTGCCGTAAGTGTTCATAATATGCAAACACATTTTCATTTGCATCCTGTTTTATTATTACAATTTTTTTAAAACTGTCCGTTATAAGCGACGTCCGTTATAATAGGGTCCGTTATAATGAGGTTCTACTGTAATAACGTTATTCGTAGAATATTAATATATCATCTGAATCAGATCAGACTATTGCCTAAAATTCTGTTGTTGCCTATGAATACAAAACAAAATAAAAGAAATCAAACATCTGCAGCTCTTTCTCATCATTCAGTTCTTCTGCAAAAGAAAAAGTGAAAATCTCAGGTAAAAGGAAACAAACATAAAATTGAAAAAGAGAAATGGAGAAGAACAAAATCAGAACTGTTTGCTATCAGAAGAAAATTATGAGTATGCGTCTGTAGTTATTTTGTACAAGTTGATACAGATAATGCATGAGTTAGAAAAATACTGAGAGATTCACGATGATTAATGAGAAAGGTGAAGAAAGAAGACTAACAGGAGTCAGCGAATCAACAAAAAAAAAGGCAGTAATAGTGTTAGAGGGTTTGTCTTTCAAAGGATATTGAAAATGAGGCATCACTCACACATTTATCCATTGTAAATAAACTAAGTCTTCTTTTTTTTTTTTGCTTCTTCTTTTCTTTTAATATTTTAACAATAACAATCATTAGGAACATCTTTTTTTCTTGTTTTTCTTATCGTTGGAGTAAAATTGAGCCATGTACATCTATGGCTAATTCTACTTTAATTCCATCACGACATAGCCCCCCCCCCTTCAGATTTTTAACCAACTAATAATTATTAGTTCTTATTTAAATACCATCTCATATACTGTATATCTATCTTACAAATCTTCTAACACGTTAGGCCCCTTACGAATTTGAATATAACCTAAGGCCACCCGTTCTAACAAAGTTAGAAAAGCTACCCCTACTAGTACACATACAACCAAAAATAAATAAGAAATAAATAATAAAAAAGCATTTATCACTCCTACTAGAAAGATAAGCTATTTAAGCTCTTGGGTTCATACCCCATTGATAGGTTCTCCTTCTTTCTATAAGCCTTAACCTAAATTTCTTTTGAATTGCAGTCAAATATTTTAAAATAAACTATAAAGCCTGACAAGAGAATATCTTCATAAATAAATTTATAATTTACCGCCTTCATCAGCCATCTTATCCATTATCATAATACTTACAAATATAATTTTTATTTCAATTTTATCTTCAGTGGTTATATTTACAGCAGTAATTTTATCAAAAAAAACTTTCTCAGACCGAGAAAAATCTTCACCATTTGAGTGTGGATTTGATCCTAAAAACTCTGCACATATACCTTTCTCTTTACGATTTTTTCTTATTGCCATCATTTTCTTAATCTTTGATATTGAAATTACACTTCTACTTCCCCTACCCATTATTTAACATTTTCCCAATCAATCTCTACTTTCCTTACTTCATCTATCTTCATTATTGTTTTAATTTTAGGTTTATATTATGAATAAATAAAAGGAGCTTTAGAATGAAAATCTTTTAATAGGAGTCATCTGGACGCTTCATTGTTAATGAAGAACTTACAATTTATTTGTCTATTAATGCTTAAAGTTACAATCAGCATCCTCAACTCCACAAATTGAATTTTTTTTAAAACTATTTAAGCATCATAAAATAAAATCAATTTTGAAAACTAAAATATTTAAAGATATTCAATGAAAATAATAATAAATATTCACGAATTTTAATTCCCTTAAATCCATAACCTTACCATGCTGATTTAATGAGAAAAGATACAATCTATATGCAGCACTAAAAAAAGATAAAAAAATTAATCCCCCAAAAGTTATTTTACACCAAAAAATTATTCTTCTTAGTAAACAAATTTCCCCTAACAAATTTATGCTGGGAGGTGCAGCTATATTTCTCACACATAATAAAAAAATCATAAAGACAAATTAGGAAAAATAGTTATTAATCCCTTACTTACAATCAGACTTCGTCTTTCCAACCGCTCATAAATAATATTCGAAAGACAGAATATTCCAGACGAACATAATCCATGAGCCACTATTATAACCAATCTTCCTACAAACCCCCAAACTGAACATGTTATAATTCCTCCTAACACTATCCCTATATGAGCCACAGAAGAATAAGCAATTAAAGATTTAATATCCCACTGTCGTAAACGTATTAATCTTACATAAATACCTCCTACCAAACTTAAACCAATAAAAATTCATCTTGTTCTAATAAACTTTCTTAATTTAATTTGATTTATACGAAGTAAACCACACCCTCCTATTTTTAGCAAAATTCCCGCTAAAACTATTGAACCCGCAATTGGAGCTTCAACATGAGCCTTAGGTATTTTTACAAGAAATGCTATAATAGAAAAAATATAAATAATTATTCTAACATTCATTTTTATATTAGTTAAAACCATAACTGATAATCTTCCTAGCTCCTCATAATAATACATCAAACAAATCAGTAAAGGTAAAGAAGCCGTTAACGTGAAAAATATTAAATAAACTCCAGCTTGAACACGCTCAGGTTGGTACCCTCATCCAAGAATTATCAAAAATGTAGGGATTAATCTAATTTCAAACCAAATATAAAAAGATAATAAATCTATTCTACAAAACGTCATAAATAAAGAAAATAACAGAAATAAATTCACAATCTCAAATTCTTTTCTTCCATGAGAGTCATGCTTCACCATATATATAGACAAAACCATTAATGCCAAAATTCAAAAAGTTAAAGTTAACAAAGTTATTGATATTGAATCTCCTCCCATAAAACAACTCAATCAAGAATAACTAGTTCTTTCAAAATATAAATAAATATTCTAATAAAAACATAAATCATAACTCATACAAAAGAACTCATTCATCTCATATAAATTAAAGAAGTAAGAATAATAATCTTAAAGAAACTACTAATATTATCATTAGTTTTAATAGTTTAAATAAAACATAGATTTTGTAAATCTAAATTAGAATTTCTTTAAAACAGAAGAAAAAACTTATCATTAACTTCCAAAGCCAATATTTTATATTAAACTGAAATATTGATTAGAGAATATTTAATGTAAACGTAAATAAAAAATAAAAAAATAAGATTTTCAAAATTTCCTCTTTAATTGCTACTAAAGGCTATAGTCCAGAAAGTGGATTCTCTACCTAGACAATTCTCGAATATATTTTGTTCAATCTATTCTCGGTGTCCCAATTAGACACCTCTGCGATCATTTCGATTAGGACTTTTCTTTAAATAAGATTCGTGATAAAAGAAAGATTTTTAGTGGATTCAACTACTTTGTTTCCTTCAACAATTTTGCAATTCATTTCATTCTCCATCTCTTATATAATTTTCCAGATCTGTCTGTGTCTAACGCAATTGCTCTGTGTTTGGAAAATAATTTTTAATTTCCTGTGAAAATAGAAATAATTTCTGCAATGGAACGTCCGCAACAGGAATAGAATCTGCAACCTTATGATTCAAAGGTAGACGTTTTATTCATTAGGCCACAGGTACTACATTCAAATTATTGTTAAATATCTCTTATCACTCCCTCTGTGTGTGTGACGTAATGAGAGAAGACCCAGAGAAAAAAAAACCTCATTAATTTTAGCCTAACATTTAATTTAAATTTTTAGATTAAAATTTAAATTTAAATGTTTATTTTTTACTAAAACATTGTTCTCCCGTCACAAATACATATTTATTTTTAACCTAGTTAAAGGATGAAGTCCAAAGTTTTATTACAAGCGCAGGCCAGACGAGCATTAGATGCAGAAGCTCGCCCTCATCGACGAACTGAAGAGTCGTTAGAGACATTTCTCCACATGAATCAAGAAATTAAAAACAATATTTAAACACAGAAAAAATTTCTATTTAAAATATTTTATCTCAACTAAAACATTGTTCTCCCGTCATAGTTGATTTACGCTACTGTACCAACAGAATTCAATTTTTTTTGCACAACATCGATGACACATAGAAATTACTTAAATCCCATTTATTTATTTATTTACTTGTCTCATCGTATTCTCATATTCTCTTTCAGTTCCTATGTAGTATTTGAATATTAATGGGAAAGCAAATGACATTACGAACTAAGATATTAAGGGGAAAAAAATACTAAACATATGACTTATTTAAACATTCTGTACAACAAAATTTGATAAGATTGTATAAACAAATGGATTAAAAGAAAATTGTTTGTACCGAATATTTATTTTTAACCTAGTTAAATTTTAGGATGAAATCTAAAGTTCTATTATTTACCTGTAATCTTTGCCATCACAAAAATCCCATGCCGAGCCTTCGCAATGGATATCTCGATCAGTTGGTCTTTCAAATATAGAATTCTTCCAAAATTCCTCAGTCATTGGTTTCATGCCAAGAGAAACGAAAAAAGATTCAGCCATTTTGTAAAGCTGGAGAGTCGAGAGGCCCTAAAATGAAAAGGACCTGTCTTGATTTTCAATTCGTTTCTGACTGAACATATTTATAAAATGAGTTTTAGAAATACCTCTTCATTAAAATGAGACGTTTATCAAAAAAAGGTATGTTACGCCAACTGAGATAAGCTAATACTATATTGAGAAGATTTATAAAATTTATTATTAAGGAACAACTTATCTGAAATATTAATTCTTCAAGATAAAATTAATCAGTGAATATAAAAGATAATCGAAGAAAATTGACAAAGAAAATAATATCAACATTATCTTGACTAACCAGACCCTACCTTTTTCTGCAGAGCTTCCGTTAATTTTGGAGACGAGTAATTTGGAAAGGGCATAAAGTAAGGATCTACATCGCCGATATATTTCCCTTTTAATGATCCACCTATATTTGTCAAAAGAAAATAAAAAAGACATTCCTTCAATTTTATCTATTTGTTAGAAAAAGAAAATCTTATTGTGAGCACTTTCTTGTATAGAAAATAGTTTTGTTCCAAGAATTAACTTTTTAATACTAAATAAAATTTGAAATGGAAATTTTCATGGCCTCTCGAAATAAAGATTGAAACGAGGTTCCGTCCATATTTTATTTTTAGTTTTCTTCATTGACGTTAATGTGAACGTGTTGTTTCTTAGATAAGAAGTTTAATGTTACTTAATCGAAATTAAGAAAATTGGAAAATAAAGTCCTATTCCTCCGAAGAAGTCTTAAAGAAATTTGTTATTTCCTATCCTCAATTAATCACATTTACCAATTATTTGATCTGATTAACGTTGTATAAATATCCAGTGAAATGCGTATATGTTATTAGTAACATGTGATAAATGAGTTTATATGCTATTTTGCTTATGATTTTATAAATACACGCTAAAGTGGTAACATGTCTCTTCTTCACCTTTGTTGATTTTGTCAGCCTTTGAAAATATGACTGTAGATATCAAATTCCATTGTTATTACTCAATTAAGAAATATGTAGAAAAGATTGTGAATGATTTTATTTTAAAACACAAAAAAAATTCATTAATTAGAATTTCATGTTTCTATAATGAGGCTTTCATTTACAAGATGTGAATGAAACAAAACTATAAAAACCAAGTTAAGTTATGTGATTCCTTATTAAGACGGACCTTATCTATGTTCGCATCATAAAACAACAGGAGATGTTCCAGAGATAAGTAACGTTCGTAAGGATAAGAAATTAGGGTCACTAAAGTTGCTGAAACTGAATCGAAAGGTAAACAACTACCTACAAACAAATGGCAATTTCAAAGTTGTAAGCCTTAAAGCACATAGAGTTAATAGACAATAGATGTGAGATGATACAGATACTAGAGATGGAGAAACTTCCAATGATGAATCTATGGAGAGAGAAAGATTGAGTTTTCAAATGAGAAAATCAAGGTGCCATTAAAACCAAAGCAAATTTCGGGACGCCAATAATAGCTGATTAAAAAAAAAGAAACCGAGCCGATGCTGAGCGGAGAAGGAGCACTGGATTCACAAGATGAGGAATGATAGCAATTTTCAACTTAATAAAGATCCTGACTCATCGCTTGAATTAGTGTCTCTCATTTAAGGACAGACACTTTCAAAGGAAAAATTTACGAGTGGAAATTGCAGCTATGTGTTTATAAGAAAAAATCATCTTTATCTATAAGAGAAGCCTTATAAAAACATTGTAAATAGGTCCGGAAATATTCCAACGACCAAGATACAAAATAAATCGACACGTAACAAATAATATAAAATGACGAACTATAAAGAGGGACAGTAATAATTCTGAGGATCCGCTAATTATAAAATAAAAAATCATTACAATAATAAAAAGATGTGATTTTTTAAGAGATTTAACGTGCGTGCATAATAATTTAAAATTAAAATAAAAGGCCAACACACTTCACTAGTTTTTAAAAAACATTTAAACACATTAAAAATATATGCAGGACACGACCGGTTTCGCCTCAACGACGAAGCATTGACGAATGAGCAAATGTAAATTTTTATGAGAATTGAAATACATTGATGATATTTGTCTAAATACAATCGAGAATATAAAATATCATAAAATATCATCAATTAACAACCTGATTCTTCTAATAAAGGTGGGTTCAATCAAAATATTATAATAGAAAAAAAGAAAGAAAGAAAGATGGAGGAAAAAGCATGTTCCACTGTTTTCGAGCATAATGATTTTTTTTTTTTTATTTTTTTTTTCAAAACCTCCAACTTAAGCATACCTACAAGGTGAGCTGGAATTGGTCCATCTGCACGTAATTCTTTGACTGACGGAAACTTCTGAATTAATTTTCGTCGAATGAAAGCATGCATCTGTTCATGTAAGGGACGTATCTCCTCCCATAAAATCTTTACAATATCTATAATTTCTTCATCTTCGTAAGCATCTAACCAATATTCTCCCCAGTCTGGAAAGCCTGAAAATACCAAGATACGTTTACATACATTTTCTTGATATATTCTTTAAAGAAAACAAACTTCAATTTCAAAAGTATTTCCTTTTTAAGTTTTTCTGATTTACAAAAAATTTACCCTTGATGTATCTATCTCAGTGTTTCCCAACCTTTTTTGTGCTGTGACCCACCTAAAGTATCTAAAGTATGTTATGCCCCACAAATTAAGTATAACTTTCAAAAAGAAAAAATTTTACAAAAGAAACTAACTTTTTTAACTTTCACAACCAAAAAAAAAAAAAAGAAAAACAACATTGCTCCATTTTCGAATTGCCCCCCTGTGGGGCGTGCGCCCTACGTTGGAAACAGGGATCTATCTGCTATTTTTCCTTAAGTTGTATTAAAAATTAGTGGAGAAAAAAAACCCCACTCTTTGTTCTAGAAAGGCCTATGGGTTATCATCAACAGCTGGATGGATTTTTGTTCGGAAGAGAATTTTATTTTCATATATAATTTAATTTTGTCAAAATATGTTGGTATCTAGAATAAAATTTCGATATCAAATAACCTGAGCAAACAGAAATATGAACTACATTCTGGTTCTTACTAATAATTAAGGAAAATAAAGTATTAATGCGCATTGAAATTGGCTTAAAAATATTTCTGGGTATCTTTTATTTATTTTTAGTTGTAGATTGTTGTTTTGGTTAATCTTAGATGTTTTCAAACGATTCTATAATAGCAAGAAAAGCATCGAAGACGTTTGAGAGTTTAGGAACAATGTTTGGTTCCTGTTATGCGGGATTTCTCCTAATTCAAAAGTGAAGCAAGAAAGATTGAGAAGCACTGCTTGAGCCCTTTCATTTAAAATTGGAGAGATACGTAAAAGATATTATGAAGAAAACTTTGGTGTATGAGAAGAAAAATTAAGACGAAAGTTTTGTTAAATCTATATTAAAATAATCTATTAATATTCGATATAAGGTAGGTGCTCCTGTTATGATCATGTTCCTGTTATGGCCACCCACCTATTAGCTAACCAAAAATTCCGCTAAATGGCATCACCATCCAGTTAGGGGCCTCCCTAGTGTGTCACGTGATAATTTACCATCCAGCCAGATTGAGCAATATGGCGTCAATTGTTTGTTTTGTGTTTTTCGTATGACTGCTTCTTGTGTTTCTCTGATGAGTCTCCTTTGTTTTATGCATTTTTTCAAATACTTTTTTCATGAAAACCATCGTACTCTATTCAGTTTTTAATGCTCTTTCGATTGGTGTTGTCGTTGATGGCATATCTGTTACGAGTTGATGGTAATAACCAATTTTCGTGAAAGTTGACCTGCTTTCACCCAGTGGACCACGGCCGTATCAAGTGCACCATATTAAGTGCACCATGGCCGTATCAAGTTCACTTCAAGTTTATTTTTTTTCTCCTGATAAAATTACTCAATAAAACCTTTTTTGTGTGTTTTAGATATAAAATAATGTCTGACAACGTGAAGAAGAGGGGATTATGGATTTAAGAAGCCATGTCCAAGGCAGTGAGCGGTGTGAAGAGTGGGAATCCTGTTTTGAACCCACTTTTAAATAACGAAAAAAGGATTATTTAGTATCATGTTTATTCATTTACATCAAAATTATGGTAATCTTAGTAGAACTGCACTATGAAACTGAAAAAAAAAATCACGATTTGTAGAATATGAAACAAGGGTGGCCATATCAGGTGCACATGTTCCTGATATGGCAACTAGGTAGATTTTTGGAATTTTGTTTTTTTGGATCAGTAAAACTATTTTTATCGGGAATGACAAAATATTTTGTGAAAGTCAATTAGCTTGAGAACGATTAAAAAAAAAAAAAAAGGTTTTGATTTTTTCCCAAAATGGCGGCTAGAAAAAATCTCAAACCTTGGCATGGCCATATCAGGGACACCCACCTTATTGCGATGTAATAATTTTTAAATTTAAGTGAAAAACTTGTAGCTATTATAAAACTATAAATAATAATATGTTAAATCACTTTTAAATCTTTTACTGTATTACTCTGTAATGACTTAGTAATAAAAACAAATCATTACCAAATAATACAGTAAAAGACTTAGAAATGATTTTAACATATTATTATGTACAGTTTTATAATAGTTGTCAGTTTTTTACTTTAAAATTTAAGTTTAATTAATCAAAACAGATTAATTTTCTGACTTGCAAAACTTAGAGACCCTTGAATGCCTTAACTTACACTTTTATTATTTCTATTTTGAATTCGTTATCAATTGGTGATTAGATATCATCGGTAACGGAGATTTTTATTTTACAACATTTAAAAAAAAAAAAGAATTTTTTTACCATTCAGTTGAGCTGCTAAGTTCAAGTATTTGATGCTTTGTTCAAACAGAGGTCGAATTTCCTTCAGAGGTCGATGATATTCTTGCCACAAATATAACAGTTCTTCAATGTTCGTGGAAGTCATTATTTTTTTGTTGATTTTAGCTGAAATGGATTTTTGTTTTGTTTTAATAAATGAGTTGTTTCTTTCTTTAGAAATGATGCATTCATTTATGTTCATCAGGGACGGATTTACACATTGACAACTGAAACAGATGTTGCACTGCAAGTTTAATTGCAATAATTATTGTATAATCAATTTAAATAATGTAAATGTTAAATAATTATCATAAATTTTAAACTAAAATGTTAAATACCATTTTAGAATGATTAAGTGAAGAGATTTTAATAAATATATTTTTTTATTTATTAATTTAGGCTACTTGTTTTAAATTTTTTCTAGTTATATACTAAATAACTAGATTACAAGTCACATCACCCTGCCTAAATCCGACCCTGCTTTTATTTTTACATTTTCAAAAAATAAATAAATAAATAAATAAAATTTCCAAAAAGAAAAAATATTTAAAACTCGAATAAGAATTTAATTTATTTTTTTTATGATATTCGGAAAGCTGAGTTTCCAATCTCAGTAATTTGATAGAAAGCAAGAATTTGAAGTTTTGTTACAAATTATTAACAAAATCGTTTTTCACCTAAATTACAGAATGATCGTTTCTACATTTATTCAATGGTGTAAAACGATCTTTCCGTAAATTAGATTTGCGTTCCATTGAAAACAGATGCATGATATTACCTTAGTCGCCTTCTGTACTCCATTCCAATATTCAGAATATTGTTTGTTTTTGGGGTTTTTTTCCCCACCAAATTTTAAAAATGCCTTTTCCTTCTGTTGTGCCACAGTACTTAAGAATTAGGTGTATTTTATTTTTTATTTTTTTTGGTACAATTAATTCTTAAGTACTTTGAAGCTATTTATTTATTTATTTTGTCTGAAATAAATGCAAAACTTACAACTTGCACTGTAATGAAAAATTCCGAGATATTCGAAACGAAAAATAACGTGAAAGCTTCTTTTACAACATTCCTCTGTTATGTCTTAGGAGGATGTAGCAACTAAATTTGTATGGCAGTTTTTTTTTTTTTAGTTTATGTGAATCTTATAATTAATAATTAACACAGATGACATCACTGCAATTGATTTAGAAAATGTCAGGCGATGAGATGGTTGCGAAGTCGGCCATTTCCTGCTTAAGCTCACAGCCCACTGTCAACATTTCTATCATAAACGAAACCATTGCTTATAGAAGTTTCGGGAATGTTATTAATTCTGTAAGCTCTTCATAAAGTGAGTTGCTTTATGTAAATGAAGTTTTATAATTGAAAGCTAATAATTCAAAAATAAAATTGATAAAAAACAAAGTAATCGGTAAGCGTACAGAACAAAAAATGTACAAAAGCAAAAGAAATAAATTAATAAATGTTAATAGCAACAAATTCACTATCGCACTTCCTTTCCTGATTAAGAAAATTTAAGTAATTCATTACATTGAATTACCTTCAGTCAACGTGCATTGGTGACTGGCATTCCGAGTTGAAGGATCAAAATCACAGTATTTCGCTTGATTGACAGTTTCTGCCATCTCACTCGTAAGGTTCTGAAACTATTTTTAATCAAAAAGATTTATTAGTAAAACTTCCTTGATCGATTTTAAATCGTTTTTCATTCTATAAAGGGAAAAAACATTAAGCAAATAAAAAAAATAAAAGGAGTTAATAAAGTGATCACGAAAATAAAGACAAAAGTTATCAAAAAGAATTTATTAAAAAGAAAAGAAAAAGTAATGGAGAAGATGACACGCCCAGTAGTTCGCTCATTTTTGATGCCACTTTCAGTCACCAGTAGTAGCCCACTGGGCTACCGAACCGATAAAGTATATTGGTAGCTTGTTAGATTCTATTTAGAACAAAGTAACAAGTTTGGAACAACTTACCATCTAAAGCTACATTTAGGAAAATTTTCTCCAATAATTTAAACATTTTAGAAAAAAATATAGTAAAGAACATGTAATATTTTACAATATTATAATTAATATAATATTGTAAAATATGCCATAATAGTATGTGTCCCTAATACGATCAACTGCAACAAGTCTAAGCAAAGACTTCAAATAGTCAAATGTAGTTCTGTTTTACTTGCGCAGACTCGATGTACAAGTTATCAGAGAAGCAATAAATATCTGACTTAAATGCTATCATTATGCATTTGTCAAAATTCAATATTTAATATAGCAGATAAAAGCATTCTATTTTAGATATATGCTTAAACCCAACTGATAGAAAAGTACTATCAATGTGATGCAGTGCCCAGATGTCATACAAATAGCTTTAGTATATGAAGTATAGATCATTTCAGTTACATTACAAGTGCAGATGTACAACTTTGTACAAATTAAATCGATGCACAAGCCACTTGCTATTTTTTTAAAAAGTTTTAGACAAATGTTTTGAAAGGTGCTTAGTTAAAGTTAAAAAGTGATCGTAAAATTACAGTGTTCTTGAGTAAAACCAAAAAAAAAGATGAGCTTCAGAAGAAAAAGGAATCCACGCAGTGATCATTGTCTCAAGTCACTGCTTTTATCAACATCACTTTTGTAAACATGTAATTCAATACATCTTTCAATAGAAAATTCTACTTTAATTTACAAAATTTAAAAAAATAATAGTCAGTTAGAAAGCAATATTCAACGATTCATAACAAGGCTTTGTGGATTATAATTTTACATATATTAATAGGTTCACACTAATATTTTCATTTAAATTACAAAAGATTATATTAGATGGCGAGTTTTAGTGACTTTAAAGGAAACTTTACTCAAAGCAAGTTAATTGAGATTAAGTGAGTTTAAGTCTTATCATTATTAAATATCTAATCAGCTAAGTAGGAAACGAAATGGAACCTCCACAAATATAAAGTAAAAACATAAAAACACTCTAGGAACACAATTGACACGCACAATTTACGCAAAGGATTCGCACCCCGAGCAAAGGGTGCGAATCCTTTGCGTAAATTGTGCGTGTCAATTGTGTTCCTAGATAGTTCACTCCGCACGTTAAAGAAAGGTTAATAACATAAAAACACATTAAAAATAAAGAAAAAGAAAATTCATGTGCTGGGCTCTACCAGCCTCAATGAATTTTTTATTCGCATGTAAATTAGGAAAAAGGGTCTGAAAATGTCTAAACACATTAAAAAGTGAGACCAATGTTTTAAGTGATACCTCAAGACAGCCTGTTGTGAGACTTGCTCTGTTCATAGTGACTACTCTCAACTGATGATCGCCATATTAGCGTGAAACAGGCTCTCTTGAGACGTCACTTATGAACATTGGTCTCACTTTTTAATCTAATCACCTATTTTAAGAAATAATCTTATGAAAGACCCCGAATTCATTTACAGGATCAGCTTTTTTCCTGAATTTACATTTTTTAGTTTTATAATTCGGAAAAGTATGCTTTCAGAAAGTCACACAAATTTTAACACCAATTTAAAGAGATTGAGGGGGAGGTATTCAGAATAGTCCAAATGCAAATTGTAATCCTTAGAGGCAATGGTTGCATTTTTATCTACAAATCTTTAATGATAGCCAGTGTTAAAGAAAAAAAAATGATTGACTGTCACAGCTCTATTTATAAAGGAATTAAATAAAATATATTGAGATTGATAAAGATGAGTCCAATTTGTGTGTCAATCTCAGTTTAAATCCTCGTCATTAAAGAATGCTGCCGTAAATAGGCCAGAAATTTCCATAGTAGGAACGAAGCACTATAGATGTAAATGAGCATCTTCAAATTACAGTACATCACAAGGCGAGGAAAAAAAAAAAGCTGTGATACACTCATTAACAAAATAAACGACTCACCTAGAAGGAGTTGTCCGATGGAGACAAAACTTGGTGGAGAGAAAGATTATGTACAGAATAGAAAATGATTAAACTTTCAGACAAATTGAATGATTTATTTCAGAGTTACAGAGTTACAAAGTAACGAGCTCAATAAGGTGCTGACCCACCTCTACCCTGAATGCCACACGACGTGGTATGGAGTGATAAAGCTCCCTGATGGTCTACTGCGGTATTTCTTGCCAAATTTGCTCCAATTGTCGGGCTAGGTCATCCACATTCCCTGGTGGATGCAGTCGCCTTCCCATC
Organism: Thereuonema tuberculata; assembly: GCA_023159025.1. Taxonomy (NCBI): domain Eukaryota; kingdom Metazoa; phylum Arthropoda; class Chilopoda; order Scutigeromorpha; family Scutigeridae; genus Thereuonema; species Thereuonema tuberculata. The sequence goes on from JAFIDM010012231.1 coordinate 154,656,439, forward strand.
ATATCCCAGACATGCTCGATTGGAGAGAGATCTGGGGATCTGGCTGGCCAAGGAAGTGTTTGACAAGCTGCAAGACAGCTTGTCATAGCAACACGTGCCGTATGTGGTCTGGCATTACCTTGCTGAAACATAAGGCCAGGGTACTGCAAAAGGAAGGGTAGCAAAACAGGTCTCAGAATGTCGTCGACGTACCGCTGTGCTGTAAGTGTGCCGCTAATGACGACCAAAGGGGCCCGGCTATCAAGGGAAATGGCACCCCAGACCATAACTCCTGGTTGAGGGCCTGTGTGGCGTGCAATAGTGAAAGCAGGATCGGCACGCTGCCCTGGGCGTCTCCAGACACGTCTGCGACGATCGTCAGGACACAGTTGGAAGCGGGATTCGTCGCTAAACACTATACGTCCCCAGTCAGCATCATTCCAACCGGATCGAGCCAAGCACCACTGTAATCTGGCCCGACGGTGTGTAGGCGTGAGTGGCAGGTGGCGTAGCGGTTGGTACGAGCGTAGATGTCGCTATCTCAGCCGTCTGTGAATGGTGGACACTCGTGTGCGGGTCGCACGTCTGATGATTGATAACGATGATTCAGGCGCTCTGACAGCTGATTTGACAATCACTCTACCCTCCCGCTCTGCTGTGGCCCTAGGTCGACCGCTACCTTCATGACGCTGAAATCTGCCATTGTCCACCCATTCCTGCCAGCATCTTCTAATCGCCGCATCACTTCGACCCAAATGACGAGCCATTCTCCGATTTGCCCAACCTGCCTCTTTCAATCCAATGATACGACCTCTTTCAAACTCTGACAGTTGCACGTAATGTGCTCGAATCCTGCGGGGAGGCATTTTTTCAGTCGTTGAAAGATATCCTAACTCGCAATCCAACAGAAAGTTTGACCATGAGATTGAGAATCGCTTCTTATATACATCTGCTGAGTGCGCAGTTCCGAGCGCTGTAGCTCTCGCTATTCATTCATTGGACACCAAAGTTTAATCATTTGATTGGGCGGTCCCAATGTCTTTGCATACGAAATTTCATTACAATCGGACAACTCCTTCTAGGTCTGTCGTTTGGTAATGAGTGTATATTGAAGTCGTACTGAAATTATCAAATTAAAAAAAAAAATCAATATTTTTTTTCTTTCTTTATTTTCCAATGCGAAAATATAAGCCTATATGTAAGTATTCGCGAACACTTTACTCTGTAGAAGTAATTTTTGGAAATAGAACAACAAGTTCTTACTTCTGCTAGTTTTTTGTTAGGTAAGACTGCGATCCCCTTTCGAGACATTATTTTCAGTTGCCGTTGAACTAAAGAATCATGGTAACATTGCCAGTCATATTCCGGGGGATGTTCTTCAGAACCAGAATGATGATGGATGTATTCGTGGCTGTAATGTTTCTTTCCTTGATATAACTTTTCGGCTTGAAAAATTGGGATCTAAAAAGAAAAAAACATAATAGCATATTATAAAGTTACATCAAAGGATATTCAAAACTATCTGCTCTGTTGTGGTCAGTAATAGGTTGTTAATGTTTAATACGAAACAGAAAATGACTGAAAATTAGCAAACACTTTGGAATAAACATTACCACAATACATTTCAAAACTATAAAGCTACGACCTTGAATTTCTATACACTTTTAGAATATCAACAGCTTGATAACAAGACAACTTTGAGATTAAAGTTGTAATCAGATCTTAGTTGCAGAAAGCCAAGTTTTTGCAACAGCAAAACACCATCTTTCCTGGATAATTTCCGGATTACCTTAATTTGCTTAATGATAAAAACCGCAGAAGAATTGTAGTAACTATTTAACGGAAGTAACCAAATCAATTTTGAGATCTTATAAAAACTATTTTTTTTTATGTTAATTTTTTTGCAACACTGTTTTTCCTGATATTTAATAAATAACACTGAATATTTATCGATATCTTTTAAAGTTAATGGTAAACTAGGACATCATATTTATTATGTTTATTTGCTCAGTTTAAATAGTGTTGATAAGGTTCTGATTATATACATGCTAAGCCTTATCAATATTATTCTGTGGGACATTTAGGCATCACTGAACCAAATATTTAATTTTATTATATGTCTATCAAACGATTTTTTTGTATTTAAACTTGCATCTGTAGTTACAGTCTATTTACAGTATCTTTCTTTCATAAAATAATTTATAAACTTTGGACCTTATGAAGTCTATTTTATTTAGATCCTCTTGGGTTTTATATCGCGATAAACGACTATTGTCAAACATTAAATCTAGATAAATACATTAATGGGCTATTATTTTGTAGATAGTTTTTATAGATCCTTACATTCATCTAAGCCCTACTGCAAATCGCTGTTATCCTCACTTAATTGAAATAAACCTGCTTAGTATTGTTAGAAGCTTGATTTTGTTTTGAAGCATTCCAGAAATCTCGGTTTATAAGATACTAGCCGGGTACCGTCGCTTCGCTCCGGAACCCTTGCACACAGCATAAAAAAAACTTTATTTATTTAGCAAATTAATATCGAGATCGGAAAATATACGAGTTCTGAGCCCGTTGTGGCCTTCTCCGGATAACTCAGATGTATTGTGGGTTGGCGTCACACACCTATATATCGATAAGGCAACTTTAAAGCGAAAATATAAATCCTCTTTATTCCCTATCCCATGGGAATTTCGAAAACTCCGGCCTTATTCCTTGTCTACATCATAAAGGGAACATCTGTGCAACATTTCAGTTTTCTAGGTCCAAGGGTTTGGGCTGGGCGTTGATGAGTCAGTCAGTCAGTCAGTGAGTCAGGACTTTTCTTTTTATGTAGGTAAATTAAGAAAGAAATTACAGGAAGTAAAGGGGAAAAATTCATTCGAGGAAAAAAAACAAGAGAAATTTCAGCTTTTTGCAAATGACATGAAAACTATCTAATCTTTGTCGTTATCTCAGATGATATTTTGAAACAGACCTGTCTTGAGATGATTTGAAAATTTCAAATTTTAGAAGCATAGAAACAAAAGACAGTGGCCAAAATGCGTTGCTAATTTAATTCGCGATAACTTAAGAAATGCTTATCATCGAAAGCTAAAAGACATGGAGTATGTTTCAACTATCAAATGCAAAACTTGAATTGAGATACAAATTTGAGTATGAGAAACTCTAGGTCAAAATCTGGCAAAATAAATTAAAGCATCATCATTGCTACAACTAAAAAACTATTCATTTTAGAAAGCTGAACGTTAATGAGAAATGGATGTTACTGCAGGGGGAATGTTCCTATTGGTTTTTACATAAATTGGCTGTAGAAGTTAGGGACAAAAAAAAAATATACTACAAGGTTCTCGTGAAAGCACAGTTTCCACTGATACGTATTAAAACCCTAATAAGTTTAATTTGAATAGCTACTAAGAATTTAGGGGTCAGTATGGTAATTCGAAAGTTAGCGCTTCTAATTAGCAAGTGGATATTAATATGATTACAGTTCAAATGTACACAGGCTTCTAAATAAATTCTTTCCTTTAAAGGCATTGCTCTTGTTTCTATCTTTAAAAATTATGATGAAGTCCTAGTTAAGAAGTCAATTCTATTTAAATAAGTTCCATTTTAGATATCTTGAATTCATAAATGTTAACCATTTATTAACGATCAAAAGAAAAACGTTTTTCAGTTAACAAAAACTGATTACATAATCATTCTCTTCCACTTGCCTTGATGTTGGTAATATGGCAAAAAAATACGACGTGAAATTATAATTAACAAATAAAATTAAATGAAGTACAATCTAATAAGAAGATACATCACACTGATACAATTGAAATATAATAATCACACCATTCATATCTTATGGATTTTCAATTTCGTTATATTATTTGATCATATAACTAAAACTGTATGCTGTATCGATAGCAATACATTTCAACTGGAAAATAATAATAGAGGTCTCAAAAATAATAAAGGCAGTCTGTGCTAAACATTAGTATCTTTTCAATGTTATTTTTTTAAAACAAAAAAGAAAAAAAGATACTTATAAGTCTAATCAACAATCAATATGAAAAAAATCTTTAATTTATTGTCATGAATAGTTGTCATGAACGTTGTCATAAACGTTGTCATGAATAGTTTTGAATCTAATTAATAATTAGAACCAAAAAAATCAGTAGAGACCACTTCGGATATCTCGAATTTATTTCTTTTACTAATAAGTGGTTTTTTTTTTTTCCAGATAGAAAAAGTAAACTATCATTGAATGTTGAATAAGAGAGTTTCTTAAAATTCACTTTAATAATTCATCCTAAAAATTAAGCAATGATAATTGGCTTTTTCTCTGAGTAACTGAAATCTATCATGAAAGCGATGTCTTACCAGTAATAGGAGGAAGGTTGGCATCGATGGACCGCTTCCATGGATGGACCTTCTACGTATTTCCCTTTCTACTGCCCGCGAATGGTCAACAACAATTAACCTTCCATTTCTTCCTAGCAGTTGTGAGCAGAGACATAAACAAACTAGAGCGATTTCTTTGCAAGCTGAACATTCATTTAATATTTCTGTCTAATCTTTGTAACTTTTAGTCCTGTTCTCTGTAAATGTTTCATGTGTCTCTTAGCAATTTTACATAGTATTGTAATTAAAGAGAACTTTTGTAATTTCCGATAGCTTGTGTTTGTTTTGAATCGTTATTTCACCTGTGCCTTCTAGACAATCCAATACAATAAGGTTGTCATGGATGCTTGAGAGGCCGTCCATTCATAGAAACTTGAATGAATTTTGTGATGTTTACTTTTTTTTTTTTACTTGCGCATATTTTGTATCTAGGCTTTGATTGTGCATGAGAGTTAATTTAAAATTTCATGTTTCATCTACTGTGACAGATTTATTATTTTGATTTCTTCGCCTTATAAAAAATCACTTGAAAAATCCACTCAAAAACGAAAACCAAATATACTTTAAGTTGACTAAAGAAAAAAGTGAAGAAATAGAAAAATAAAACAGGAAAACAAGTTGGTTCTGTAATTTACGTTTAGAATAACTAAGATCATCAATCATCTTTCTTCAGCTTCACGCTTCGGCCTCCTTAATGTGAAACACTTCCGGCATCGTCATAAAAGAAAAGCATCAAAAGAGCTTTTCATTAGCCTTTAAAAAAGACGAAGGAAAGAAGAAAAAAAATAATGGTCTATTCTATTCTTTTAAAGATCTTAAAAATTAAATTGTATTATAACTGCCAACCTCCTTTAATACACGTACCAGATTAACCGCTGATCACCTTTGGTAGGAAAGAAACCTTGGAAGACTATCCCAGAACTCTGTCATATGTATGATGAAAGGTTCTTATCCTTGCATGTATTTACGATAGATAATAAACTGTTAAAGGACTAAAAGAAACTGTACAAATAAGCTGTGAGTGATCGAGTGTTTCAACATTTAAGTGGGAACAATTATAAAATCAAATTGAAGAAAACAGATTTGCCACTAAGATTAGATGAAAGTTGCAATTTATAAGATGAAGACTTCAAAATTACATGTATTGGATGTATTAGAAGTATTACGTACGACTTTTAAAAAAAATCTGATTTATCTCTTAGCTTTATTTTCTATTTCCCATACAGTAATTATGTATTTGAAATATTTATTTGTTTTATTTCCTTTTTTTACAAAAAAAAAATATTGTTTTCTTTTCAACTGTCTATTATTCACATTTGCGCATTTTTTCTAATGTGAGGATAATTTTCGGTTGTGTTGAGAAGTCGAGAAGCATAATGTCTCCCTTAATGATTAAATGTCATATCTCTCACCTTTTTGTGACAACATAGGGACGTTGCCTGTGGCCACAAGGCTCACCAAGGCTTTATCCAAAAGCTCTGAGACAAAACTGGAATCTTTGTTACTACCCAGTGGGGTTTTTGCCTCATCGGAGGAAGAGGCTTTTAAATACCTACTGCGGTTTCACTTCCCAGACTCGAGAGCATCTGAAGTCTCCTTTCAACATGCAACTTTGAGCAAGGATTTTTCTCTTGCCAAAAGCATTGTTTCTTATGAAAAGGTTAAACAAGCTATTTCTTGTTTCAAACCCTTCAAAGCAGCAGGAGAGGATGATATTTTTCCGGCCCTTCTCTTAAACGGATTGGAAGTTATTATTCCTCCCCTTGTACATATCTATAGCTCTTGTCTGGCTCTGGGATATGTTCCTATGAACTGGAGAAAGACAAGAGTTGTTTTTATTCCAAAGGCAGGAAGGTCTGACTACACCTCTGCCAAATCCTTCAGACCAATCAGCCTCTCTTCTTTTCTGTTGAAGACTTGGAAAGACTGGTTGATCGATACCTAAGGGATGTTGCTCTTTTGAAACATCCACTACATTGCAGGCAATATGCCTATCAGAAAGGACTTTCTACCGAAACAGCCTTACACCATCTGGTACATAGGATAGAACGTTCTCTGTCCCATGGTAGATGGCTCTTGGCGCCTTTCTAGATATAGAAGGAGCATTTGATCACACATCTTATGACTCCATTTGTAATGCAGCTGAACAGCATGGAGTTGATCCATCTATCATTAGATGGATTAAGAATATGCTTTCAACTCGCACCATATGTGTACACCTTTCTGGCAACTCTATTTCAACTAAGGCTATGAGAGGATGTCCTCAGGGAGGGGTTATCTCGCCACTGCTCTGGTGTCTGGTGATGGACTCCCTCCTTGAGGAACTTCAAAAACTTGGTTTTTACTCCCAAGCCTATGCGGATGACCTTGTTATCCTTATTTGTGGCCTAGATCCTGGGACAGTCTTTCAGCTCATGCAAAGGGCTCTTAGCTTTGTACAGGCCTGGTGCTGCATAATCGATCTTAAGGTCAATCCTAGCAAAGCTACTTTAGTAAACTTTACTAGGAAACGAAAGATAGGGAAAACTCTGACTTTAAACCTATTCAACAAACAAATCGATCTTTCCAAAAGTGTCAAGTATCTTGGAGTCATTCTTGACTCCAAACTGACCTGGAAAGAACATCTTGATATGAAGATCAAGAAATCCATTGCTACTTTTTGGATGTGCAGAAGGACTTTTGGTTGTTCATGGGGTCTTCAGCCAAAGGTTATTTATTGGCTGTATGTGACTCTGGTTAGAACTGCACTGTGCTATGCAGCTATTGTCTGGTGGACTAGAACAAGGCTGAAGACGGTTAGAATGCTCTTGAGCAAGCTTCAACGTCTAGCCTGTCTAGGAATTACCAGATCCTTAAAGACGGCACCTACTGCCGCCTTGGAGGCAATTTTAGATCTGCCTCCTCTTTATCTCTTTATCGAGCATCAAGCCAGGAAAACCGCCTTTAGGTTGGCTAATCAAGGCAAATGGTGTAACAACACCTCCTATCACTCCAGTATCTGGAGAGAAGCACAGGACTTATCTCCCATGCTCTCTCTCAGAACTGTTTTGACTTATAAATTTAACACGATACCTAACTATGCCGTTCACTTTCCTTATAGAGAAGAATGGCCAGCCAAGGGACATGATCTACTACCCCCCTGGAGTATCGTCTGGTTTACGGATGGATCCAGGATTGGAAACAAGACGGGAACCGGAATATATGGAGTGAGACCAAGGGCTAGTATTTTCCAAGCCCTTGGGATCCACTGCACTGTATTTCAGGCTGAGGTATATGCTATTCTTCATTGAAAGAATATGAAAACCTCAACCGTCACTATGTCAATAGGACAATTTATATCTGCTCAGATAGTCAAGCAGCTTTGCATGCTCTGAGCAGTTCTGTTTGCACCTCTCAGCTTGTTGCTGAATGTAGGGAGATCCTAACCTGCCTAGCCAGTACAAATATGGTCTATTTGTACTGGGTTCCTGGGCACTTAGGTATTGATGGAAACGAGAAAGCGGACCTGTTGGCCAAAAGGGATTCATCTTTGACTCCGATTGGCCAGGAACCCTTCCTAGGCTTCTCATTCGATCTAGGCAAACAATTACTAGGAGCTGTTCTGGGAAAACAGTTCCATAGATATTGGATTGCCTCGCATGGGATGAGGCAGGCCAAGTTATTTATAAAAAGACCTGACCACCACCTTGCAATGTCAATCCTAAGTCTTGATAGGAAACATTGCAAAATGACTACAGGAGTTCTTACTGGACACTGTTCTCTAAATAGACACCTGCATATACTTGGCATTACCCAAAGTGATTTATGCAGGAAATGTGGAATGGATCATGAAACTTCTGAACATATTCTATGCTTTTGTCTAGCTTTGGCTAGGAACAGATGGGAGATCTTTGGCAAGATTCGACTTACCATATCATCTTTCAATAAACTGCTCTTGCAGTAAACTAGATGTAATAAATGTATATAAATATTTAGGTATTCACATAAACAATAACTTCACATGGACAAATCATTATATACAAATTACAAAAAAACTAAACACTTTTACTTACATGTTTCACCACATTAAAAACTTATTTCCACTCAAACAAAAAATTATTATTTACAAGGCTTTCGTTGACTCTCTATTAAACTACGGACTATCTTGTTGGATACATATCACCAAAACAGAAATGAAAAACATTGAAAGGCTTTTAAAGAAAATATTAAATTTAATCTTTTCAAAATATAATACTCTAAACGAACATCAGAAACGTCAATTAAGAATCAAACACAACATTTTATTACCAAAACAAAAAATTACCTATACACTATTAATAAAAAACTTTTATAATGTAAATAATAAAATAAAGACAGTTCCTAACATAGCAAATACTCGTAGCAAACTACAGAATATATTAAAGTTTGAAAATCCAAAAAATAATTACGGCCTTAGAAACAATAACAGGATTTTAACGAAACTGTTCAGCCAGTTAGATCCTGAGATATATAATGTAAAAAAGATCGGAAAATTAAAAAATCTTCTAATAGAAAAAATAATCAACGAAAAAATAATTTGGAACATATAAATGAAAAGCTAAAGAAACTATATCTTTATATCTTGTTTTATTTTATATCTTATTCATGTTGCTCTTGTTATTTTTACATAATATTTTAATTCACTCTAATTATGTACTGGTCTTCTTTGTCATATAATATTTTTACTCCACTCTAATTATGTACTGTTCTAATTTTTGTTTGTAATATGTTTACAAAAGATTTTTTTGTAATATTTTTACTTAATGTATTCTTTATTATCTATCATACTTAACTACTCTCAGCACCTACATCACAGGTACGTGAGTTTACCTAGTAGGACTGTAATGTTTAAATTTGCAAGAAATAAATAAAAAAAAAATAAAAAAAAATAAATATATAACATCTCCACCTTTGATATTAAGGTCATCTTATTTTTCTGTAAGTCTACAGGACTTTTCATGACCACAGAAACTCAACCTTACGTTGAAGTATAATCACTGGTCTTACCAATGTTCTATGAGGGGACACAATGGACCCAAATTGTGAGGTCTAAGTGGCAAAACGGCAATTGCCGACCCTTTATTATCCTTATCATATCTCTCACAAATTATAGGAGACATGATGGAGCCAATATTGGTCCATAGACAAAACTGCTTCTTTCTTTGTGAATTGTCCTATACAATTGTCCAAGTAACTTAATCCTTTTCATCCACCAATGCAAAATGAGAAAACATTGCCCTTGTCTTCTGATTATTGTAGGAAATATTCAGTAAAATTAACTTACCTTAAAAGATATTTGCTCAGTCAAATAATATTATGTGAAAAGTTATTTTTAGAAAGTGAAAAGTTTAAACTTGATAGTTTAAATAATATTCAAGAAAAGCTGTTATGCTAATAAAGAGCACATAACAACAAATAAGGCAAGTACTATATGTGATACTGTTTGTTGATGAATTGTTAAAACAATAATATCGTCGAATTTAAAAAAAAGTCAACAAATGAGGCTCCATAAAAAAATGAGAATAGTCTGTGTAAAAAATGATGGATTCGGGTAAAAAGGTTTATCCATTTCAAGATCTCAATTTTGCCACTAAATAATGAATTAGGAAATAAATGTTAGCAACTTGAAATCATCGGAGAAGAAACTGATTAATTTCATAGAATCCTGCAAATGGAAGGAATATTTTTTGAATCCGTAAGTTATGCAATGTGGGTTATTTTCCACAGTCTTCTACAATTCCATTGGAATATGTCATCATGTTGTTCATTCAGTGAAAGATATATAAAAAGGTATTTCCAAGTGATTATTCCACAGTTATTTTCAGTGAAGGAACAGGAATTGTAAAAAAAAATAGAAGATCTTCTACTGGTGATTTTATCAATGGACCTATGAATCAACAGTAGAAGAATATAAGGTACCGGTCAAGGGCGAATATAAGGAGGGGGGGGGGGGGGCCCCCCCCCCCCCCCCCGAAATAATAAATATAAAGAAAAAAATAAGTAAATAGGTTAGAAGAAGGAGGATAAAATAGGATTTTCCTTTTATATTAATTATTTCGGAGGGCCCCCCCCCGAAATAATTTGGTTGTTAAAATAGGATTGCCGTTTTTTTTTTTTGATTGTTAAAATTTATGTTGCCCGAGGCCCTTACATTAATCTTGCCCCCCCCCCAAAAAAAAATATATTCTATATACGCCAACCTATGTACGGTTCTATAGACCGTTTGTAAATAAATCGAATGTACATCGAACATTCATCTTTACTGCTTTATTGAAGGTAGGTATTCTACGATTCTACTTCATGTATTCTATTCATATTCTGTTTAAATCCAAGATTCTATTTTACTCAAAGACTTACTGACTTTTATTCTTACTTTTTCCTGCATATGTTTAAGATTAAAGTAGTTACAAGTTATTTTCAAGTAATTATCGTAACTACTAAAATTGAAGACTAAAGTGAAGACTTAACAGTGTCCAAAGTGAAACATTACGATACTTAATAAATTTCATAAAACATGAAGTCCTTATATATCTATTTGTATATCATATTATAATAAATGTCTAATAAACATCAATTATCAATGTAGATAAAGTGATTCAAAAGTATAGGTGAAATAAAAATCATTTATGATTGGAATATCACGATTGAATGATGTTTATAATGTTATTTCCCTTATAATGGTTACTATATAAGTAGTGATTATGCAGAAATTACACACTCCTTATATTAACACATATTTCTGTCCATGTTATAATTCTTCATTAAATAAGTATATTAAAATGCATTTGTTAGTTATTATCTTTAACTATGTAAGAGATTATTATGTTCTTTCGTAACAGCATGTGACAATTAAACAATTCAACTGTACATATGTCCAATAAATGAAAAGCATAATTGGAAGGACTCCGTTAAGTAGCTTCTTTTTCATTTAACCTCTATTATAATAATTTTAATTGACATTTACTAATGCTTTGGTTTGATTCAATATTCCTTGATTACTAACAATCAGACTTCGGAACTGAGTTCGAGGAAAAAGTCTTGGAGTGTCGTAACGGGTCTTTCATCTAATCAGTGGCTGCACAGATGATTCATCATTATTTCATTCGTTTCATAAAGAGAAGATCATTGGACAGCAATTTTTGAGATGACCATTAATTGAAAGAGGAAGGAGAAATTGCCTAAGCCAATAGGCACTGAATTTACATTCAACAGAAGTCACATTCTTCTAGAATTAAGGGTGCAAAGAAAAGAAAGGTTATTGGCTGGAATGTGGAGTAATTAAATGCAGCGTTTATTACAGAAGAATGTCAATTTCTGAATAAACTGTTTAACATATTAAATCTGAAGATTTATAACTAGATTTAAGAACTCCAGATAATTCAAGAAAGTGGTCCAAGGTACAACACTCTCCCCTACTAGTTTACTAGTATTGTATGTAGTAAAACTGTATCTATGCAAAACTGTATTAATCGCAAACATGATAGTTTGGCAGCAGTATATTATTAATACATCATCATTTTCTTATTTAAAAGATCTGAATAGAAGAATTAAATTCGCAAACGATAAGTCTGTTTAGTATTCAATTACAACCTAATTTTGCTTATAAATATTAATAAATAAAAATTAATAAACAACCAAATAAATTAAGAAATAAAAGTAATAAATTAAAAAATCAACGAAAAGATAGATTTTTCGACTAAGACCGTAGCAAAAAAAAGTAGTAGGGAACTTTATTATCAGTTATCATTGACTTTTGAAGTTCTTTCTACAATCGTAGGTTAATTTAAGAAAGGCAAAACACGCCTCAATTGCTCCAGAAAGACATGAGATTAACTTGAACGAAATTGTCCGTCTCTCATATTACATAATGGACCGTTCGGCGACAGTTTGCAGCAATGGAAATAAAGGCTTCACAATCATCCCTAATTCTCTGTGGCATGGGAATAGGCCAAAGTGGAAGTTTATTTTAGCAGATGGGCTTCTGTCTATTTCTTTTAATTTTCTTAAAAAAAAAATTCCTCTTTGAATATTTCCTTAACAAGATATATATATACTACTTCTTAAAAATAAATGTAATATTTATATATCTTATCCTATTAAATTTCTATCATTTATTAATATCTCAACCATTGATGTTTGGTAATATGTAAATGCGCGTTTTTATTTTTCAATGCGCTAAAAAAATTCATTGAGGCCGGCGAAATGCTGGCACATGAATTTTCTCACCAAATTTTTTTTTTTAGTAAGTTTATTGTTTATTTAACCTTTAAATGCTCCACTGTGATTCCGACGAAGATGAAAATGTATTTAAAAAAGAGTATTTAATGGTTTCGATATTTCCTCCTAAATCATTCACGCTCTTGTATTAATGAATGTTTTTAAATGCTTGCTACTTCCCTATTATTTATTTATTAAAAATTACAGCATTTTATTATTACACTACTACATGAAAATGTAAATTCTTATTTAATGTTTTCAATAAATGTAAGATTTTGTTGACTAAGGATGCGATGTCTTACTATTTTCCTTGAACATTTATCTTCTCTGTTTGTCTGTTTGTTTATTTGTCCATTTATCTGTTTGTATGCATATCTTGCTTAATGGCTGGACGATATTCATGAAGTTTGATATGTGGCTCCATCCCTCAAATGCGATCCCGAAATCACTTGCTAAAATGATTCTTTAAAATTTGGTTTAATTAAAGCCCAACTTACAACAAGAGCAGAATTATTCTAGTCTTCACCCTTTCCTCTTATCCTTAAAATTGGCCACCAACCACTGAATTTTCAGTCCTCACTACATAATGGATAATAGCGAGTTAAAAAGAAAAAAGAATGGTTATTCTGGTTTCTACAGTTTTGAGAGAAGGTTTTGAAGTAATTACATTTCCAAAGCAACTTCCCTTTTCTAGTCTTTAACTTCTTTAAATGATTGTTCTGTTCCTTAATTTAATAAGCTCTATTTCGATAAAGAACTAAGAGCAAAAGATGCGACAACAGAGAGTTACATGGGTTCAGAATTAACCATATTTCTTTTCATCAATTGACCTTATCGTCATCAACCTCAAAGATACCAAATATAAAGTTGTCCTAGACCCAAAATACTTTTTTTCTGAAGCTGCTTTTTTTACTCGTTTTGATAATTCAGATACTGCACAATCCTTCAGTCTAACAGATATTTATTAGAGATATTATATGCGAATAAATATATTTCCTTCATAAAAAATAAATATCACTTCTTATGAAAAGTGTATCGAAGACATCTACTTTTTGAATGAATTAGATATAAATATTAATTTATTAGATTGTCTTAGATTAGTCTCTGGCGAATATAACATGACATCTGGTGTCCATAGTACAAGCTCTTGGGGGGGACGGGGTAATGGTGTAGGAAATGTTTCCCTGGCATACATTAGATCCTGTGATTTTTAAGAATCATGTAGGAACGCCATGTTAGATCTGAAAGTCGTCGCTGACAGAATTTACATTTTCATCACTTTGATTATCCTCATTCGAATGAATACATCTAGCAAGGTAATAGCCCATGGAATGGTTCCAGGAACTCGATAACAAAGTTTCGTTGCTTCAATGGCCTGAAGAATTCCTTGATGTTAACCTTATACAGCATCTGAGGGATGAGATGAAAAGGGCTGTTCGTTTCAAGACTGTGCCTCCGTCCAATTGCGCTGTTATATACATATACTATTACATACCTATACTATTATATACATACGGTACAACATTCTTGTACAATGCTTCCAGGATCTTGCCAAGATGAGGTCCAGTACTTTACTACATAGACACACACAATAAAATGATATATGAGCGTATAGAAAATCATGGAACAGTTGTCCTAAATCGAACCATCAAAACTGTTTTGTTATAACTTACTATTTATTTTACTATTATGTAAATTATCAGTTTAGTTATTATCTTAAGCTTGGACCTTAAATTGTGATTTTGTTCTGTGTTTTGGTTAGTGCTATTAGATATGGTAACCAAATAAGTTGATATAATATTCTGACATTTTTACTACCAAAAACTCCCCCTATCTTCAACCGAAACAATTCCGATCTCATTTTACAGAGGATTGAGTGAAATCTGCGATCGTCTAGAGGACAAATAACCTGGAGAAAAAAAAAATCCCGACATCTGTCAGAGATTGAACTTGGCCCCACAAACTTACAGTATATTTGTATGTAACTCATTTAGAGCTTCTGATTATTATCGAAATAATAATCAAATAAGGCTGAATTGTGGTGAATAGTGTTTTAATAGTTGCTACAATAAAAAGAGCTCCAATTTCTTTTTCTACTTGAATGGCAGCTCCTACTCCGCTTTCAGCTTAGATTCATTCTTCGACATTAGTAACAGCTAAGATTATTTGCTAATTCAATTCGATTCAGTATTTTTAGAGGTAGAATCTTGTGTTTTGTGTCTGTTTTTATTTTGTGCCTGTTTTGGGGCGAATTTTGAATATGATTAAAGAAGAAGATTATTGCTTTATCTATATTAAGACAAACAGGATTAATAATAAATTGTCAATAGCACAATTGAAAAAAAGGAAATTAATGTGCACACAGTTATTGCAAACAAAAAACCCAACATAGTACACATAAGAATGCCTTTCGTACATTGAGCCATCATCGTAATAAATAATAATTTACTTAATCTATAAGTTGTAGTTTATTAGCTTTATTTCATT
The DNA here is from genome assembly GCA_023159025.1 of Thereuonema tuberculata. NCBI lineage: Eukaryota > Metazoa > Arthropoda > Chilopoda > Scutigeromorpha > Scutigeridae > Thereuonema > Thereuonema tuberculata. The sequence goes on from JAFIDM010012231.1 coordinate 154,671,532, forward strand.
TATTAATTGATATTTTATTTAATACCTTATTTTAATGTGCTAGGGGAATTATTCATAGAATAGGGATTGTCAGGATATTCGCATAATAGGTGATTAAAAATGAATTCTTCGTGTTCTTGTTTTAATGTTGCTAATTTGACTTAATATGAATGGTCTGTTTTTAGAATATTCTAAATTTGGAGAATGTTCTATTAAGCATATTTACCACCACTCCAACAGTCATTATGGAAAAGAAAGGTAAAAATTTTTAAAATGTGTATTATTATCAGTAGAAATTATGGTATCAAGTTTTTTGAGAAGTATTGTTAAATATGAATACAGGGTGTAAATGAATATGTGCAGCAAACTCTAGGGCGTATAGAAGTGTGAAAATGGAACATGGGCCGGAAACCTGATTCCTTTTTATACCTTTTTAGGCTTCTGATAGGTTTGTCCGTCTGTCTGTGGACAAGTATCCCACAATGCACCGCACAGCAATCGCAACATCTGCGCCTTTTGCATTCGCAACAATCACATCTACAATACAGCTCAGCAACAATCACAACAATTGCGCCTTTGGCATTCGCAGCAATCACATTTATAATAATAAGGAAATTAAAGGAATAATGCAACATAAATGACGTATCAGAAACCGTTGCGAAGCACTGTGATTGGTTTACTAATCGCTATTCCTACCTTGTTTTTAATTCACTTGCGTGCTTTGAAAGGTTGGCATGTTTTACTTAATGCAGGGCAGTAGATTGTTGCGTATAACACAACACATAATGATCATGTTGAATCAGTGAGCGTTATTTCAAGCTCATTTGCCATTCATTGTTTTCTGAAGTTCTATTCAAGGACAAAATGATGGCGTTGAATTTTGCTACAACGCCTGCAACGAAGTTGGTGGCTGTCACTTCGAGTATTCTTGTGCACATGATGAAATGAAACACAATGAACACCTCATGTTACGCTTACTGCTTATATATATGTATATGTATTATCTGAAATCAAGAAAATAAATAAAACAAGAACAAAATGTGGAATACAAATCCTTGGGCAACACTCAGGCTACCACAATAGGTATTTGACCACAAAAAGAAGAAGAAGAAAAAAATAAATAAATAACAATACGCCTTTTGAGTCCTGCACTAGCTGATTAGCTCTGGCTGAGGGGAGCCCAACAAGCTCGAAACGGCCGTCCTAGAGTACCAGCTCGACTCAAAAAGGCATTCTTATTTGAATAGTTTGAAATTTATTAAGAAACAAATCTTTGAAAGTTACATAAAAATCACGTATATAACTTTCAATAATTGTAAAGGCTGCAATAAACTGACAGACTCTGTAATATCCAGTTCGTGGTATTTCGCTGTTGTTTTCTACCTTCCGTGCTGCCATTCTCGTTTAGGATATGGAGGTTATGATTAAATGTCTTTCTCAGATTTCTGTGGACTATTATTAAATGGTTATTAAACAATGATGCCTGGTTTTTCTTTTCTTTTTTCTTTTTTTCTGCTTTTGCTTTAACTGTAATGAATTCTATTATCGTGATTTAACTGAAAGATATAATTCAGGAACGTCATATTGACCATAGAAATCTGAGACGGACTAAACCAGTGTTGCATAACCTTAGGAAGTCTGAGGGCCGATGTCTTTATGAAATTTCTGATGGAAGGCCACAGCGTTCCATCCCCCAACCCTTAGACTAATTAATGATTTCATAATGTCATTTACAGTAATAATAATAATTAATAATAAATGTAATTTATATAAATGTCTTACTAATTAATGATTTGACAGTGCCATTTTTTAATAACAATTAATAATAAATGTAATTTACATAAACTTCAAATTATCAAATTAATAATGGGCTAGTTATGTTTCATAACAACATTCCAATAGTAAAGTCTCAGACAGTTCTATTGCAAGTATGACATATTTCAATGTATCTGTTGCAGCAATGTGAAGGCTCAAATTTAATTTTAAGTTTGACACTATCGGACCTCAGTAACTATACCGGCGGGCCGCGGGTTGTGAACCAGTGGATTAAACTAATTCTGTAAAAAAAATTATTGCTGTATTTTATTTTATTTTTATTTTAAATTTTTATTTTATCCTTAAAAAATGCGTTTTTAATTTAGCAAAATGCAATTTTCGATAACGGATCCATCATTTAATATTTCATAACTTTTAAAACAGTTTTTAAAAATGAAAAATAAGAGGAAAGAATAAACAAAGAAATGGGGTCTTTCTTATAAAACACTTTACTTAAATCAAGTTGCTTAGTGTAATTCCGGATCACCATTGCAAATTTAGAGAATAGGCTAGATATCCTGGAAACTGATTTTTAAGACGCAAAAACAGAGGATTTTTTTTTTTAAACGTAGCGATCAAATTAATCGTATATCTTGAAATACGTCACAAATTTTATGATCAATAACTTCATCGATTTGTGATTTTTTTTTTTTTTTTTTGATAGAAAAATATAAAATTTGTTAATTCTAAGAAAATGAACTCACTTACCTCTGTGCCTTGATCTTTTTCCGTTTGATTGGTCTTCCTATTCCACAACCTCCTCATGTTTTCATTACACAATAAGTCCCTTTGGATGTTGTAGTCTTTGATATAATTATAGGCATCTTCTTCCTTCACTAAAGAGCACACAGAATCCACTTGTAGCATGTGTTTATTCCATAGCCACAGTATCAGAGGCGGGATACTTAGTGATAATATGACGGTATAGACAATGTTGATAGTACTGCATCTGGGCATCATCTCGTTTCTGTTTTTTGCTAAAACAACCGAAAGGCATCGCTATCGACGGCGTAAACCGACCGATAAAACTTTTTGACTGAATTTGTTTGTTCGTCACTCCGAAAGATGGCGCTGCTCTGACGGCAAATTCAACATAAGAACAACGTCCGTATCCAATGAGAGCATGAAAATTCGCATTCACTTAATAACTGACTCGTCGTTTCCTGCCTCGAGAACGCTATTGCCTTTTAAATTTATATAAACATAATAAGAAGAAATAAGTTTTATTTGACAATTACCCTAAAATTGCAATAACATTTTTACGCCTTTTTTATTTTTACTTTCTATCTTTTAATTGTAACTCACAGAATTCTTTGTGTAATTTATGAAATATGTTATCAATCTATTACGGGTTATTATAGTCAATGATTGAGGGATTTAAAGGGGAGATTCCAAACCGCTTAGCCCCTTCCATCCCGCCTCCAAAATTCTCTTCATCTCCGAAATGTTTCTTGTATTGTAACATTTTGTGATAGAAAATAATTAGGACACAATGGCTTAAAATGGATGAACCCCACAAGAGAATAAACAAAAACACATTTAAATCATGTAATGAAATTCCTGTATTAACGCTGGACTTCATTCTACAGTGTTTTATAAATTAAGAGGATTTGTGTAAATTGCTTTGCCAATTAAAAAATGTTAAAAAAATGATTATTCGAAAGAATGTGAAAAAGACTTAATGTAAGATTACTTAATATAATAAATGTAGTATTGAACATTTTAAACTCAGATGTTTTATCTTAAACACTAATTCAATAATCTGAAGTGAAAATAAATAAAAGAAAAAATAATCGAAGAAATAATGAAAAAACACGTTTTCTACGTTCTTTTAATTAGTTTTGTTCATTCAAAGAAAATTCTTTTCCATAGAACTGTATTTTTATCAACATTGAAATTCCATGTTGTCTTAGGAATATTACAAATTTTTTAACCTAAATGCTAGAACCTTCATTAGGGCCGGATGAAAATATGTTCGGTTCCCGGGCAGAGGGCATCGGCGATGTCCTTTAATATAATAGTGCCAGAACAAGTCTACTTATTCGTTTCCTTTATTTCATAACAAACTGGCAAATTGAAAGAAAGAATAGGTATAAAATTTTAGTCAAATTAATATCTTGATGCTCCATTAGCACTGTGTATAGCCTGTCCCTTATCCGTCGCTGATTTTCTCATATGAAAAGGTGGATGACTGAAGGAAAATATTCCCTCCAATGGTTCACTTTGACCAAACGCATGGCATTCATTTTTTATATCATTTTTAAGGTACAGTTGGGTTAGCCTCCCAATAAAATCAAAAGTATGTGTCATTTCAAACTGATTGAATGAGATTAACTGTCAACAGACTCCCTTAGTATGCAAAGGAGCAACTATTCAGAAAAGCACGTATTTGTCATAGAACAATTTTGCGATAAAATATTGAAAGTCGAAAACCTTCCCGGATTGGTCAGTTAAACTGCACTGTGATTAGCTGAGCCGGGAGGGCAATTGACCAAGCGATTGGCTCCCTCTACCAATGACGGACCGAAAAGGGAGCTCCGAGCGAGCCGATCTCAGCTCTCAGAATCCAACTCTTTAGGGGTCTTATTACTTTAATCTGTTTTTGGAATCCACCAACCATATATATAAACTGTAAATAAATTGTAAATAAATTGTAAATAAATTGTAAATAAATGTGTGTACATTATGCTGAAACATCGACGTTAGTCTCTGCTATTTTTTGACCACAAATCAATATGACTGACATTGAATTCTACATTAAGTTCTCTAATTGTAACAGCAGGATTTCTTGCAACTGCAGCCTGCAGTACCTCCATACTAAGCCCAGTTGGATGTCCTGCTCTTGGTTCTTCCTTCAAACTCTAACTTCCCCTTCTGAAATGACTAAAAATGCAAGTCCTTTCACTTTCTTGAGCAGATGCAATATTTTTTGCTCTTATACTTGAGTTGGAACTTCAGTGATATTTGTGATAAATGTTTATGTGTGATACATAAACATGTTCCGGTTTGGCTTCCATTACAATGTCTCTTACACAATGAAAATAAGATTTACGTACTATTTTCTAAAAGAAAAAGAATGTTATTCATATGAGCATATTTAAATATCTGATATTAATAAAATTTAAACACAATATTTATTGAACATTTTCAATACAGAAAATGGACAGAAATTTCGTTACAATCTAAGTGGATTCTAAGGCTAGATTATATAAAGTGTAATGAAAAATCGCAGGATCGAACTAGAAAAAGAAGGGTAAGATTTCCTTTTGTTCGAGAGGAACATTTATGCCACAATTCCATACATAAATGTTTAGCACGTTTCCCAACCTTCCCATGCAAAATCATGTTCCGATACAGTTAATTTTAAGTACAGGCCTGCTGATTTTGTTGTTCTTTTTTGAGAGAGCAACAGTCTATTATAAGAGAGAGAATGGTGAGCATAGGAAATAACACCACATTAAAATTAAATAATATTAGAAATGTAAAATTGAACGCCTTATTCAATAATAGCGAATTGATCTCAGTTTATCATTAATACTTTCCGTGAGATGGTGGAAGGTCATTGATAGTCCAATGCAGCACTGGTTACATTGAATAGAAGATGCTCAGTTGTTCTTTCGTATTTTTCTGATATTTCAAAACTTCTCAATTCTCCTATGATACAAATAAACCTTCAAGGTAGTTATTAATAGTTAGTTCGTCTCAGATCATAGTAACAGCAAACAATAGTCATTCTGCTAGATTACACAGCGTGTAAGCAGTGTTCAATTTTACTTTAATTTCCTAATTGATAATAACTATCAATAATAGGATTTATATAGTTGGATTATA